>VWZY01009111.1:69517-81764 GCA_013399075.1 Chloroceryle aenea
ACCGACCCCACCCTCTGCCGCGTCACGTGAGCGGCCGCCTTAAAGGGACCGCGTCGCTTCGTGAGGTTCCTTCCCGATGAGGGAGAGCGGGCCGCCAACCACCCGTTGCCATGGTTACAAGAGGCGTGTTTCCCCTGTCTGCCCCTACGCCTCAGGGCCTAGATATACACGCAAACGTATAAATTGCTACATGTGGTGTCATATATGTGCGCATGGAGGCGAATTAAATACAGAAAGAGGGTTGTAAACAGCTACCACCAAACTCCCGGCTGTGTTTTTTGTAGGCTGGTTTCTGGAAAACCCTCTTTTCACCTCAGAAATAGCGACCCAGGTGCCTGGTCATCTAAGGATCTTCATCATCCCTCCCTCTGCTAATCCTCACCCAGAAGAGCAAGGCTCATGTAGGGCATTAGTTTTCAAGCCATAGCTTTTTTGAAAGTCCTATTCTAGCTCAAAACCAGCCTTTTTGAGGCATATTTTTTCATAGAATTATAGTCTGGGTTGGAAGGGACCTGAAAGATCATCCCATTCCAACCCCCTGCCATGGGCAGGGACACCTCCCACTAGAGCAGGGTGCTCAGAGCCTCATCAGGCCTGGGCCTGAACACATCCAGGGATGGAGCATCCACAGCTTCCCTGGGCAGCCTGTGTCACCCTGAGAGGAAAAAGCTTCCTCCTCATTTCTAATCTAAATCTCCCTTTTCCAGTTTGAATCCATCCCCCCTCATCCTGTCCCAACAGGCCCTGTTCAAGAGTCTGTCCCCATGTCTCTGCCAGGCCCCTTCAAGTCCTGCAAGGCCCCCAGAAGGTCTCCCCTGATCGAGCCTTCTCCTCTGCAGGCTGAACCTCCCCAGCCTGGCTCCCAGCAGATGGGTTCCAGCCCTCCCAGCATTGCTGGGGCTCCCCTGGCCCTGCTGCAGCAGGTCCCTGTCCTCCTTGCTTTGCACAGCACTTTGGGGAGGTGCATGCAGGGAGGTTTTCTTTAGATATCTCCCATCTCTGCCTAGGAGCTTTTCTTGATTCATATCTTGTCAGATTTTATTTTTTTTCAATTTTATTATTATTTTGAAATCATTTAGAGCCAACAAAGCTGCCTAAATACAACAGCATGCTGAAGTAGCTAAATGCTACTAGAACAAGTCACTGAGTGGCAGAAGGTGCTGTAGGCAAAAGAGGTTTCCCTTGGGAGGTGGTGTCATTTATCCAGCAGTTACAGAGAAGTTATTCTGAGCTGTCTTTAAAGCAAGAAGGTAAAGGGTGTGGTTTTTTCCTCCACCCCCCCAAGCACAAACCATACCTGAATACATTCATTTGAGCTTTTTAATGTATATACAAATGTTTTAGACCAGTCACAATTTCATTGAGTATATACTGTATTTACAAAAATTACAATAATTTAGTCAAACAGTAAACCTGAACATTGATAACCTCTGTCACTACCAGATAGGACAAGAATTTAGTTGGTTTTTTTTTTTTCCTTTTAGTTAACTATTTTGGTATACATACGTCCTAATACTTTCATGCATCCATAAAAAGATTAGGGATGGAAGTAATCAAAGCTGAAGTGGGGGAGGGTTTCTTTTGGTAGATAAAGTTTCATGATGGAGTTGTGTTTTGTGAACGTGTGAGTATCCAGAGTTAAGTGCCATGACAAGCTCGATACAAAGCTAACGTAGTTTTCATCATTAAAAAAGTACGTTATAGTAATGAGATCCTTTTTATTATATAGGCATAGGTCACAATATCTACAACTGTGAATGAGAAACAATAAACCAACAAATCACAGGAACATGATTCACATTCCAGTTATCTCTTTAAATAAGACAAGCACATACTGGATCAAAACATTAATAAATAACATCCAGTTTGTTACTATTAGCTCAAGGTCTTTTATAGAAAAGGAGACCGAGGTGTTGGTTTCACATTTTCAATTAATGGTAGTAAATAATGGACCAATACAACAAAAGGATGACTTTTATACAGAAAGCCATGTACTTTGACACACTGTCTTTTGCAGTAAGGGTTTTGCCACCTGAAAATGGAAGTGCAACAAGTGGATTGTCTTTAAAAACCACCAGCTTTAAAGACCTGCGTCAGATGGCAACCTGTTCCTTAAGCAGCAAATACAAAGGGTTTCCTGCCCTCCTTCTGAACTATACCTGCCCTTTCCAAGCTCAATCACAGGTACAACGTGTTGGTAAATAAACTGCTAGTTTTAGTTATTTTACAAAAGGAGAACACCAGAATTGGGGATGAAGAGCGTAACTTGATTTTTAACTAGGAAAGATGCTTCAGCTTCAGACATATCTCCTTGTCAGGTTATTGCTTTGGTCCAATATAAACTTTTAAGATAATCAATTTGCACTGTGTTTGTCTCAAAAATCAGACCTGGCCCACAGATGTCTATATGACAGCTTGTACACCGTGATCTGAAAAGCAAAGTTGCAATAGGTTGCATTCTGCCAAGAGCCTTTGCCAAGTGCTCTGGAGCTGATAAAGGCATAGAGGTGATAGAAGTGGGCTAGAAAAAAAGTCTTCTGAATCCTCAAGGAGAGGAGTCTCTAGTTACCTATAGACTGGAAGTTTCTAGAACATTGCAGCAGAGTTTTGGTTTGCTGATATTTCTTTTGTTTGATGGTTACAGGCTACTGATGAGAACTTCATGGGAAATGCAGTACATGCTCATTCCTCACTTTGACAAGCATCGATTCACCCTTCCTCCTCCCAATTCCCCATTCTCCCAGAGTTGCTGTTTAACAAAGCAACAAGGTGCTGTTCAACACCAGCCCCTCGTTCCTTGCTTTAAAAGACACTTGCTCCTTACCGCTGAGGATTTTCTTCTGCACATTTCACTGCTGGACTATGAGGTGAAGTACAGCATTAATACGTAGAGCGGCAGTCAGCTGCCGCACTGATCTAACCCAGGACTCAGCTCTGTCTCTGTTCAGGCAGAATATATTCAACGAGCAGTTGAGCAGCAAATGGTGACTGTTATAAGTGTGCCTAAACCACATCTGAGCACTTAAACTGGATAAAGTTTGATCCAGACCTAGGAAGAAAGTGAATCAAAGTCTGGGCTTCACCACTCAACTGAAGTGTTGCCATCTCACAAAAAAAAATAAAATAAAAATCCACCAGCTACACTGTGTCAGAGAGAGAACAATTCCACCTTTTCCCAGAATGTGTTCTCACCCCACTTGAATCCAAAGAAAAACACAAAAGTTACAAGAAACTGTAACCCCGTGGCTCTCCCGTGGCAAGCCAGGTGGCTAGAGTTCCTCTGAGCTCAGGATTCTTGATACAAGCGTAAGGAAACCTTTCTCTTGTTCTTCATGATAAGTATTAGGCTCTTAGTTTTCTGAAACTTCTGAATTTCCAGCCAGAGTTTGGTTGATCTGTGACATTTGTGACAAGAGACTATATCAGAACGAGCACAGGTCTGTAGTGGAGACTGAGAAAAGTACCTAATACAAGGGTTTTTGTCCTTGGTTTTCAAATTCTGACCAGGCATCGTTTAGCTCCATAAATATCATCTTTGCATATTGTTCATACGGCTGCCCAGTAGCCTGGAATACAAACAGAAAGAAGGATGTCACAGCTACCAAATCAGAGCACAGCAAGCTGGCATTTGAGCAGCCACATTCTCAAGCAGTTATCACTCACTTTCCACAAATGTTTTTTATTTATTCTTTGGCCAGAATAAGCTACTGGCTGAGGGCTGCTTACCTTGTTTACAGCTTAAGAATTTCTTGGCTCTTCAGCTCTTTTGCTCCTCAGAGCTCATAACCCCCCAAGTGTGATAAAGCACTTGCAGTCCCAAGGGCAAAAGAAAATAACCTAGGCTTTGCATGAGCATTTTCCCTACGCTGAAGGGAAAGAGCTGCCACCTGACAGTTCCTTGATAAAAAGCAGCATTCCTGCAAGCCTCTGGGCAGCCTACAACTTCTCAAGCCTTACTCACTGCCCTGAAAACCTCTATTCCCTTAAAAGTGGAAGCCTCCTCATCTCCATAGTGTTTCCCAGATGGCATCACTGCACTCTGGTTGGCAACTGTAAGGAGCAAGACCACAAGCCATAGATCGGATAATCAGATAACATGACTTTTCCATATTAGAAGACTGATTTTAAGACCCTTGTCCTTTCACATGCCTTTATCACACCCTCATCTCCTTCATTAGGCACAATATTCTCAGCTGATGCTCACGACCAGTATGGCTTAGAGTCAGAAGTGAGGGCCACAAAAGCTGGAGATGGGAATCTTTGTTGCTTGGATCACCACGTAGCAAGCACGGACTCGGGGCTGGGAGTAGTTAGCGTTCTCACCTTTCAGACACTGGAGACAAATCTTGAACAACTACTGCCTACAAAGCTGTTTGCACTGATAAATTAAGGGATCACAGTCAACACTTTGAGAGAACAGTGACAGTTTCTGAACAATGCAGAACTAGGAAAGCCTTACCTTGTCAGGATGAACGACAAGCACTGCCCGCCGGTAGACCTTCTTCACCTGCTCTGGTGTGACAAGATCTGCCATGCTAACAGGTTTCCACTTCGTCTCTCCTGCCCATAGGACCGTATGCATTGTGGACAGCAGGGCTCTTATATTTCTCTCCTTCCCTTCAATCCATTCCAAGACCTAGAGAGAAGAATGTGAGTCTCAATTTATGCCATGCATTAGATATTCCAGTAGGAGAATGTTTCTTCATTTGAATAGCAATGAGTCCAAAGAGCATCTTACATTTCTTTCCAAGCTTTAGAAAAACCTTTGGAAAGTATCTGTCACTCTCTGCTTTGTCATTAATTTTTATACCACTGCTTGAAAGTTAACTAGAAGTCTGTTGTGGATGGGTATCTTTTGTGCACATCTAGAGTTAAGTCTTCTAAAGACTGATGTCAAAGGTTGGCTTCAATTCAAATCTTTCTAAGCTCCAAGTCAAGCTTCAGTTCTCTCCACGTGCTTATTTGCTACCTGTTCTCCAGCAGTCAAATAAAGCAACAGGTAGTCCACTTTCTTAGACTACATAGTCCCCCTTTGTGGTTGCCATCCTCACCTGCAGCTGGGGAAAGGGAGGAGGCAAGGGAAATAAACGTGAAGGCCAAAGCATAAATGGATTTAACAGTTCCAGGCTGGACTGAAGTGACTCAGGGCAGTAAAAGCATCAGAGCACAGGGAACTGTATCGAGAAGGGTGAGTCAGCTGCATCCTTCAGCAATGCAGCAGCTCGCTGGGAAGAACCTGCTGCACACATTAAGTGGTACCCCCTGAATCACTGAAGATGTACAGCTTTTGAATTAGCCAAACTGGCCACCTGATGGCCTGACAGCTGTCTGGCCTGGTTACAAGTGGCTGACATTCGTGTCCAGCACGGGTGCTGGCACAAGCTTTCCAAAGGTTAAAACCTTTCCACAAGGTTAAATAAATATAAATAAAAAATAAAATCACTCATTCTGTTTTCTAGAAGTTCACTTGGCATTTGCTTGGGCTTCTCCTCACAGTTCTCTGTCCTTCTGTAGTTATAATTCAGGGGGTTGTACTTCAAACAGAGAGGGACAGGCTCAATTTCTTTCCCTTCATAATAAATCCACAGTTTGGCAATTTATTGAGGAGAGGGGAGAGAATTCCAAAGCAGGCAAGATTAACGAGACAGAGGATTAGTTCAATTAGCTGTGCCTGCTAATCAGGGCTGGAGTGATGTGGAAGACCAGCAACCTTGTTGGTAGCACTGAGCAAGCTGCTGTTTGCCAGAGTCTGGTTTAGGACAAACTGTAACCTTGGGGTTTTAAATCTATTCCAAAGGACGTTCACATCTCCAGGGAAGGCATGAGAGTTTATTATATGAACAGACAGCAGGATTTTTTCACTTTGTGCCCCAAGTCAATCTCATCATGGAGAGAACACCCTTCATTTCACCAACCCCCAGGTTTGGCAGAAGGACTGGCAGAGATGCTCACTGCTCCTCTGATGGTTTCAAGCTGTCAATGAGAATTTCACGGGAACTTTCAAGCTTGTGATGAGAGCTTCATTTGTAAGAAGCTATTTCAGAATAGAGTTCCTACAAACTTTCCACTTTTTCTAAGTAGTATCTCTCATTCTGGTGAGATAGTGGAGGAGATCTGGAAGAATCTCCACATCTGCATTTGATGACTTTGCCTTTCTGGTGACACTTAGCTCACTGCTGTCTGGCATGTGACTGGGAAGTACATCAGCTTACGATGCTATCAAGTTTAGATGCCTACTTTACAGAAAGCAAGCATGAGAGATAACTTGGGGACCTTGGGATCCAGAGGCTGCACACTAAAGTGCTAAAACAGGAGGGGAGCTTCTGGTGCTAAATGATCAGATGGATTTGCTCAGCTGCCTCCCATGCAGGACAGCTGGTGGTTTACTGTCCCCTCCACCTTTCATGCCTCCAGCACAATGAGAACGGAAGACACACTGAATGAACATAAACAAGAATAGGGCTCACTTTTAGTTTTTCAGGATCCATCTCCTTAGCCATTTCTTCTTTTCTCATCTCAGCTATTGTTTTGGGGCCCTTCTTGTCCTTGTGAGCATTAAAACCTTGACCAGATAACAGATCTTCAAAATCTGCAGACACTTTTGGTTTTGCATCTGGAAAAAAAAACAAAAAACAAACCAAAAAGATTTGAAGCTGGTTTTGCAATACAGGTTTAATGGTGCTTTTCCACCCAAGCCCCCCACCACACTTAGCACTAGAACAAGCTTACCAACGTTAGCTGGGCCTTTTCCACGGTCGTTTTGCGCTCCTGGCATCGCTGAGAAACTCACATTGTAGTTGGGCTTGTTCTGGGGAGAGGCGTGAGGCATGCTTGGCTGGGCTTTGGGCTGGGCCTGCTGCCAGCCATAGCCAGCTCCTTGCTGCCAGCCGCTGCCCATGGGCTGGGGAGAAGGTTTCTGGGGAGAAGGGGGGAATCCTCCACCCATGCCTGTTGGCGTGGTGGGTTTGCTGGCAAATGAAGGGCCACCTGCAGAGCATGGGGAAAAGAGTGATGGTGGATGTTAGCAAACAGGATACTGACTTGCCTTCCCAAAAGGGAACCCAAACAAAATTCCCTGGGCAGCTGGCTTCTATTTTCAGCTCTGCCACAAACTTCTTTTTGCAACGTCAAGCAAAGCCCTTCAACTTTCCCATCACCACTGTAAGTGGCTGAAAAGACAGCAGCCGCTTTGGAAGATGGCACAGGAATTGGAATAGCTGCTTGGTGGGGAAAGGCAGGGAAAGCTGCATGCAGCTAACTGGGATCCAGAGCTGCTGTGTGTTATGGTGGCAACATCACGTTGACACACGTGGAAATAGTATCCCCTTGTGCTGTGCTGATGTAATACCATCCCCCAGAGCTGGGTGTTTCAGCATCTTAATCCTTCAGGGGATGCTCCTCCGGCTCAGTTCGTGGTGGGAGGTACTCAGCACTCATGTTTTACCACTGGAGACACTCAACACTGAGCTCTGAAACATGTCATGGAAACTGGATCGAGTGCTTCTGACTTAGTCGTGAACAACAAACAACGCGGTTAAATATCCTGTGGATGCCAAGTCACTTGTTTTGAAACTCCACAACTTCGCTACAGAATGCATGGTTTAAAAGCACCTCGATGGCTCCGAGATGGGCCTTGGCACACGTTGTATTTTGCTCCTGCAGAGCAGCCAGTGATCCAGCAGAGGGAACTGGGAAACCTAATTCCAGAACCATGCTGCTACTGACGCAAAGCAGAAAACAAACAACGGATAAAACCACAAGGGCTTGCGAAGAGCTGAGGGCAGTGACAAAGGGAGGAAAAATCTATTTACCAGAGTCAGAGAAGCCAGCATGCTGGGTTTGAAGGAAAAGTTAAGTAATCTGTCAGAACTGCCTTTTTAACACTGGGGTTCAGGGTTTGCTGGTTGTTTCCAGGGACAGAACACAGAGCAAATGTTCATCTGAGCAGTCAAGCAAGCAGTCTTTTGTAGCCAGGTACAAATGAAAAGGGATTCAAGCTCCACCTTTAGACAGCACGGAAAATTAGAGGCAGATTCCTGAGGTTTCACAGGTTTCCTCACACAGGACAAAAAATGAGTCAGGTTTAGAAGGAAACAACTTTCCAAGGACCCCAGAAGCCAAAGGCTGCTCCCAGGCACTGCTCCAAAAGCTGCAGCAACAGTTCTCTGATCGGAGTCAAACGCAGAGCATCCTTAGCCAGACAGTCTTTAGACTTAAAGGTTATGCTTTGCAATCCATGCAGCCTGACGAGGTCCCAACAAGTTGTTAACTGGTTTGGGGTATTTTTTTGGTGAGGGATCAGTAAGGAGAGCTTACAGAGAATCAGGCAGAAGGGAAAACCTGAAAGCAGCACTGGCAAGGAGGTAGTTTGAGATTCCCCATAAAGCTCTGTGTCACACACCAGGCTGTGTCTCCTATTTCTCCAAAACAGAAGTAGTAATTTTAAAAATTTATTTATTTTAATAAGGGGTGCAAACCTGCTAAACTTGCTCCAAGGCTCCCCAGATCAGCAAACGGATCCAGGGTTTGGGGTTTAGGCTGATGAGTGGGAGTGCTGTGGAGGGATCCTGTAGGACTGGTGGCAGCTGACTTACTTCCCACTCCTAGGCCACCTTAAAAAGGGAAAAAAAATATATATATATAAAAGAACAAAGAACTCTGCTTTTCTCCCTATTTTACATGACTGCAGCTCTTTTACCCAGTGCTCAGTCACATGGTGTTAGAAAACTGCTGTTGAAATTAAGTGTACTATTGTCAGGTTCCTAAGCAGTCTCAACTCAGCGTTGGCCCAGACTAGTGCACCCACTCACAGTTAGGCTCAGCAGCAAGAATGTTCCCTTGACTGCCTGTGGTGACAAGGTAATTGTGACAAATTGATGTTTTAAGAACCATAAGACTTCAGGAAGCAACTTTTGGAGGACATACATACTCTCCCAAGGTTAGATAGAAGCATGCTATTATTTAGTGGCATCCTAGGAACACAGATCTTCCCAGCAGAAAGAAGGAACCTTGCTCTCTGCGGGCACTGGTAGATCTTCCCTCTGCCTCTCCTCTCTCAGGGCTCCTGAGGGGTTTCTTTGTCAGATGGCCTGAAGTTTTATGATACATACCTGGTTTGTTGGGCCAGTCCCAGCCACTGGAAACATCTGGTTGTATGGAAACCGTTGGTGTGCTAGAAGCTAAGAAGAATGATTACATATAAATACTTCAAAGTAGTAAAGCAAAATCAACATATTCCAGAGTCTAGGAAGAGCAGGGAGTAAGGAGCAGGAGAAAGAGTATTGTGCCCATCTACCATTTGCCAGTTAGGAGTGAACTTCTCCCCCATGAAAGGCATCACAAATGTACCAGGTCTTTTTCTGACCTCATACTATACAGAGCTAAGTGGGAAGGACACAGATTTCCAGTGCTCATTTTATGGTAGCTTTGTTCAGAGGTTTTATATATTTATTTATAAAAACCTTCCCACCTGAACAACACCTGGGGTTTTGTGTTTCTGAATACACCTCAACCCAAGCAAATATCCTACACACAAGGGGCAAGGATGAGGAAAAACAATAAAGCAAAGCAGCCTGCAGAGATGTAAACCAGAAAGAACACACACGGTCCTTCCTTCAACCCTGCACCAAATAAAGTCTGCAGCTCTATGCAGCTCACCCTGCCAGCATTTCATTATCTACAGACACTAGGACAGTAATTTAATGCCTCATCATGCTGGGATACCATTTAAATTCTTTTCATTAGTGCAGCCAGCTCCGAGTGTGACCCAACTGTCTCATTCACAGAGGTAATATCCAATACCTGAGTCTGGCAGAGCAGGGAGGCGAGCAGTGCCAGCAGCACGCTACTTCCCTCCCTTGTCACTTTGGTTTTCCAGTGGGACACTTGCACCCCCAAGACATGGGTGAGATGATCAGATGCAAACATTCCTATCTGAACGTGTTTCCAAGAGAAGGTAACAAGCAATTTTGGCATAGAGGTAGGAGGCAGAAACTAAGGAGCATTTTGAACAAAGAGGAGAAAAAAGTCTAATAAAGAAATAAAAGAATCCTTCTCCTCAAATAAGAGTCAAATTCAGCTGTGAATTTGGCCAGGGTTATTATCAGAACTAAAGAAAGCAGATGCCTGCAACTAAATCACCAAAGGACACGTGTTTCCTTTAGCAGGCTTAATATGCCATGCTCTATTTAGCTCAATTAATGGTAGTTTGGTTCAAACAAGACCTCATAACCACAGGAATACACAGACAGACATTCCTCATGGTCCCTTTTTTCCATGTATACAAGTAGCTTAATTAATTAAGTATAAGACTTGAGCAAAATTAGTCTTATCCTACCACACTTGAAATTATGACTATAAGTCTGGAGACAAAAAGCTCTTTCCTACTGAGTGGGGTTTCTGTGGTTTAGAAGCATTTTATGGCAAGCATCAGTTTGTACTTAATAGCTCCATCACTCTTCAAAACCAGCACTTTGTGTTTACTTCAATAAACTAGAAGAGCCTCACTTCCTTACCCATGTGAAAGGGATCACTGTGCACAGTTGGTGAAGGACTTCTTGTTGCTTGAAGGAAAGGATCACCAGGGACAGCTGATGAACCAAGAAAGGAACCCAGGAGGTCTGGACCAGTTTGCTTAGGGCTGCTTCCAAACGGATCAAAGGCAGCAGCTGTAAAAAGATATTTGAGAAAACGAAATCATGAACTTGTACAGAGAATGTGCTTCAGGGAAGACACTGGTGGGTGGAGAAGAAAACCTAATACCTGCAGATATCAAACAGGAGACATCATACGACTATGGAAGAGCAACCAGAGAGTATCAGTCCCCTGGAATAATTCTAGGGGACCTAGGGAGCCCCACGAGATGGTCATGGCAACACCTTTTGAAGCCCATTTGTCTTTTCCCCAGAGAAGGGCTGGATTTAGGAGCAGTCAAAGCGAGTATTTCGATACTTAGACACTTGGGATGAAGTTTCAACTTGCACATACTGCCAATACACAAATGGATGGTGAGGAACAGCCTGAAGCTTGGAGTTAGTGCCCTGGTGCTATCCCTGCTTCCTCTCAATGCAGTCCGAGGTGATTTTAGCCTGTCAAAGGTTATACATGTCAAGGAAGGTCTTTTAGAAAGCTTTGGAAAATAACTGTTATCTTTCATATGTAGCATCACTTGAACTCCAGCAGAGACTTTAGGGAACAAACTAGATAATCTAGTTCGTCTTCTTCACCATGCAATTGCACCAACACCTGTTTCAGAGTAGAGAAGCCATTTGGCCTCTGGGGATCCCTCACAGCTCTTCACTTTCATGAGAAGAATGTACCCAAGAACCCAAGAGCCCAGAGCAAATCACCCAGTGGGATTCTCAAAGCGTGTCCCTCACCAAGCCACGCACTAAGCAAAGCCACTATTACCTTCTCCTACTCGTGGGGACGGGGATGGGGATGCAGAAGCCGCAGAACGCCGAGGAGTTGACTGCACAGATCCAGGTCCCCCCACATGGAAGACATCTTCAGCAGCAGGCTGTCCACTTTGACTCTGGGAACTTGTCCCACCAACCCCAAACAAATCACTTAGCAAGTCTGAGTTAGAGGGGGCAGCAGTGGGCTGCGAGGGAAAACTCTTGCTCATAGGGCTACCATCCAGGCCCAGCAAGTCCACATCTTCAGGTGGAGGGGGTGCTGGAGGTTCTTGCTGCTTTTTGCTGTGCTTTGGTGTCCCATGAGGCTTGTCACCGCTGGCATTACTGTGCTGACTGGAAAGGGACAAGAGTTCGTCATCTGACTGTTCGCTTTCCTCATGCACCAACGCTGCTCGATCCTCTGAGGTGGGGTGAGAGCTACTTTTGTCAGATTTCTGATCTAAATGATGATTAAAAATAAAATTAGGTAGCTGTTAGTTTTGTCATCACAAAGGTCCCATAAAAATCAGCTTACAAGCAGAACAAAAAGCTACCAAGAATATCACAGCAGCGTTTTGCTAGATTCTAAAACAAGATTCAAGTCTTTGCTGGACTGTACTGTAAAAAGTCAGCTTCATTGATCAGGAGGCAGAAGTTCATAGACTGGGAATAGCTGGAGCACAAGGGGGGTGAGGAGCAGCTGAGGGCCCTGGGCTTGTGGAGCCTGGAGAGAAGGAGGCTCAGGGGAGCCCTTCTGGCTCTGCCAGCTCCTGACAGGAGGCTGGAGCCAGGGGGGTCGGGCTCTGCTCCCAAGGGACAAGGGACAGCACAAGAGGAACCGGCCTCCAGCT
>VWZY01009111.1:81928-103189 GCA_013399075.1 Chloroceryle aenea
GGGACAGTTGGACTATGACCTTATAGGTCTCTTCCAACCAGGGCTATTCTCTGATTACAGAAGGGCCTCTCAGACACCACTCAGCACTACTCTCTCATAGCACTCTATAGGAAGGGCAACATTAGGAAGAAGCAGCTTAAATTTGGCTTCAGCATCAGGGAGGCCTCTGGCAAAGCTTCACACGAGGACTCTGTCAGGAACTGCCACACACAGCACAAGCAGGCACTGTCTGAAGAGGACGTTGTATGAAATTAATTCCCACTCAATTGCAACACGAGGGCGTGCCCAACATGACCCTGTGATCTAATGGGAAAGACATGTTCCAAGCAGCTCCTTCAGCCTGCCACTATATCCTCCAGGGAGGGTGGGAAAAGAGAGAAAGTTTATCTTGTCCAGTGCGGATTTTACTTTGAAGACTAAATGTGCATACCTTGCCAGCTGAGAGACGAGAAGAATGCGCTCTGTCCGACGTTCCTGATGTTATCCTGGGGTGAATCACTGGGACCTCTACCTGCAGCACAGAGCACCAAAGAAATAAATCCAGCAAAACCAAGTTCAGCATGCAGGTAAGAAGGCAAATGGAATAAAACTTTGCAGCTCTTACCTGCCAAAGCAAGAGTATCCTGATGCTCCTGATGAGAGGAGAAGAGAATGCTTGGGTTGATGTCTTTTGTCGTGAAGTTCTCCCATGGAGGAGTTAACTCTGTTTGTCTATCAGTAGACTGGATTTCTATGTCCAGTATAACATGAAAGAGCTGAGGATATTTGTCTGGAGAGTCACAGGCATCCAGTTCAGGTCTAAAGAGGAGTAAGAGTTGTACAGTTAAACAGGAAGAGTTCTTTCTGCCAAGCTATATAAAGTTTTACAATGCACACAGACTTTTCACAGCTCATCTGGGAATATTCTCCTCCAGCCATCACAAGGCTTTCATGCTTCAGGTTCGATTGATGTGCAGCATCAAATACTCACTTGGTGAATTTTAGCGTGGTTGTTCCCAGGGCTATGAATCCAGTATGGAATTGAATTTGGAATATTTGTGTGTTCGTCATCTGAAAACAAAGCAAAGAGCACCAGACTGAACAAGTGCTTAAATTCATGAAACTAAAGTATTTGCTTATAGCACATGCAGGCAGTCTGCCTGACTACCAGGTACTACACAGACTAATTATGGCTGCTGCATCAGATAATTCTTGTTTGTTGTCCTTCTTAAACCCAAATATTTCTATCTGCCAGCAAAGTGCCCTCATGGTGTTAAGGAATATGCCTTTTTTTTTTTTTCCCTGCTTCTCTTTATTTCTGGGATCTACTTGTCAATTTAGCAGTTAAATAAACCCCATATCTGATTCCACTGAATTCACTGGAGCAACAGGTCCGTAGCCCAAGGGAATACAAGACTATTTCACTTGCAGTAGAGGCTTCAGTGAAGCATCATCTCTACAGCAAACAGCACCAATAACAAATTAAGAAGAGAAAAACGTTCACTGGTCACTCAGCAACTTGAATATTAAGGTTGTAGCTATATCATCAGGAAAATTATCCAGATCTGAGGTGAAAATACCAGTGGATAGAGTGATGGTTTGAGAACGCAGCCCTCACACCCAGCTGGTGGGGCTGGGAACTGGTCTGCCTGACCAGCCACACAGCACCTATCTTCAGGGAGCAAATGAGGTGCTGCTCAAAATAGGGGGGACAAAATTTGGTTCTCCCCTCACTTTTTGTGCTTTAAGTCCCAGGTTATTTCACCCGGTGAGCCAATGAACCCTCATCACCACAGAGCAACTTAGCGTATGACAACTAGTTTTTGCAGATCCAAGTTTCTTAGTCTGACCAGACTTCATCTCCAACTTCTTCCACAATGACAAGAGCCACAGATCAGTGTTTTTAAGTCAGTCACAAAGCCTAGAGCAGCACGGACCACCAGGTATCTTCAGCTTCAGCACTGCTCCTCTGTCACGGGAAGGATACCTCAGGGTGTGCTCACTCCAGCGCTCTTTTGTTCTCTCCCCAGTTTCCACAACCTCACATTTCCTTCACCTGCTAATATTAAGAGGCTTTTTGGCTTCAAAGCAGGTGGCTGTCTGACCAGCTTGCAGCTTAGATGGCCTTTCCTATCCCCACAAATTGCCTTTTTGCCCTAATGACTAAAAAAGGTGAAAGCTGCTGTAGAGCCAGCAAAACAGATACCATGCAGGAGCGACGGCTCAGTAAATCATTCTAATCTGAGCAGAAGAAAATCTTCTTTCATCTTCTTAGAGTGTGTAGGTAGAGACTTTGGTGGGGGTTTGCCCTGAGCTGGTTACTGACAGACAGCTGAAAGGATCCTACACCCTGTCTATCAGTAGGCATCATCTCCATAAAGAGATACCAGAGGCATCATGGACTTCTCCACATGCAGTCCTTTGTTTTCTCTTGTCTCCACTCAGTTATGTGTTACGTCTACTGTCAAATAATGAAGCTTCCATCACAAGTGCCATGTGCATTCTTAGAGCCCATATTTAACCATCTCCAAGTTCACCACATCACCTCTACCATGCAAGAGAAGTTAAGCAGACTCCTACTTTTGCTTGAAGGCGTCCCCCAATGGTTGATCTCATATGGTAGACAGAAACAACAACATCTCCGTGGACCGTGGCTCCCAGTGGAATGAGGACTTTCCCTTCTTGCACACGGTATTCTCTTTGAGGGGAAGAGAAGGAAATCCACAGTTAAGCTCCCTTCTGCATCACCACAACCATCAGCAGCATCAGTACCATCAACATAAAAGCCATCATCTCATTCAGACCAAGCAAACCACTCAAGGCCAAGCACCAAGAAAATGCATTCAGTGCTCTCCTTTATTCCAACACAAGTCACCAACTTTCAACTAAGAGCTTGCATCATATCTGTGAGTCACATTGCAGCAAAAGAAAAGCCTCCTGGAGTTCAGCTCGTTGAGGCTGGCAGGAGATGACAGCAACTCACTTCATCCTTTCGTACTCCTGGGAAGTGGTGAGGATTCTGGTTTCTCCGCTGAGAATGTCGCAGAAGGGCCGGCAGCCGTTTCGTTGCTTGTTGAAACAGGGGACTGGGCTGAGGGTGACTGACTTGATAGTCAGTGGTTTGCAGTGAGGAACGATGGGCTTGTCTGCTACTAGATCACAAATGTATCCTATGTACCTGCAGACAGAGAAAGCCATTACTGAAATCTCCACCCCAGATGACCAATTTTCATTCTGTACTTGAAGTCTACCTTGAAATCCAGTAAAAAGTGGGATTCTCTCACAGCTCCAGGACTGGAGTTTCCATGGACGCCAGCATCCCTGCAGCTGGCACAAAATCTCTACTTCCCTTTCTGCTTAATTACAAGAACTGGAGCTTAAGAGGAAGAAATTTGGCCTTCAGCTCTGAGCTGAAGATCATTTCTCCTCAGCTTTTGGGAGAGAAGGTGCTGAGCAATGTTGTTTTTCTGGCTTACCCATAGAAGCTTGCCTTCTATTTTACATGAGCATAGCAGATGAATTACTTTATTAGTGATGTGCTGAAGGATCATTATTATTACATGCAGAGCACGGTATCTTTGGTTTGCTCTGACAAGCAGTTTTTCCTCTGCTTAATGGAAACAGGAAAAAAAAAAACCCAACAATTTTACAGCGTAAACTTCTGCAAGGATGAAGCTGATGTAGAGAGAGGGATTCACCCAGGCCCTGTTAACTACAGGTTTGTCAGCTTTCCTGAACTAGTGAGCAAAGCTATTATAATAACAAAAGAAAAGCTGGGGGAGAACTTTTTACAAGGGCTTGGAGTGACAGGACAAGAGGAGATTGCTTCAAACTGGCAGAGGAGAGATTCAGATTAGAAATGAGGAAGAAGCTCTTCCCTCTGAGGGTGGTGAGACCCTGGCCCAGGCTGCCCAGGGAAGCTGTGGATGCTCCATCCCTGGCTGTGTTCAAGCCCAGGCTGGACGGGGCTCTGAGCACCCTGCTCTAGTGGGAGGTGTCCATGCCCACAGCAGGGGGTTGGAACTGGATGATCTTTCAAGGTCCCTTCCAACCCAAACCATTCTCTGATTCTGATATCTTATTTTAGTCCTCCATTAATATTATATCACTGTGGATAAAGTGGAAGTGGCCACAAACATCAGTGGAGACCTGCCACAGCTACGTGCCGTGGCTAACACAGGAGCACTGCTCAGGCAGTTGCCACCATGAGGAACACAGCTCGCTTGTGGAGCACTTAGCCAGGGCACTCTACCTCCTGTGAGATGGCCACAGTACGATCCCAGGTCTCTTTGTGTTCAGCAGCTGCATAGCAGGGCCTGGATTAGAAAAGAGGTGACAGAAGCAGAACATCGCACTGACCAGAACTGCTGAGGCTGCACGGCCATCCTGTAAAGGAAAGGGACAAGGTGGGGGAAAAAAAATATGTAAGCATCAGACACATCATTTAGATTTCAGCAGAACACTTTCCACTCTTCCTTAAATCACATCATTTCTCCAAGACTAGGATTGAGACCACCAGACGATGAGGAATTTCCAGTGCTGGGTCATTTGTTCAATACCTAGGGCTCCAGGGAGTGGCACTGGTCTGGATCAAAGCTAAGATAATATCCTGTAAGCAGCCAAAGCTGAGGATAGTTTAAACTCACTTTGAAAGCCCAGAAATACATTTTGTCTAAGACTGTTGGTGTTTCATGGCAGGTCCCAAGCTGTAATACTCCAATTATTTCAAACATAGGCCTGGAGCTGCCCACAGGGGTCAGAGGACACCCATCCCACGGCCACTCATCTAATGGAAACTGGGAGAGTTCATAAACAACAACAAAAATTCCGGTCCAAGGCTCTCTCACCCAAACACCTCCACAGCCTTCAACCTACAGATCACTCCTGGACAACATTTGCCTGAGGGTGATTATAAGGGAAAATG
This sequence comes from Chloroceryle aenea, assembly GCA_013399075.1. Lineage (NCBI taxonomy): Eukaryota > Metazoa > Chordata > Aves > Coraciiformes > Cerylidae > Chloroceryle > Chloroceryle aenea. The sequence continues at coordinate 86,832 of VWZY01009111.1, forward strand.
TATTTGCAGAGTCCTCTTGATAGACCAAAAATACAGAAAGAGCAGGAGAGAGAGAGAATCAAAGCTCCTGGCAAGTAGTTATTTCAGGCACCCTTTAGGCATTCCAGCTCTACTGCAGGATTGGCCATACCAGAGCTGACCCAGGAACCTGCTAAGCCTGAGCACACGCTCGAGGTTAACAGGCTATTTGCCTTTTTAAGGCAAAGGTTTAGCTCCTGCCAATTGCTTCTGAAAAGATCTCTCAGGTCCAGGTAAACTAAGTGGGCTTCTGCAGACTTCTTAAGTGTTGAAAAGGCCTCCCCTGTGCTTTACAGCATTGTCCTGAAATTCACTGCTCGAAGGACAGTAAAGGAATATGATTGTTGAGTTAGATTTCCAGGACGGGAGGAATCAAGTGCACCTTTGTCTCTGTTAGAATGGAATTTTCTCCCGTAGCCGCCGGCTGTGCTAGGCGAGGCAGAAATGCCAGACTCGTATGCAGGGTCTGCTGCAGTTTGGGACCAGTCATTTCCTCCATCCCTCCCAGTTTCTGCTGATCGGGGCTGACAGCCTCCCAGATTAATTTAATCTCCAGGAGCAAAACAGAACTCTCTTTTGGGTGTTACTCTGAACACTGAGGGTTGGATGGGGTAAATGACCAGTCAGTCTTACAGAATCACACCACTCATGCAGCCTGTCTACACCATTTCAGCATAAAGAGGAGCCAAAGACAACTGGCCTTCTTCATCCAGGCTCAACAGGTGGTGACCACAAGAGACTTTAACAATCACAGTGTCACCATCCGACAGAATTCCCAGCTATGTGTTTTCTCCTCAACTTCCATCAGTAACCTTCACTCTAGAGGCTGCGTTTTGTCCTGCGACTACGCACAAGAACATACCAAGCCATACCAGGCTGACAACTCCTATTGTTGGTTCTCAGCTGAAGTCCAAACCTTTTTGCTCCCCATCACCACTAGTAGTTCACTGCTAGAACGATTGTCACCTCTCTTGCTTTGCCTTCCCGCTTCTCATCCAGTGTTAGGTCTTCCAGCTTAGCTACGTAGCTGCATGTGGAAGATGCCGTCCCTTTCTATGGGGGTCCTTTTTAACACACTTCTTTTTCTTCTAGAAATTGTCACCATCCTCATAGACAGACTCCAGACACGCAATGTGCAATACAACTTATGACTCGGCGGTCTCAAAATTCAGTTACTCTCTGGTGTACTTACCATGCAGTGGATGACACACACGTTTTTGGGGTTCTGCTGTAGCCAGTTGTGCATGTTCTTACAGACAGCGTAGAGGTTGTGCAGACTGGGAGCTTGTCGTACTGGCCAGCTACATTCAGATACCTACAGGAAGGGCACGGTGAAGAAAAGGCAGCTTCGGAAGAGCATTAAGCAAGGCATGCTTTTACCAACACATCCTGCCAAGAAACATACTTCTCTTTTACAACCTAGAGTTACATGCTTGAAACCTACTCCATTTCTTCTCATGAATAATTCTGCTCCGTGACTTTCAGGAATTGTGAGGAGACAAACAAAAAAGAATTCTCAATTAAGTAACATAATGTTGAAGTACTGTCACTGGCTAGACATTGAAAAAAATTTACATTCCGAGTCAGATTATCTTGAGGGGCTTTTCAAAACACCCCAGTCTTGCAGCAGTGCATTGATTTCTGCTGCCTCTAAAGCCTTTGTACAACTTGTCCCTAAAAACGACAGCTCTGATTTTCAAAGGATACTGAGCATCTGTTGTTCTCAGTCATTTTGTGCCATAGGATTTTCCAGCCCTATTTGACAGATAGTAGACTGATGAGAGAGAAACTTCTGTTTCAAAAAAAGTTAAAAAAAAATCACATCTGAATAAGTATAGTTAAGATATGAGCCAGAAAAATGAATGACTTGGAGCTGAAAACCCCCAAATTCCACAGTATGCCTAGTTACTATTCATCAAGTACTAGTTCTGAGTCACAGCACTTATCTCAGGAACAGCCCTTGCAGCCTCAAACAGCACATCAAATAGCCTGCTACAGACATCTCTGCTTCATCTGGGTTTAATTGAAATATGTTTTTTAAAAGGCATTTCTGGCTAGAAGAAACTTAAAGGAGAAATGTCATGAGGCTTGTCCTCAAAGAATTGGTTCTTGCTCTTGGAACTTGCTTAATGAGAACCGGGGGCAGGAGGGAGATTGGTTTGCCCAGATGTTCTTAAATCATCTTTCATCTCTTGGAGGAAGTGCTCCAGGTTTCATAAAACCTGTATTTCAGGTTCTCTCTCACATACACCTGCACATCTTATAGCGGAAATGAGAATCCTGACTCAAACCAGAGGGCTACCAAGCTGGGTTTTGTCTAAACCAGGGCTCCACAGACACCCAAGGGATCCAGGGACAGCCCTGCCTAACCCAGCACATCCATCCCACTGCCAGCCTTACTGAGCTAGCAGGCCTCTGCTTAACTCTGGGGAGATTTTTGTCTAATCTACTATCTAATTAGAGTCTAAAAAGTGACTAGACAAACCCTGTAAAGGTTCTTGGTCTCCACAACATCCTAAAATTCAGCTTCATTTGGTGAGCAAGTAGAAACTACCCAACAAGTCAATCCATGCTCAACCTTTGGGAGGCAGTGAATGGCCACTCCCTCTACAGCATTACCCTCAGCCCCCATTTTCTCCTGTCTCAAGAGCTGTAGCTTGCTCATTTCATTCCTTCTGTTGTATACACTTCATTTTCCCTTGCCTATTTCTTTTATGTGCATTTTCAGGAAGGGCCAAGGTTGCACCAGACACCCCGGGGTTCATTACACAGCGAACCCCCAGTCTGGGAGCCGCCAGCGCTCGCTTTTTGTCCCGGGACCCGGCAGGGTACACATCCCTGCAGTTACAGGAGGATTGCAAAACCCAAATTACAGAGTGATCACAAACACTTATTGAGTTATTTAATAGAGCCACAGAACCAATGCCATAAATGACATTTTATATTATCAATTATCACGCCAGTTATTTTGTTTGTTTTATAGCACACACGAGTCTTTTCCTCCCAACTCTAAATATTTTTGCAGCAGGCTTCTGGAGGCACAAGACCTGTTTGCATTTAGACCACTAAAACACAGTCCAGATTCCAAGTGGCTGTTCGAATGAACATGACCAGTGACCCTGTCACTGCTGATTTTCTCAGCAGACCTCAAGCATCTGGAAAAGCCATTATCCCTTCTCAAGTAAATAATACACATTTCCCCACAGTCCATAATTATGTATTTACTTCGCCTATAATTACACATCTGCCTGCTGGTTGGCAATTGGGAAATTAAATCCGCGCTCTGTAACATTTCCTTGATTTCAAACTGAACCTCACCACCACTCGTGGAATTCCACCTTACAGAAAAGCAACAGGAATTCTTCGAGAGCTTTGGGAAGAAGCAGCCAGCACTTGTTTTACTTTAGCAGTAGGGCAGCAACAGCCAAGAACACGACCCGATGGGGACTTTGAAGTTTGGTTTGTTGTTTAAGGCTATATTTGAGTTACGTGCTTTCAAACATCTCACGCCTCCTCGAGCGGCCGTGAGCTCTCCTCTCCTGCTGGGGAAGTGAGGCGAGGGGCAGAACAGAGCACAAACAGATCTGAGCAGCAGGTCTGAGTGTTCACAATCCCTGCTTCTCCTCAATAGACTGGGCACTTGGGGCTTGGTGCCCTGTACAGCCACGTCAGGGCAGAAAAATGACCCAGCAGGATGTTAACTGTCATCTCCCTCCTCTGCCACTGCAGAGGGACCTACTTGGATCTTAGGAAAATAGTTTTAAAGAATTAAAAAGCCTTTCCCATCAAAGAGCAAGTGTGAGTCTCAAAACTTCAGCTTCTCTGGCATCCTCACCCAGAAAATACAAAGTGTGATTTCACCTCCTTGATAGCTCATTAGTATTTTAATTCCAATATACATGAAGCCCAACCTCATATTTATTATTGTTTCATGGTTCATCTGATGTCACGTATTGGGATGTGCACTCTTTTCTTGAAGAACACTTGGAGTCAGTATTTCCTACCCATAACCTGGAAATACAATTATTTTATAACAGATGCATCATTTTCTTCCTGCACGTGTCAAGGCAATAGCTTACAAAACACCCAGTCGTGCTTCAAGAGTGACAAAGTCATCTATTAAGCTGTTGGGTAGGGTAGGAGATAAAGCACAGGAGGTGGAAGAGTTATGGCCATGTCAAGCAATACAACAATAGTTTAGTGCTGGCCTTTCAAAAGGAGATCTATCTTTTCCCTTCCACCAACAGCAAGAGTGATGCACCCGAACCGAGCAAGACTGAAGACTCAAAGTCCTGGATATCTTTTAATTAGCCTTTGTCTTTCTTTCAAGTCATGGCTGGTTACTGATTGCCACTGAGAAACGAGCTTCAAGTGAGAGTGATTTCTGGTGACCCGAGCAATTGCTGATAACAGATTCAGCTCTGCCTCAAATGAAAAGGAAACCAGGCTTATGCAGCACGAGATTCACTTACCCTGAACGAGCGATAAGCCTGGCAACGGCTGTTGCCTTTTGTGTGGAAGGCAACAATACATAAGAAATGCAAGAAAAAAATATCATCACTCCTTTGTAGGAGAGGGGAAGAAGAGGAAGATTTCTGAAAGATCAGATCTAATGTGCATTCCAACAGCAGCATTTCCTAGAAACTTCACCCAAAAGCCATTAATGAACCAGGGCCTTGCAATGCTCCCGTACTCTGTTCTGGTTTTAGAGAAGGAAACTAGGGCAGCAAGTAGAGGTGGGGTTTAAGTCATACACTAGTGGAGGAGCCAAAATGCCCTCTAGATCCAGTTTCCAGCCCTGTGCTTTGCCAGCTAAGGGCTCCTCCTTAAAGCACAACTGAAGGGTTGTTCAATGGGAAAACAATCTACCTGCTTTTACTGGCAAGTTCTTTCAAAGTGCTTTTGTTTTACTGCTTCTATCTCCCCAGAAGCTTCAAAGAGCTACATAGGAGCCAAGCACAGGCTCAACTTAGTGCAATGCCACATACTCCTAACACAAGCATTACACCCTGAACTTCCCAGCTCTTTAATCCCTCTGGTCCCAGGCTTCTGTTAAAACCCAGAAATGACCACAGTAGCTTAGAAAACACCTCTGATTCCTCCTTCATCTTCTTACGTTCCACCACAGACAGAAACAGGACCTGGTGCACCTCTTCCGAAGAGGTTTCAACCCCTGCTCTCATTAATCTCTCAGGAGACACTCACCCGGTTGTGAAACTTGGCACTGCGATAATACTTGGGTGACAAGTTGAAGACGGTGTAGTGGTCAGGGTGTCTGGAATCCAAAAACGTCCGCACGTCTTCAATGTGGTTCCTGAATCCCAGCTCAACGCCTTCAGCCGGAAAAGACATCACTAGAAACAGGAGAAGCAGCAGCAGCCTGAGTGTGCACCAGGACATCTTTATGGAGCTCAGATCCCTGGGATACCACCAGGTTTATCTCTCTGATAAGCAGTGCTTACCTATGATTCTTGAGGTAATGTATGAGATGTCAAGCTCTCCCTTGGTGTAACTAAAGGAAGACAAAGCAGGAGACAGATGTTATGAACACATTTACAGAAGACAGCCCATTAAAGGAAGAAGAAGAGTACTTTCCCACCAAGATCTGCTTTTGACACAAGGAAAGAATGATCTTAAATCCAACCCTTTGCCCTTTATCGCTGTGCCTTAAGGAAAGGGTACAAACAGCTTCCTGCAGACAGGGACCCAGCCTTCCCTTGTACACACGTAATTAACTGGATGCAGAACCCTGCAAAGAAGGTCCCTTTTCCCTTTTGTCATTAATTTTCAGTGCCAGTTTTCAGGAGAATTCTCTAGTAGTTTTCCACTTTGCAGATCCCTCAATGCCTCTGAGGTCTTGCCTGCATCAAGTTGCTTTAATTTATTGCAGCCCCATACCACTCAGAAGCAGGTGGAATGGCAAGCACAGGCGACACCACCAGCAGAGGCAACCAAAGCAAAGTCACCTCGGCTCGCTGTTCTACTCCCAGGATGGCTCCAGAGAGGGACCAGTTACACCAGCAGGCAGAGCCTCCTCGCACAGCAATGGGAGCGCACACAACATCAGCCCATTCTCAGTGACAAAATATTTTAGTGGTGGTTGAGCAGGAGGACCCCACAGAGGTCAGCAAAGGAATTGGACACCAAGTGCTCCACTTTCCCTGGGGGGTCCTTTTCCAGATTTCAGGATATCGATGCTCACTTACTACAAAGCTTAGATTTTTAATCTGTTTTTCCTGCTTCCTTGAGGCCAAATATGAATTATGAGACTGAATTAAAGCAGCCACTTGAGATTTTCACCTTCTTCCTTGCTCGGGTTTGCTGCAAGTTGTGCTGTGCTAGTGAAGATGGCAGCTCAGACCAGCACTTTGCAGTTAGGGATTTTTACCTGTGTTAGGCAGCTTCGGCTGTACTGTACCTGGCAACAGACTGCATGACCTTTGAAGATGTATCTTTCAGGGTATCCTTCAGGTTATCCTTCAAATTGCTGAAGAGTCTCCCTGCTCCTCCTTTCACCATATCTAGCAAGCCTCCCCCATAGCTGGACTCCATGTCTGGTGATGAGGCACCTTCAAGTACAACAAAACCAAAGCCAACATCACTTATTTGGAACAAATCCACAGAGCCAACAAATCCACTGTGCTATTCAGACCAAATCTGTTCACGTGTGCTGATGCATGTCATGTGTAAGGCAAAAGTTGTGACTGGAAGTCATGATTTTCCAGAAATGGGAGAGCACATTCACGGAGCAGACCTCTGGAGATGCTCTGGTGCCACCCCCCTGCTCCACCCAGCAGGGTCACCCAGAGCAGGAGGTCCAGCAGCACAGGGTCCAGGGAAGTTTTGAAGATCTCCAGAGAAGGAGACTCCAGAACGTTCTTGCTGGCTGGGCTCAGAAGCCATCATCACCTCTCAGCATTGCATGCACACTGTATAGCAGTACAGTATGGACAGCCACCATACAAGCTCCCTCACCTCTCAACCCCACCCAGAGCATGACCAGCTCTCCAGCACGCAGCTCAAACCAAGACCAAATCACCAACCACCTCCACAGGGGTGACAAAAAGTCACTAGCTCTTCAGTGCGACCGTCCCAGCTGCCAGACGACTGAAGGTTGTCTTAGGACCATCTGTTTTTATAGATACAGAAGTCATCAGAGACATTTTACATCACTCCAGTTAGATTTCCTCCAGTGGAAGAAGATAAAAGCAGCCTTAGAACAGGAGTCAGCAAAATGCTCATCAGGCCAAAGCAGAGCAGGGCTGACCTCAGTGGCAATTTTTTTCCTTCAAAGCTTGAAATGGCACAAAGCTACCAAGCCAACAGGAGACCAACACAGACCAAAGTGTTATTTTGTGGACTGGGATATGGCCTTACCCCTTGAGTGTCTGCATTGGGCATTTATAATAGGATAACTACTCCACTGCCTTGGCCAAAGCCTGATTTGTCACAGCTTCCTTGGAAAACGGTGTCATTGTTAGAAAAGTGGATGTAGACTTGAGTAAAGGTGGCTTTGTTTTTCTGTACCACTGAGCAGAAACCTAGTAAAATATCATTTTAACTTATTACCTACAAATTAAGCTCTTTACCATAAAACCCCCACTTTTTTTCAACTATTTGATCTTGGCAAACTTCAACTGCGTACTTTAATTACACACTTGTTATCTCATTACGTCAGGTTAGTTAGGAGATGTAGATCCTCTAGCACACCAACTTCCACAAGCCAGGTAAACACACTCGTAGTCGGGATGGCATCTGCTAAGAGCTGCCTTTCCCAGAGCACCCGGCAAGCCTGAGAACATTCGTCCTGCTGGAGAGCCATGGGACAGCTGCTCAGTCAAAGGAACATGCTGGTCATAGCTAATTCTCTGGCACTCAGAAATGGGGCAGATTTCTCACAGTTCAGGCATCTCCTCTACGCTCTGCCAGCTTCAGAACAGAAGATGCCTTCTCAAGGCACAGGAATATTTCTTTTGCCAAACCACTTGGAAGAATCTACTTCAAATTTGATTTAAAAATTAAAAATCAAAGTAGTTCATTGGCTTTCAAGGATGGAATCAGTGTTTGATCTTCAAAAACTTTGCTTTTCTACTGCTCTGTGCTAGGACAGCCAGGGGTGGAAAGAGGTTCAGAAGGTACTTTCAGTTTTGCAAGTCAGCTTGTAAAAGAAAGGGAGGCAGAAAGGTGGTAACGTGGGACAGGGGAAGAGGGGCAAAGGGAGAAGGGGACCAATGAGGGAAATACCTTCCTCCCTCCGTACCCCACAAAGGACCACGTCTCCTCAACTCCTCTTGCTGCTGTCCCACAAGTAGCATTTGTGCTCAGTCTCAAAGCTGAAGACTTTTAAACCAGTCCCATTTTAAGGGCTGGGGTTTGTGGCTAGAAAAGGGTGAACAAAGCAGGTGTGACCCTGCATGAGGAGGACACCAACCACCATCACGTGCAGCCAGGGGCTTCACAGGACCACGGAGGAGCCTGCAGCAAAGGGTTCCACACTACTACCACCTGATGGAGACGCTCACTGGTTGGAACAAGCAAGAAATGCCCGATTTCGAAGCTTTCCCTGCAAGATCTGCACATCATGGCCCCTGTCTGCCTGGTGGGGGGGGCCCTGAGCACCAGACCTCCCCCTGAGGCAGCCCACAAACCCTACAAACCACAGGATATGAGTTCCAGCTCTCCAGAGAGTTAAGAGGGAAATGAGCCGACATTTAAAAGGCATTTAAGACCATGTCAGTCTGAATACTCGTGCTGATGAAGCAATACTTGGCCTGAGTGGTGAAAGCAAGATGTCTAGAATTTGAAGCTCGGCAGAGAAATGCTGCCTTTCGTAGGTTACTTAGCAAGAGTAAACAGACCTTTTTTGCCTGGAAAGGGCAGACAAAAAGCAGACATGGAAACCATAGGAAAGGAAGCAGGTTTACCTCAGTCTGCCCAGATTACACATAATAGTGTCTTCAGTGTTGAACTATTACTTTTCTTTTTTGCTTAGTGAGCTACTGCCTGCACTGTCTTTAAAGATGGAACAAGGGAAGAGCTAAACTCTCCCTGTTCCTTACCATGGTTCTTCTCTAGGAAACCATTAGAGCCTCCATCTCTCACCCTTCCAAAAGAAGGGGTTAGTCTGGGAGTAGCAAATGCTCCTCTGTCTTCTCTTTCTATGGTACCATGAGAGTCTGACACTACTATGGTGAGAACATGTTAACTGCTGCCTACATGTCCCAGATTCCACATTTCTGGAAGGTTTTGGGCTCTCACTGCAGCCTTCTCCCTCTCCACAAAGTATTTCTGAGCCAGAGGGGTTGTTTGCTTGTCTTTCTGCCCCAAGCTATTTCCAGGGCACGGCGTGAAAGGGAAGCAAGGGATGCAGCAAGAGGCTGCCTTGTGCCTTGGCAGAAAGGGCTCTTTAAAAGGTCCCCGAACTGAAAGAAGTTGAGCTGCTGTTGTTGTGGCTTCAGCAACAAAGCCTGAATTGTTTTGAAAGAACACTCAGCAAAGAAAAAGAAAAAAAAAATACTATTTATGCTTCTGCCTCCCCGCTCCAGCCCCGCCAGCCAGCAGAGGAGCTGCCACAGCTCACGTTCCTCCCACGCACAGCTCTCCCAGCAAAGCCTGGGTAATGCGGGACACAATTTCACATCAGCATTAAGGGATCAGCAGCCAGGCTGCTGTGGCCCCAGCAGCCTATTTACGGGCTCTGCCTCGGCATCGCACGAGAGCCCGCGCAGCAGAGGAGCAGCATCCCTGCCACAAGAGCTTTACAGCACCCTCAGACAGGTGCATAGACCCCTATGGAGGGGTATGTGTCTGCAAAACCAGACAGACAGACAATCCGACCCAGGCAGAGCAGTGTGCCTGCATCCCCGGGCACCCTCAGCATCCCCAGCTCCTGCCATTCCCCACACCGAGTCCATCTTTCATGCTCAGCACTTTGTTCTTCAGGGGACTGCAGATCAATCTGCAGATATTACTATTAGAGTTTTAAGCTCCAGTTTTGGGGAAGGAGGGTGGCAGGTGAATTCTCTAAATGAGACTCTCTGGGCAGTTGGCTCCTTTCCATCAGTGATAATCAATAGTGTTTAGATCCAGATGCTTCATTTGTCAACTACATTTTAAGTGCCCAATCTCAGCACTCTGAAGCCAAATCCTCCCTAAGCATTCCTTCCAGTACATGGCTCTCTTCTGGACAGCAAAGCTTCATCACGTTTAACCAAAGACTCCAAAACATGTGTGCTATTATATGCACTTACATCCTCTCTTAGATCAGACATAGCCCGAGCATCATAATTACATCAACTTTTTAATAGGCACCGAGTGGTGATTTGCAAAGGGACTGGAGAGAAATCTTCAGCAGCAGAGGCAGCTGAAACAGCACTAAAGGGGCATTCACAGGAAAGGAGAGAGCTTCTACCTGCAGGAATGACTTGGGAAGTTCCTCAGACTCACACAGACCCTGAATACTGATTTTTTTTCTTTTCTTTTGCTACCTGTCTCATCCATCCCCTCCTGCACTGCTGTCCCAGATTCCTGGTAGAGTTAGATTCCCTACAAGGCTGAGCACAGACACCTTAAAGCATAAACAGCAAAATGTGCAGAGCAGAATGGTAGGACAACAGCAGCAGAACAGCCTCCTGCCATTTGCCAAGGCCAGCACTGAGACCCCCCCAGACCCAGACTTCACTCATCCTGATGCTTTCAAACACATAGTGGGGGCACACAGGCATAACGCTGCTTTAGCAAGTGAGATCCCCACAAAAAGAGTTTAACACCGATGGGAATGACATCAGAGTGGCCAAAGGGAAGTTTAGGATCATGATATAAAGATGCTTAGACTCTTTAGGGGCACAGGGAAGCAGGAGGTGCACTATGAACCAAGGAGCCTGATGCAAGATAAGGCTCAATCAGATCACAAACCACACGAGATTATAAACCAGTGTTACCTCTAACCCCAAAACCTGGGCAGTTTGTGCTGCAGCAGACGTGTTAACGATGAGATTGCTCAAGATAAAACCAGGAGGAAAAAGGTGAGTCTCCCCCAGAACACAGACAACTCCAGCACAGGGGAAAAGCCAGAATATTTCTTTCCTAAGCAGACAGCAAGACACAGGCAGAGGCAGAAATGCAAACAGCACCTGTAGAAACAACACTAGGTGAGGTTGGGCTGCAGAAGGTCAGGACAGAAAGAGCTTCCAGGTTCCAGAGCCACCATTCCCCAGTGAACACAGGTCCCTTCCATCCTAAGGACCGGTTCTGTGCACGGGGGCTTCAGCACAGACCCATCTTGCAGTGCAGACATCCCGAGCATTAAGACATCTTCAATAATTTATAAGTGATTATGCAGTTGGGGTTTTTAGTTGTTGTCTGAGGGCTTTTTGTCTGTTTCTTTAGTGTTTTTTCCTTATGGCATCTTTCCAGCAGTTTGCTGTCACCGTACCTATCCAAACCTTTTGCCTGGCACAGGCAGAAACTGCCTCCAGACCCAACGTTGCATTACTACCTGCCCAAGAACTTCTTGGCAGTTTTACCACTAATCGAGGGATGCCCCCGTGGTGTTCTGCCCTTCTCACTCCCAAAAGCTGTGAGAATGTTTTTCAGCTGGTTAGGCTGGGAAAACAAAGCCACTCTAAGCTTACAAGGGGCTCACATAGCATAGACAAGGGGAGGAAGGAGAAAAGATGGGAGGAACTGAGAAGCTCTGAAGGAAGATGCTTTGAGTAAGAATAGATTTGGGTTCACACCTTAAGGGATCACTGGCACGGGGAGATTTCAGTGCGTTTCTGCTGCTGTTGGGCAAAGCAAATCCAAGCAACTCTCTCCTCCAGTACTGCTCTGACTGCAGGAAAAGCCACATTCCCCCTCCCACAAGAAGTCACAACCCCTTTCTGTGCCTCGGTTTACTGCGTGTGGGCTGGGACAGGGTCCGTGACCCTCCCTGGGAAACACTGGGAGCTGTTGGCAGCACGCAGCACACTGTGGGGTGGAGAAGCTCAAGAACTTCTTTTAATGCTTTCCTCTGATAAAAATGCTAGAACTAATATTGTATGAGCCCAAGGCTTTTTATTTGAAGGTTCATTTGAGGCTGCTTAAGTGTAAGCTTCATGCAAATTGGAAGCATTAAGATATTTCCACTTTTGCTTGACAAAGGATAACTAAAGAATCCTGCCTGCGCCATCAACTAAGCAATAGGAAGGATTTTCAATAAAAGGGGGTTTTGCTTCATTTTTTTTGGAGGAGTAGTGATGCTGGGAGGGGAATTGCCCCCCACTATGGCACCAGAGTTGTTTCATTTGTTATGTATTTTCCCTTACGAAGCTCGTGCTACAGTGAACACCACGCACGTGAGGCTGGAATGCTGAACTACCAGCACAAACCATCAGACTGGTCTTTAAAGTTGATTGACACCCATCTCTGCTTCTCCTCCCTGTCAAAACAACACCACCAACAAAAAAACCCCGCTGCTGCCAACACCAAATCACTCAAACACCCAAAAAACACCGACTGAACAAAAGAGTTATTAAACCAGACCTCCCCGTTTGCAAACGCAGCTCGAGGGGAACACAGGACGACATTGTCAGCGACGGTCTCTGTCCCCACGCCAGTGACATGGAGACGTCTCTCTTCTGACTCAGTGAAAAGGAATCGCCCCAGTACAAGAGATGAAGTTTGAAAGTGCAAAACAGCTCAAGAAATCTCAGCTTTGACACTTGCAATTTATTGAAACCCCTTCCCTTCAGCGGTTATTCTGCCCAAGGAAGCACGGGGCAGGAGCAGCGTATCCTCTGAGCATTTAAAAGCTATTTTGTAGATTAGCTGCTTTATAAACACCACAGCAGAGCACAGAAACGAGTTTTTCTGCTTTTCCTAACACATATCCTCACTCTTACTTCCATACCTTCTTTCCTAGAACCTCTCCTTTCAATGCTCAGCCTGCTGCTAAGAAAGCATTACTGAATTCCACAGCAACCACCTCAATAAACTGCTCCTCACTTCTGCTCCTCCTCCAGCGAGCACTTCCAGACACTTCAAAATAAGGAGACAAAGGGAGACTACACAGGCGATCTTCTTGGAACTTGCTTTTTGAACTCACAACAGTTTGTGTCCTACCAGCTTCAGGCCATGCTGTGAGAATTAAACCTGAGATTTAAACCCTGCGCTGACCAGTATTTCATTCTGAATGGTGTAAGTGGCAAATTTTAGAGCAACCCAAGACAAGGTCATCCCAGCAGGATCATCAGAGACCAGCAGTAACTGATACAGCTGCCCTCCCTGAAGTGAGTTTCTGCTCTTGGGTCCTTTGAGCTAAACCCAAGCCTAAGGCACTTGACATCCCTGTGGGCAGGAGTTCCCATTCACGCTGCCTGGGGAGGACACAGGTCCCTCAAGCTACGCTTTGAGCCACTTCAGTTGTCCCTGCTTTGGTTGAACAGCTCACATTAGTGCTCCTCTGCGTGGCACAGGTGATGGTGGCAGAAGAATTTTTAACCATCTGACCCAAGAAGCATTTCCTAGTCCTAGACACCTTGAAAATCTTGTTTTCCCAGGCTCAGCCACCAGACTCAGCCTGGCCAGACTCACCACCCAGTGCCTGCACCCACAACGTGCCAGCCAGAGGCTCAGTAGGGTCAAAGAGCCCCCCTGTACCAGCACCCTTTCCAGGCATGATCAGATCCCTGCCTTTCTACAGCAACCTCCTCCCACACCCACGGTGCTCTTGGTTCCTGGCTTTTTTTTTCTCCTTTTGACACTAAGCTACAGCAGTCCAACAAAAATAAAAGATATTAAGCCAATAATCCTAAGTACTCAGACTTTACATCAAAGCTGCAAACGCTGATTATTTTCATTGCAAGAAGCTGTTTATGAGATGGAAAGCCCACATTAAGAGATGATACTTTAAGATCTAATACTTTGAATTAGTTTAAGAAAAATTAATAGAAAAACCCAACAGGGTTCCACTTTCTCAACTGATGCGAGCTCGTTGTCTCTGCAGCACCAGCAAATGCAGCCACGCTAGAGAAAACACCGGCAGCTCGCCCCGGAATTGCCAGCACTTTGCCTTCAGCACAAATCCTCACCCATCTAACTTCTGCTGCTGCTTAATTGTCATCTACTGCCACAGCTTCCAGAGAGCAAAAGCCATTTTGCCACGTCCAGAGCACGCTGCCCTGGCGCAGATGAAACGTCACCAATTGATCTCCCTCTGCTCCTGCCTGAGGAATTCAAGTCTCTTTTCCCAGCTGAATTACGCTCTACCACTGCCCATCTGGGGAACTGGGACTTCAGCATCATTAGTGGGAGGAATCTCGAGTGTTTCTAGTGGGAATATATTCACTGTTTACAAGAATCCAAATAAAACACAAAGTGGGTGGTTTTTTTCTTTGCCCCTATTAAGCCAAAACCCCATCTACCTTATTTTCCTGTCTCTTACACTGCTCCCTAATTCCCCCTGCCCCATAATTACCCATCTTCACACAGCAGTAAAGATAAATCATGTCCCACAATTCACGAGCAGCTTCCATTCCTAAATCCCTAGAAATCACAAGCACACCCCAGGGGTGGAGAAGGGTCCTGAAGCTTTTTATGATTTCATACATGGCAATGAAAAATGTCTCTTCAAGGGACTGATGAAAATTTGGCATTTATCAGCATAAAGCATTCAAGTGACCACAGCAGACACAGGCATGGACTTCAGGTTTAGAACAGAGCATCGCACTGAATACAGCTTTGTGAAGATTTAGTGGGTGAAGATTTAGAGACACCCACCAAAAAGCCCTTATTAAACAGATAAGGTATTAAAAAGAGAAATAAAATCCTATAAACACAATTCAAGGGCCATAGTAAGGCCTGAGGTTTGAATGCTGCTTAAGTGTGGTGTTGTTTAGAGCCTGTGAAATTTGGGCAGTGCAAGTACCAAGCGAACGCCGGTTAACACGGATCTTTGCTTCCGAATCCCAGAGACAGCCCCTGAGCAAGCCCACGTGTTTCAGGGCAGAACATCCTAGAAAGCCATAGAGTGCATTAATTCCATTAATGCTCTGCGACGTCCTCCGAGTTGGGAGCTGAATATTGAAATGGCCGAACATGGCACAAAACCTGCCTCTGAAGGTATCCGTGAACACTTTTCCCGCTGCTCGGCAGGGAGCGGAGCGGCTGGAAGGAACAAACCCGAAGGATTGCAACAGCAACGCTCAAGGGATAGAGTGAGCTGGTGGCAGACAAAAGCCATGACTTGACACGAGCTGCAGCACGCTCCCACACCTGGCTGGAGGCAAATGCCACCCTCCACAACACCAATGCCTTTGGTTCTTAAGGTTCTAGCAAATGCTCTGGGAATTGCTTTAACCACCACCACATCCAACCAGCTCGGCGGGTGCCGATGGAGGAATCCACGTACCTGTAACACAGCAGCCTGCTCTAAGACCCTACCGACACAGACTATGATTGCAAGCGACTGCAGCAGAGGTAGCACAGCAGCAAATTCAAATGGCAAGGGGAAAGAAGCAAACGAGGCTCTGACTAGATCAGGGGAAATGTGGAAAAGAAAAAAATCAAGGCAAGACTCTCCCCACCCAAGCCCAGCCATAGGTCATTAGGGGGTTTTCTCCCCACCCAAGCCCAGCCATAGGTCATTAGGGGGTTTTCTCCCCACCTAAGCCCAGCCATAGGTCATTAGAGGTTTTTCCCCTCAGTAAGAGGTTACCACATTAAAACAAGGATAGTGTAGTGTAAGTACTTGCTGTCTTGAGCCCAGCCCTTTCTTTCATGGAACAGTACAGGTGTTGCTGCAGGATATCCCCGTTACAATGGGCAGACATCAAATTTGGTCCTTCTCAACTAAACCAGGCATTGCCCTGCTCGAGTTTGCTCTTTAGAAGTTCTCAGCAAAGGCTGTAGCTGTTCATCGTGATGGGCATAGCTAAGCGAGCAGGGCCAGTTTGTTTTGTGAGATCACTTAAAAACCATCGGGTGAGGACTCTCAATTACTGGCCAGATCTGAAGCTGTGATGTGGAGGTGAAGAGCTGTCTATCCCATTACCAGTTATAAAGACCATCTGGTTAAGAAATAATTAAAATTAAGGGGAAAAAAATGGTGCATGCAGCACATCATCTATCAGAATTAATCCAACTCAGTTTGATGAGGAGAAAAAAAAAAGGAAAAAGTAATGATGATTCCGGGAGATAAGTCAGCTGGGGAAAGATCCCCAAACGCTCGATCCATTTTAGCTTCAGAACAACCTTTTTCCTCTCGGGGGGCGACAACAGGAGCCAGCACGAGCACTTCCCAGCCGCCGCTTTCTGCGGCGCTCCCCGCCTGGATTCCCTCCATCCCCCCGCCCTCCCTC
>VWZY01009111.1:129863-143299 GCA_013399075.1 Chloroceryle aenea
CGCCTCGGGAAGCGCCGTCGAAGGAAAGTTGGGAGGGAGCAGCTGTGGCGGCCCCGGGGGAGCTGCCGGGGAGCCCTCGACTGGGGCAGCCTCTGGCCCCTGTCATCGCCACCCTGCGATCGATCCCTCGTGACACCCATGTCTTCTCCTAACTGGTTTATTTTTCTTTCCTCCTCAGACTTCAACAGATTTATTTTTGTCGTTGTTGCGGTAAAACCCTGCAAATCGAGATGGAAAGGGGGTTTGCTACTGGCACGCATCGTAAGCTCCTGGAGAGGCAGCGGGAGAGTGACGTGTAGTGCTCCGAAGCCCCTTGACCGGTGCGTAGGGGTGGGGAGGCGCAAGCCTTGCGGGTTGTGGTCGGGGCACGTCAGTAATTTGGTCGGTGTGATGCTGAAGGAATTTTGGTTCATGCAAAACAACTGAAAAAAAACCCAAAACCATGGAATCACCAGCCCCCAAGGGGCAGGAGGTGGAACCAGAGTTTAGAAAACAGCCAGCCAAATTTACAAGGCTTTCAAAAGCGAGAACTGGCAGCAAACATTGGAAACTAAAGGGTTTTTTAAAAAAGCATATGGAAATAGGCAGTGCCTTAGCAATAACAAGAACAAAGATGAGTACTGGACTCCGAAATGAATGTGGGCTTTGCTTAAAAAGGGGCTTCAGGTAATAGGAGGGAACCTATTTAGGCTTTTTGTCTGAGATCCGTGTCACTTTAGGCTGGTTAAAGCAAAGCAAAAATCAGTATGCACGTGTTGGGCGCAGGGAAACAAACGGTGTTTGATCTGGAGTAAGAGCTGGTTCCTCTCTGGAGAAAATGGCATCAGCCCTTCGAATATCTGTGTAACTGGAACAGACTTTGTGCCAGAGGGTGCTGGGGGGGAACTGGTCACCTCTGCAGTCCTGTCTCTTCTCCCTTGAACTGCTGGGGCGCGGAATGAAAAAACCCAGCAGTTGAGATGTATTGAACTTTGTGAAATGGTGAACCTTCGCTCAGCGCTTTGGCCTCTGAAATGTGGGATTCCCAAGCCTACGTTTATGCCTTTCTGCTGAAAGAAGTAGTTTTTCTACTGGAATAGTAATGGTGTTACCAAAACCCCCTTGAAGTGAGAGCAAACAATTCGTTGATTCCATTGTTTTCAAAAGTCACTGTTGTCCATACAGAATTTATTAATATTTTTTACTGAGTTTCTTTTGTTGGGGTGGTTTTTTTTCTACTATCAACAGCAGAGTCTTTAATGATTAATCCACAAATGGTGGCACATCTGCAAGGTTTAGGATGCATGTTTAAGTCATCTGTGTCGTTTTACGTCAGTATTGCATAATCTGTTGACTGTCCCCTTTTTATGTAATGTATGTTTGTAGTTTGTTTTAAAATGTACAAATATTTTTTTTCCACTGCGTGCCTCTCCTCGGGTATTTCATATTTGTCTCTCCATTGCCCTCTTGAGTTAAAAACTTGTAAGACACCGTTTTTTACAGCTGAATCCAGCGGAATGTTGCATCTTTCTCCTTTCAGAACACATTCCATCGCATCTCAGGACGTGCTCTTTTCCAGGTGAGTGATTTAGAGAGTAGCCCCACTTCAGGAATTTGTGCTTCCTCCTGGTAGAAACATGAGGAGGACAACTTGTACTGGTGAAATTCATCACACAGGAATGATCTTTTCTAAAACTTGGTAACACAGTAACTTCTGCTGTGTAAAACTTGTGTTTGTTCAGCTCCCTTCAGAACTGGGTGTATTTGATTCCCTTAAGCAAAGGGGGTGGGGATGTGGAGAAACAGTTTCATGATCTTTTCAGCAATGTGTGATGTTAGGGAAGAAAAAATCCCAACAAATGGGCTAAAATACAGTCTGATATAAGTGAGTTTGCAGTGGAATTGTTTGTGTTATGTTTGGATCCTATGAGGTACCATGGCAGCTGCAGACTCAGAGCACCTCAAGCCTTTAGGCCCCTCTCCTCCTCACGCCAGCCGCGGTCCCTCCGGCTGCCTGGCGTGGGGCTGCTCCCGCCAAAGCAGAGTCTGGGCATCGCAACG
This sequence comes from Chloroceryle aenea, assembly GCA_013399075.1. NCBI lineage: Eukaryota > Metazoa > Chordata > Aves > Coraciiformes > Cerylidae > Chloroceryle > Chloroceryle aenea. The sequence continues at coordinate 131,904 of VWZY01009111.1, forward strand.
ATGCCAGCTCCAGAGGCCTGCGTGACAACCTCTGATGAAACCCCACCGGGTGTGCTCGCAGTGCTGTAAATTCCCAACGTTTGGCAGCCTGGCAGGCTCGGTGCAGCGGGCGCCGCGCGGTGTTACCCTCGGACTTGCCTGTCGCGAGCGGTGTAGCTCCATTAACTCACCTGGCTTGCTGCCACTGTACCCGCTGACTGTCTGGTTTGTGACATTCAATACTTCAGTAGCATAATCCCAACGCTTCTTCCCAGCTCCAGTGGAGTTAAGCGGGGGGAGAGGGGTGCCCCTGTTCTCTGCTGATGTCTGTAGAGTGGTTGGTCGCTCTTTCTCCATTAAATCCAGCATCGGTGGTTTTGGCCGGAAGACACTACAACTTAAAAACACTTGGAGCTGCATTGCAGAGGCCACTGTGATCATTAAGATCTCTAATTATCTGGATAATTTTCTGGACTGAAACCTTGGATAGAAATCCACTTGTGTTAAATGCTCCCGAGCCTTCCGCCTGGCTGCTCTCTGGGGGCGATGCCGCGTTGTTGAGACCGGTACAGGCCACCAAGGAGGCAGAGGAAGCTGGGCAGTGTTGAGGAGGGGCCGCAATGACTGACAGGCTGCCCTGGCTCAGTTATCACAGTGCTGATGCTGTCTCTTGTAAAGGTACAGTACTGTGATAACTGAAGGATGGCAGCCATCTGAGCTTCACGGGGCCCCGTGCCGCCTGTTCTCTACACCCTGGGGGCTGACCGACTGATGCACGTTCCCCTGCTGAAGCAGAGTGTACTTGTTTCAAATGTACCCCTTTGTGTAAAAGTCAAAAGGTTAATGTTTTATCTGAATAAAATACTGTACTTTATTGGGAGTTTGAATTGACTGATTTTATAGAATGGTTTGGGTTGGAAGGGACCTGAAAAGAGGGTTGTATCAAGGTGGCAGTTGGTTTCCTCTTCCGAGGAACAAGTGACAGGACAAGAAGAAATGGCCTCAGGTTGCAGCAGGGGAGGGTTAGGTTGGCGCTGAGGAACAGTNCAGGCTGCCCAGGGCAGGGGGGGAGTTCCCGAGACCCCTTGAGGGGTTTCCAAGCCCCCTGTGGAGCTGTCGTGCTGAGGGCCAGGGGTCAGGGGTGCCCTGGCTGTGCTGGGTTAGGGGTTGGACTTGATGAGCTTAAAGGGCTCTGCCAACCCAAATGATGCTATGAAAAATGATCCAGTTCCACCCCCCTGCCATGGGCAGGGACACCTCTCACTAGCCCAGGTTGCTCAAAGCCCTGTCCATCCTGGCCTTGAACATCCAGCCTGGCCTTGATACTTCCAAGTTTTGCCTTTGAAGATCTTCCAGAAATGTTGTGCTTAGGAAATCTTCAAAACTAGTTCCCCAAACAGGCTCCTGTGCAGCACAGTGAAGTGTTAAAGAGCAGAGTGGTGGCTCAGGGGGTAATACTTGATACCAGAACAAACAGAAATGACTTAGCAATCCAGAAAATAAAGCCCTTTTAAGGTAATTTTTAATATTTCTTGTTAAAAAGATCAGTGTTGGCTGACTGGTCTCCCCCCTAAGTTTCTGCATCTTTCAAGGCATGGGAACAGATGGTGGGACACAGGTTATTCCACAGGGATGGTGCAGAGGGGTGGTGGTGGTGCTGGTACAGCCCCTTGTGGGGTTTGCTTGGTGTTTCTCTGCCTGGGTGAGCAAGAGGCTGCAAAATTCCTGGGTACTTTAGAATCATAGAATTGTTTTGGTTGGAAGAGACTTTTGAGTCCAACAGTTAACCCAGCACTGCCACTGCTGCCATTGCTGCTTTCTGTGGCAATGATTCAAAATAGTTAGAAAAACTGAGGCTTTTCAGGGCACCTGCTGTTGGTCAAAACTGCTCTCTGTTGGTTTTTGTGCCATGGGAATGAAACGGTGCTGGGAGGTTGAGAGTCTCTCTGTGCCTGGGGGGGATGCTGGGTGCAGGGGTTCCAGGCTGGGCTGCAGTGCTGGAACACGACGGCAGAGGGGCCCCGCGGGCCGGGTTGTGTTGGGGAGGTGAAATCTGAGGGGTTTCTTTTTTGTTGGCATAGAATAAACGAGAGACCTGTAGAGGTGTTCGTGCCGTGCCTGTTGCCCAGATCCAGTGTCCCCCTCCTTGGGAAGTGTACAGCCCTCAGGCTGCTGAGGCTGCTGCAGCAGTTTCCAGATGTCACTATTTATTCTTGCTAAGTGTGGTCATTGACTCGGTGGTGTTTAGAAAATTCTTTCTTCTGGACTGGATGATTCACAACTGTCCAGGTCCTTGCCGTGATCTTCCCTGCCCAGCCCTGGCTGCTGCTCCGGGGAGTGGACAGGGATTAGCTCAAGCAGTGCTCTGCTCCAAGATGGCAATTAGATGGTTTGTTATTTCTCTGGTCTTTACTGGAAGGCGTTTGTGCCAGACGGTGCTGCTGGCCCAGACAGGGTCAGTGCTGTGCAGCCCTGACGGAACATTTTGACAGTGTATGTCATTTAAACAGGGGAAATTCTTACTGGCGCTATGATAGCGGCTTGGGTCTGTCTGGAGGAGGACTCCATTGTACTAGAAACCTTCCAAATAATAAAAAAGACATCCTGCTACCAAGGGTTTTAAGTTCTAGACAGATTAAAATCCGAGTTACCCTCAGCTTTCTTTTCACCTCTTTCTGAAGCATGACGGGACCCCTTAACCTGGACTATGCTCAGAGAGGTGGTCATGTCTGTGGTGCCGTCCGACAGCAACACGCCCGTGCTCCTGCTTCATGTGCTGTGCTGTGTCGTGCCACGCTCCTGTGTTGGTTACAGGNTAGACAGATTAAAATCTGAGTTACCCTCAGCTTTCTTTTCACCTCTTTCTGAAGTGTGATGGGACCCCTTAACCTGGGCAGGAGTATGCTCATCCCAAGGAGGAGAGGTGGTCATGTCTGTGGTACCATCCGACAGCAACACGCCTGTGCTCCTGCTTCATGTGCCATGCTGTGCCATGCCACGCTCCTGTGTTGGTTACAGGATCCAGCAGGAGCTTGGGGAATGTGCATCCCCTTTCCTGGCAGACAGGCAGGTGGCAGTGGAGTTGAGAGCTGGAAGAACCGTGGCCTTCAGCCAGGTCCTCCCAGTGCTGCCCCAAGGGATGGCTTGGGGTGTTCCCTGCTGAATACAGTCAGGGCGCTGACTCCTACTAGAAATCAAAAAGTTCCTGTCCTTCCCATGGGAAAGAACTGCTCAGAGGCGCAGATAAAGGGTTGTTATGGACCAGGTCCAAGGAATAAGGTTCCTCACCTACCAAGCCGTGGGGCAGATTTGAGGGTTAATGGCCAACTGGACTTAGCCAGTGGGACGTGCAGCAAAGCTGCTCACCACGTACTGCAGGACACGTCAAGTCCTGATGAAAGAGCAAAGAGTGTTTAAATGACAAGCCCCACTGGCCTCAGATTGCGAGTCTTGTTTCCTGTTACAACAAGTACAGCTTTGAGCTCTGGCATGGGACAGGAACTGAAACGCTGTCTGTGCTTGTAAACAACACCTCTCCGGACAGATTTACTGGAGCCTTTATCTCCCTCTCTAGCTGAGCGGACGTAGCGTCCATCTCTTCTTCCTGTAGCTTCCTACTGATAGCCTAGTGGGACTGCCTTGCTAGGAATACTGGTGGGTTTGCTCTGTCTAAATATTGCTACATGTGAACAATGCAGCTATCAAGCCTTTTTTTGGCAGTGGAGCACTTCCTCCCACGAACCCTGTCAAAGCAAGATGTAAACAACGTGCACACAGTGACACGTCGCATCGCTCGCTGCTCAAAAAGAAGGTCTCTCAGGACCATCCTTTCTCTGATCAAACTTTCTGTAATACATGAATTTGAGCCCAAGGCAAGGCAATTTTCTAGTGACACCTCTTGGCTGTCATTCCAGATGGGATTTGTTCTAACCTGGTGGTTCTTAGGCTTCTTCATCCCCGGAAAGTCCCTTTTCCCATCTGGAGGCCGTTGCCTTCCCACCCACGTTTCGCATGAGAAGAACAGCAGTTGTGCTCCTGCGACGGCTCCTCGGGGCTGTGGAGCTGCAGACAGGAACGGCTGTTCTGTTCCTGGCTCTCATCCACTATTCATCCTTTTAAGGGTTGAAGTTTCTGCTCTGAGCGAGCTGGCCAGCCGCTATCGGCTTTTGGCGACAGTGGGATAAAAGACTTCCATTGTCTGCTGGCACTTGAAACCAGGTGAAGATGTTGACTTTCCCCAAACTGCCCCCTTTTTTTTTTCCTTTCCTAAGAAAATGTGGCTATTGCCATTCAGCCTGAAACATCAGTACCAAAAAGCCTTGTTCTAGTTGTATTAAAGTAAGAAGAATCCTTCCCAAAGCATTTCCAGCACGCAGTCATCATTTCAAAATCCAGAAGAGCCCCATATGAATCAGACTGTGTTTTCATTATTGTTCATTCAGATCATCTCTGGCTAGCCCAGAGCACTTGGAACTTGAACTTTAATCCAGGTCATCTTGATTAAACATCTTGACAAATCAAGTAGCCTAATTGCACTGTCCCAATATCTGCAAATATTAGATGTACTGGGATGTAATTTGGGGTTAGGTCAGGTTAAGCAATTTCTGAATGTAAGTCTGGAGATGTTGGACAAAGTGGAACGAAAAAACCAAGCTGGTGAAGACTGGTGAAGTCTGTTTGAGGTGGCAGATGTGTCACCAGTTTAGCTGTGGTACTGGCACCAGTGCAGGGGAGGTGGCCGGGGCTCTGAGCACCCTGCTCTGGCTGCAGATGGCCCTGCTCCCTGCAGGGGGGTTGCACTGGATAGCCTTGCAAGGTCCCTTCTCACCCAAACAAGCCTGTGATTCTATGATCATTTTTCTTCAGGTCCAGAAGTTTCTCCTTGGCACACCAGCTCCAAACCCTGCTCAGTTAGAGCATCCTGCCTGCAAATGTTCTGGAGCTTCACGACAATTCAGCGTTATTTGTTCATTACAAATACACTCAGTTTTAACTGTGGTAATATTTTCACTTTCTTAGAGTGAAACAGGATCGATGTGTGGGAGCTGTGTTCCTGCTCTCACTGTTCTCAGTGGAGCTCTGTGATGATGTTCTCACTCCTGTTTCCAGGCGAGGGGTCCTGCTGCACTCACTGCAAACACTGTTCACGACGTCACCGCGCTCACACGTGCCTGGTAGCAGGAAAAGCAGTGCCCAGGGGTACTGTGTGAACAGAGGGTGATACAATCATTTCTCCTTTCTACATAAATTATTTCTGACTGCATCTCACATCTTGGAGACAGCCACTAGCTGAGTTGTTAGGTAAGTTGTACACCCCCTGTTTGTGTCAGGAAGCTCTGACCTTAGTGATGTCTGGTTGGGGACAGAAACACCCGTCAGGAACTGCGTGTGTCAGTGTGGTACAGTGTCAAAGTGATCACTGTCATTTCTGTTTTCGGGCAGATGCAACCTGGTACATAATTTGCTCTTCATAACATTTCAGAGGAGCAGGAGAGGGGTCTGGGGCTATGTGTGGATTAACGTGTCTTACGTGAGATCACACCTTTCTGTCAGGTGTTTCTGGGACCATGAGCAGCTGGAGCCAGAGGAAAATTCCCTGTTTGCTCCCAAGGGCTGTGGCTCAGACCTGTTCTGTAGATTATTGGTGCAGTTCTGGTCCCAGCCTCAAGTTCCTCATTGGCTTCAGGAGGATGAGAGCTGCACTTAGTCTGGGGGGTTTCATACACAGAGATGTGCATCTGACACTGGAAAAAAACCCTCATTAAACTGTAGCNAGTCACCGCGCTCACACGTGCAGGGGAAAAAAAGACTGTGAGGCTGCTGAGGAGGGAGACAGCTCTTGGTTTGGGTAGTTCTCTGGATCTTCTGAAATGAGGCACTGCAGCCTCAAGCATAGCTCAGGACATGTCAGTCCCCAGTGCTCTGCACACACCAGTCTCCTTAAATGAAGGCAAACTGGTCCAGATTTGGTGCTGCTGGTTGGTACTGCCCAGTGAGCGCAGCAGTGGCAGGGTGGCAGCTTGTGGTGCAGGAGGGGTGGAGAGGGCAGGTGGTTATCGGTGCTCCACTGCCACCATCTGCCACTTCCTCCCTACGGTGGACGTGAGAGTCACTGTCTGCTGCCCTCCATTTTAAATAACTCCAGAAGCAGACAAAGTACACTGAATAATTCAGTAGAGACGTGTTTAAACATTTGCACAAGCTTCAGATTCCTTCTGCCTAAAAATCAGTCTGTGAGAGAGCAAATGATTCCTGTTTGAGGTGTTGGGGGATGCTCGAAAGCACCATAGACCCCAGCCCAACACCATCGTGTTGCTTCACTCACAAAGACATCATCCATGGAGCTCATTCGTGCTGCTGGGACCAACCTGGGACTGATGGTGATGAAAGTTCAAGGCAATGAGTCGAGGGAAGCACCAGCACAGGCAGTTTTGGTGTGGTTCTCACAAAGAGCCCTGGAGAAAGGGCTGGTGGAGGAGTAGGTGAGGTCAGTAACAGGTCTGAACATCAGTGGTTTGTGTGTATTTCATAAACAATTCCCTTAAATGCATTGGCTTCATATTCCCAGAGTGATACAAAAAAAATATATCACGTGTTTATTTAGCAAAATTTCCACCCCATGCAGAACAGCAACGTCTCCAGGCAGCGTGTGGTGCCAACCCTCCAGCATCCAAAGCCTCCCTGCATTCTGGTTTGAAATGCAGTGCTCCAGCAGACTCTGGAAATTGAAATTTCCAGAGGCTTATTACTAATGAAGGCTAATTAATTTTGGATGTAAATGTGACACGATGCTGCACTTGTATTTGCATCCCCGTTAAAGGAAAACTCATTTGAATTACAATCCACGCTGGGTGTTTTAGTTGGAAGTTATTAGAGGAACACAGTATCTATTTAGTTCCTTCTTAGCCTAAGGATTTTACACTTTTTCACCCTTTCCCAGCCTTTTAAAACAATCTCATGAGATGCAGCACCTTTGCTTTGTGACAAACATGCATTTCCAAATCCTAAAATATTTAATTATTGGTCTGGGTGAGTTCACTGCTCTGCCTTGTCTCTCCCCACCAGCAGGCCCACCTCCAGTTCCAGTTAGTGCTAGACTTGCCCTTATAAAAGCCAACTGTTGAATATGCAGCTTTTTCTGGGAGATATATATGTATGGAGGGAGTATATAAGTAAGTCTGTCTAGCTGTAGTGGTGTGGCTGGCAGGCAGCCAGGCAGCAAGTGGGTACCTGTGAGCTGTGCCAGCACTGCAGAGTCATAGAATCACAGANTCAAACTCATCCTTCTGGAGGCAGCTGCGCTGGAAAGCAGACGAGCTGAAGAAAATGCATTTGAGGTTCTGGGCAGTGTCGATTTGTCTTCACGTGTTTTATTAGCCTACATGAAGCACAATAAAAATGTGCTCACCAAATGAGTCTGACATCAGCGAAGGGTGAGCAAGAAGTGGGACTTGGAGCTGACCAACATCACCACAACCATCATCACCACCTCCCTCCTCCATCAGTCTCAGAGTGGTGATGACTGAGACAAGAAGCCCGATTTAGGCTCCACTGCTTGCAGTGTGCAGACTGCCCAGCCACAGGCACTGGTGTAACTCCATCCTTTGCAGCTGCTCTACAGCTCCTCACCCTAACCTGGTTTCTGCTTCACAAGGGAACACAAGGTACATTGTTCAACAGAGAAATCTGGGGGAAAAACCCCCAACCAAATAATGCCGTTGGTTTAGTTTGTTAAGAGGATAATGAAGAACCAGAAAGCTGGCAAAGAGACAAAGCAGACCATGAAGGCAAGTGGCAACATGAACATGCCTGATGCAGGACTGAGACAAGACTGCAGCATCTCCACGCTCCTGAGCTTGGCACAAGGTGAGCGAAATCCAGTCCCCTGGCCAGGGAAGCTGGGAACTGGAGCTACATGCTACACCTCCTCCTCCAGACACTGCGCCAGCTCGCTCCAGCCCAGCCTAGGAAATTCCCCCACAGCCCGGCTCTCAGCACCAGCTGCTGCAGCACCCTCAGAACAAGGGCTACTTTGGATGGGACGAAGTTAATCATTGGTTTGTGAAGTTAATTTTGGACTGCTGACATGAAGTACCTCTCCTTCCCCAAACAGAGTTTATTAGAAACCCCACTTCACTTAAAAAAAAAAGGGGGGGTGTTTGGGGCAGAGCACCGTATTTAGAAGTAGTTAATTACAAGGAAGCAATTCACACATTCCCAGTGTCTCAAAATACATTCTCTCACTTGCTTTTCCAAGCAGAGTCAAGCACTTGGAAAAGTGTCACAGCCACCGTTTCACACTTGTCGTGTGAGCACAGGAAATTCAAGATAAATTCAGCAATGGATCAGAAGAAAGAACTTGTGCACTTGCGTTATCTGTTTATACAGCTCCCCCAGGGCAAGTCCCAGCCCATCGCTGCCATCTCGGGGGGCCTCATGGTGATGGTGTGCAGTGTTATCCACTCCTCCCATGAGGAGATGTGAATTCATCAGGGTGAATTCACCCACGACACCCAATGGATGGTTTGGAGCACCAGTGGTGGTTGTTGAGTCACCCTTTTCACCTGACAAAACTCTGGTCCTCCTGCATCTGGCTGCTGCCCGTGCTCCAGATGCAGAGTGAACCAAACCTGGAGCAGGTCCTGCTAAGAACAGCTTCTGCTCTGTGTTAGAAAAAATAACTCCTAAGTGAAAAGAGAGTTTAGTTGCTCTTGAGGAAAAATTGATCAACTTGCTCTCCTTTGTAACTCCCACTTTTTTTTTNGGGGGTGGCACCAGAGCATCTCCAGAGGGCCCTGCTGACCCCACCATGCTGGGAATCTGTGATTCTGTGGTTCTCAGAATATTTTCTAATACCATTACGGTTTAAGGAATTGCTGACACTGAAAGTCACTGCTACATATGAGGAGAAGCAGGCTCCAGAAGTACTGCCAGGAACAAATCAGTGACAAACTGAAACCACTTAGATAGTGATCAATCACATTTATGTAAAGGTCCAGCCAATGCCAAGCCGATGGCATTGATGATTTAAAGCACTTTACTGTATGCAGGGCCCTTCACCTTGAAATATCATATAAAGAAAAGCTTTCTAAACATTGATGCTGTTAAAGTAGTGTGAAAATACCACCATTTCAGAAGCAAAGGTAAAGTTTGACTTCTGGAGGCCTGAAAACCAAACTGCAGAGCATGGAAGTAAGGGATAATTTGAGCATCCATCCCTACCTCTTCTTTAAAGAAAGCTACAAGAGACAACTTGTTTGAATTTAGTTTGATTTTTAGTTTACAAATACCAAGACAGTCAAGTCCTGCCATTGGTTTTGTTGTATTTTGCCCTTTTTGGTTTGTTTTTGCAGATGATACCAGTGCATCCTGGAAACTGCAAAAGAAAGAAGTACATACGGTAACAAAATAATTCTCTTGACATGTCCCTGCACTTCAGGACAGTACTGTCAGGGGAAACAAACATTTATTTTGCATCAAAGGCCTTTTCTGCAGCTCTTTGTAAGCAAGAAAACATACTCAGCTACAAATACACGTGATTAATTCCTTAGAGAAAACGACTTTAAAGGTTATAATACCAAATTACATCCTTCCCATAGGATGGTATGTTGTGGTAAAAGCAGCCTATTTGGAGTATAGGTTGGAAACCCTCCCCTGTTATTAACATAGTTCTTGGAGTCATTTTTAGAAGCACATTGATTTCACCCCAGTTACACGTCAGAGAACGACTGGTAGGAATCAACAGATACCAGTGTCCTGAAACTAGGGAGAACAAGCAAAAAGCTCTCGTTGCAGGCAGGACTAGGAGACTGAACAGGCAGTTTCTGTCACGCTGTTAGTGCCATAGGGACTCAGCCCTGTATTTTAAAGTGAGGTGTGTGAGCACATGAGACTTTTAATTCTCACTGAAGGATGTGGCCTTTGGGAGCCTGAGTCATTCCTGGATGTGTTCTTGGGCTCTGGGCACTGCTTTAGACAGAGGCAGGGGTAAAGCTGCTCTCCTGAGCTGCTGCAGCCACCAGCAGCCCCGGGCTGAGCCCCTTACGCAATCCTTCCGTCAGCCACCTCCTCGGCTTGGCTTTGCTTTGCTCTGCAGCTCTGAGCTTCAGGATTGAAGGACGTTGGCAGCATCAGTTGCTGTGCTGGGAAATGAGCCCTGCCTGTAAAGCATTGATAAGAAAGATCCTGCTATGGGCATGAAAACCCATTGGTTTTGTCATTACAAAGGCAAAGCAATGGAAATGGATAGCAAGCAGGAAAGCTATGCTGTGGAAGCACAGCTCCTGCAGGCAGACACAGAGCAGGGACACGGATGGATGGGACAGGGAACAAGAGAGCAAGAAAACATCAGGCCTGAGAACCATGCAGAGTCTGGCCTCTCTCCTTCCAACCTCAGGGTCTTTTCTAACCCAAGATATAGAAACGGGGTGAGAGTGCGGAGCTTTCCCGTGCACCCACAGTGCACGGCTAATCCAGACCCAGCGATTCCATACGGCTGAGGAAAAAGGTTAACATGGTGTGAAAACATCCAAACTACACTCTGCTGGGTCCCTGACAGCTGTGGAGGCAGGGTGGGAAGGGCTGGCTTGTTTCCTCTTGGGAGAAGGGAGAAAAATAATCAATGCTTTATCTACTTGTAAACTGCAGCCACCCGGACGTACCTATGTATGCACTGACACGCTCTCGGCTCCCAGCTCCTGGGTGGGAGATGAAGAGCTTTGGGTTGATTTCTTGAAGAAAAGGCTCAAAACTCAGGATTGCTGAGGCACGAGGCAGATGAGCTGGGCCTGATGAACTGTATTGACGCAGAGACGCTTGGTAACAGCAAAGGGACTCGCACGCCCATGCGCTGCCATGCACGAGAAGGCCTCAACAAAAAGATGTTATCAGCCTGCTCCGGTTAGACCAAATCATGTGAAAGTACCATGACGTCGAGGGGGGCACGTTGGTCTCTTTTCCTAATGACCCATTCGGCTGTTAGGACATTTCCCCCAAAAGGCAGCAGCAGCAGATGGGCTCTTCAGAAGAAAATGCCAAATATGCGTGTGCGTGTGGGAAGGGGGGGGGAATCGTATTGAACTGAATCATTTTCTTACAGACACTACTTCCACTTGTGCTGTTTCCTGTGACTTTGAGAAGAGTTTGAAACCACAGCGAAGAAACTGATCTCTTTGCTGTGCAGATGGGAGAATGGCGCCTGGCTTCTCATTGTGGTGTAAACACCAAGTTGTTTACGCCGGCTTGTTCAGGGCTGGGGAGGCTGGGGAGAGGGGTGGAGGTTTTTTAAAGATGATCTATATACACCAGTAGCTCAGCCAGTGCCACAGCTGATGCTGGACATGTGCAGGAGACGGCGATGGCCTTGGCACTGGGGTGGCAGGGACAACAAACTTGAGAGGGGGGCCCAGGTGAACCTC
>VWZY01009111.1:144732-164861 GCA_013399075.1 Chloroceryle aenea
GCTTGGGAGGAGGATGGGGGAAGCTTGTGGCTAACGGGGCGGCTGCTCCGATGGATTGGGCTTGAGTGGGAGTCTATTTTGAGGCACAGAGATCTAGAAGGAAATAAGTGCAATGCAAGAAAGTTTGGGTTCGTTTGTTGTTTGGGGTTTTTTAGGGGGCTGGTTGGGTTTTTTTTTGTGCCAGATGGAAATAATTCCATGGTGCATCAGGTGTTATAACACCAATTAGCCCAGTTTAACTCTTGCTGGGAGAAGGTTCTTTAGAATTTTCTTGAGCAGAACCAAAGTACCTTGGTCCCATTTTATTCGGGGCTGCCAGAGCTCATTTTTAAGTTCAGTTTTGCCCATATAAGGGGAGCAGTAGGCATTTCCTCCTGGCACTTGTTTTTAAAACACACAGGAAGTTGCACCTTGATCCGAGTTTGTGTTAGGTGACACCCAGACAGGAGCTTTGAAAATACAGAGCCTGTTAAGGACACTCTGCTGGCGTCTGAGCACACAGATCGCATCAGGCTCTCACTGTCCTTTGCGGTGGTAAAAGGTAGCGATCGCGGGAGGATTTTACACTGATTCCTTTCTCCTTAAACATCTTGCTTCTCTAAGTATCTACAAGCGTTTTTCCCCAAAGCCCAGTGAACAGAGGTTGTATTATGCTCATACAGAGCAGACCTGCAAACATCTGGCCTTTGGGAAAGGGTAGGTGAAAAACTCCTAAAAAGCCAGAGTGAGTGGATTTAAATTTGCACAAGAATATAAACACAGAACTGGAACAGTGTTAAGTCTGTGAGCTCCTGGAAGTCTCTGCAAGTGCAGAAATCTTTCAGAATTCATTTCAAAGTGGCCTTTTTTTTGAGAGGTAGATGCTGTAAATCTTGAACTGTTGATGAAGATGCTGTTTCTGCCCATCCAAATTGATTTATCTGTTGAGTGAGATTATTTTAGAAACAAAATGGGAAGCAAGATCTGGAGAGAAGATCTAACACAGAAGCTTTGGAAAGCAAACCTGTATCAATTGCCAAGCAAAGAGCTGAAGTGTGCATCAGCAGTCACTGGACAGGCTCAGTAACCTCAACCTACCTTTTAAAGTCATTTTTTCCTTAGTCAAACAGGGTCTGCAATTCACACTTAAGTTCTTTTACCTTACCTCTTAGGGGGCTGGAAGTAAGCCAGGGTTCTTGGTTGGAAAAGGAGATCATACCAATTCAGTAAGTTTAGACAGATGCTTTTGTAGTAGTCCACAGTATTGGAAATAAAAGATTGAATTCACAGAAAACAGCTTCTGGGTTCTTTTTTTGGTAAAGAAGGGAAAAATCTTTCCATTTTTGTAGGCAGCACCCTGACAGCGATGCCTGCTCTTGTGAGCAGAAAGAATTTTACCTCTTTCCTGCCATGTACCTCCCCATCCTCCCTTGATTTGGAGGTGAAACACCTTTTTCACCAGCAGAACTGGCCCCAGGTTTCTTGGCACTTTGCTTCTGCCTGACTTGGTATGAGGAAGAGTTTCAAAATTCAGCACAAAACCGTAGGGAGAACCCTCGAGTCTGTACTCTGGTTGGACACGAGCAGCACAAGAAAGAGCTGCTCTGTGGTCACATATAAAGGTGTGTTTGGATTGTTTCAAGAAGTTAAAGCTTTTACAGGCAAAAAACATTAAACCCTGAAGACTAGTTTGTATTTACCTGTGAAAAGGCTTGTTAGGAAAACTTACAAACCTGCAGTCATACTGAGAGAAGGCTGTTAGGTCTCGATTCCTGACTCATCTCATGTCCAACAGCTTGTTTTTTTTCTGGATGATAAACTGGCAATATTCAAGTAGTTCTTTTGTAGCCTGTCCAACAGTTTGCAGTTTCTTAAAGATCGGGGTATTATTCCTGTAAACACACTCAAGAGTTGCTTTAGATCTCTGCAGCACTTAAAATGCAATTAGATTGCAGGTATTGGATATGGCAAATACTTGCCAGATGGATAGAAAATGGCTTTTAGAGTTCAAGCACATGATTCTGTCAATTAAAACTCAGAGCCTGCCTTTTGCAAAGAAAGCTTTTTCAGGGACTGGTACAGCTCAGTTTTGCTAGGGTGGTGAGACAAATGTTCTTCAGCCTCATCGAGAAGAAAAGCAGTCTCAAAAGAATTGCATTTTGGGTGTTGGGCAGCTAAATTGTTCCATCTACAGCTATAGTTTCTATACAGTACATGAAGTTGACAGATTAGGGGGAGTACTCTGCTCACCCACCCGATGTCTTTAGCAGCTCTTGAGGTATCTCATCCAGTATTTGTTTTCCTCATTCACCTGATCCCTCCCAAAAGCTGCACCAGTGCTAAACCACCAGAAGAAGCTGATGGGCAAGAAGTTCTCTTGGGCAAACTGGTTGCTGTTTCTCTTGATTGAAATTGGAGGGGTGAGGTGAGGAAGTGTGATTTAGTGGTTTAATGTCCTGGCCTGCTGAAAACAGGTGGATTTTTAAGGAACAGGTCCTGACATTTTTCTTCTTGCTGAAGAGTTTATAAAACTATAACCAGTTTTGCCATCTAGAGTAATTCCCTTTTCTCCCCCCCACAACTGGTTATATAAATGTAAGAGAAATTGCATAACTGACAGAAAATCTGAGCTACAGGAAACTGGAAGAGCAGCTTCTACTTGGAGGAGTATAATTCATACCACTTATATTGCTTATCATTACCTTTTACCATCCCCTGACACCATACGAGCTGTTTGCTAACAGTGATGTGAATATGGCTCCCTGCACGTTACGTGGTTATAATTCCACTTTAAAACAGCAGACCTATAAAGCTGCTCTGTTAGACTGACTTTTTTGATTCTTTTCCCAGTGCAGGATGTGTAAGGTAAGACAGGAACTAAAGGAAAAGAAGTGGATGTCCATGGAAGAGTGGAGGATGTTCATCATCCTGAACTGTGGTAAAAGCCGGGGGGAAAAAAATCAAATTGGAGTTTTTGTTTGAGATGGAACCCACCTGCAGAGTTAAGATTCTGAACAAGTGCAGTTAGAGCTACCAAAGACTAGGAAAGCTGTTCTTGTTGAAGGCAGTGCCTTGGGCTTGCTGCTCACTCTGCTTCGTCAGCGGTTCCGATAGCAAATAAACCATCTTCCAGAAATACCCAGTTGCTGTTCTGCCGTGGCTATGGAGCTCCCAAAGTTGCAGCAAGGGCTTGCTAGTGAAGAGCAAGCTTTTACAAGAGGTCTGGCTTCAAGAAGCTCATCCATCATAAATGCACGTGACTGGTAGCTTTATTTTGTGAAGTTTTTTGGACTTCTTTTGCAGCTGGTCTGCTACCAAAGTGAATAAATTTGGTATTTAGTGCTATGTTCTCTGACTTTAGAGCATGGAGGATTTACCGTCAGTCAAGACTTGGCCTGTGTGTGCTGGAGGAGGGGCTGGGAAGGTTCACAAAGATAAGGAGTCGTCTGCAGGTGGCTGAGTGTATAATACAGCACTCGATGGGTTTAGAAGCCTTGGGGTGTTTTAACCTGAGCTGTGCCAGACGTTGGCTAACAACCCCTTTATTCCTGCCACACATTTCTTCCTCCCTCTCTCCTGGCAATGCCGCATTCCCTCCCCACTCCCCAAAGGCTTTATTCCCTTTGAACACAAAATTCCAGTCACAACTGCTATTCATATTTCCAGAAGAAAACTCCCAAAGGAAAATTCTCACATTCCTCAGACCGTGGTTCACAATCTCCCTTGTTTGCAGGGTGGATCTCAGAGGAGCCACCGCTTGTTGAAGCACCAATACGTGCACATAGTGCAAAGCTGTAGCAGTTGTGGGACACCCAAGTGCTGTTTAAACTATTCCTCGAGTGTTTCTTTTCCTGTCATTTCCAGCTACTGGAACTCTGAGCCAAGTCTGGATCGCCTGTCAGGTGGCCCAGTTGGAATTCAGAAGGGCATTGAAATCATTTCACTGGGGATACTTCTGACCCTTCAATCCAGGGCCTATTCTGTCAAAATAACTGTGCCAATTTTCCACTTCAGATCTGTTAAACTATTTCATTGTACTTCCTGGAAGTTGAGATGGGGGTGATATTGAAAGAGGCTGTTTTGAGCAGCACAAAAGTTCTTGTTCAACCAAGGTCGTACCCAGAGGTGCTGTGAGAGCTCCTGTGCCTCCTGTTCTTAGACCAGGAAAATGAAGTGGAGCATGGACAGGGGAGTGAGGGGGGAGAGGGAACACTTGCAAGAAACTTCTTTGTGTGTGGACTGAGTTTTTCAGGAAATTAATTTGGCAGAACTAATTTTTACTGTCATTTTGAGTCACTAACAGGAGAAGGAGATACATTAAACAAAACAAACCTTAAAAGCCTTGGCACTCGTACAGGCTAAATTGCTTTCTGTTGCTTGCCATCAATAAATACCTGGGTTTGTGCCCTGGATTTTGCTAGAGTGTAATAACGACTCAAAGCAGGTTTGTTTTTAAAGGGGAAAAAAAAAGCAAGCAATGGCAAGAGGTGCCATCTATCGTAAGTATTGCACTAGGCTCAGTCTTTTCTATTTCAATCTGCTGTTTTGCATGAGTTGGGGTTTTTTGTCCCTAAGATGTCAAGCTGTCACATCTTAACTTGAGCCTGTGGCCTCCTGCATGGAAAGAAATTGTGGCCACCCTCATTTCTGAGGCTTTTTGATCAAGAGCAGCTATAAGCTGGCATTTACAGTTCACTTTATATGGTTTTCTGGTACCCTCAGTGTCTTTCATGATTACTGAAGATGCACAAGAAATAACCTTTCACTTCCTGAACGCTTCTGTATTTCACTTTTCCTCAAAGTATGGCAGAACAGATGCAAATAATTTTGAAATTGCCAGAACCCATCTGTTTAGAGAGTTTAAAAGTTCAAAAGGCACCAGGCAGTGACATCAGGGAGCCTGACCTGTGTGTATTGGCCTCTGCTGTCACCTTTCACAGCTATATCACGTCTGCTGGAGCACTCTTAAACTCTATTATATATTTTTTTTTTCCCTATTTGAATCTTTTACCCTTCTTTTTTCTTCTTCAGGCTTAAGTGTTCCTGCTGCTGTATCACTGCCCTGATGTAAGGAGCATTGGGGTGGTGTTTATTGCTGCTACAGAGCCTAATGAATGTGTTGTAAGCAGATGCAAGTTGCTAGCAAGAGCATTGCCAGCTGGGGATCCTCACCCAGAAGCCTTTGTCTTATCACCTGGAATAAAATCAGCTTGTGTTATTTTATACCAGCAGTTACTTCAGTACTTGTTCCTGGCCATGAAGGCCTTTCTCCTGTGTGGCACTGTTCAATAGAGGAGAGCATGGGTTTGATTTCACTGTCAAAGCCACAGGTGAGAAGTGAAAGGACCTATAGGGATAGCTGACTTAAACAACTTCATTTTTAAAAGAACAACAGCTATTTTCTGCCAAGGTTAAAAAAAAGAAGTCCTGTGGGTTTTACAGTCCTCTCAGCTTCCTGTGCATGTGACTTAGAGTGTGGCCAAGTTACCTCTGTATAAGCGAGATACATCAGCAAACAGAGGGCTTGCTTGGCTTAAAAAAAGGCACCTTTTAAATCCTGAATACTCAGGGTGCATCAGCACAGCCTTCAACAACTGGAACCCACGACGCCAGTCACCTCAACTCTGCTGCCTGCAGAGGAACTGCTGCTGCTGACTGCAGGTTTACCTCGCAGCAGAAGTGTGTGGTATCTCCAGGTTGAATCACACCGTGTTCTTAGAAGTTTGCTGTCAAATTAAGTAGAAAAACGAGGCCAGGTTTCTCTTGGCTCGCGGGGTGTGCGCGGCAGGAGGAGGAGGTGAGCGGCGCTGCCGGGGTTTCGCCTGGCGGATGGCAGCAGCTGCTGTGGCACCTCACGGGCGTGCTCTGATGGGTGCCTCTTCCAGCTCTGAAGCCTTCTCATCAGCTCCCTCCCCTGCCTTCCGCAGGGATGTGCTAACTGGGAGGCTTTGCTGGGGAAATCCTGCCTGAGGAACACCAATATGCTTTTAAGTAGAAGCCGTTTAACATCTTCCTATAGCCCAGCGTATGCAAAAGAGTTTTCTCTAGACTCATCTTGCACCACAGCGTGTTCCTACTGACGTGGTTTGTGCGTCACTTAGCACGTGGAGAACCACCCTCTCGCTCCGTATACTTGGGGAATTAATTTTACATGACAAGGGAGGACCTGCCAACCTATAAATCCGTGGCAGGACTCTGCCTCTTTAGGGAGAGAAATCCAGATCACGCGTTACCTTCAGCTCTGCTGCGCTGGCACAGCATCAGTCTGTGCCTCGAGATTATTTCGTGCTTTTTCCCATCAACAAATTCCTCGGGGCTTTTTCAATCCATTGTATCTTTGTTACTTAAGTGCTTGATAAAGTTTAATTAGCAGCTAATGCAAGCTACTGGCCCTGCTTGCGTTCACACACACCGCTAACTCCCGCTTGCCTTCATTAGAGCTCCACGCAGGTTCAGTTTCGCACAAACAAATCAGTGCCTGTCAGTGGCAGTTGAGTAATTACATCGAGAACTTGATTTGTCCCAAGCTTTGTGGTGAGTTCAGCCTTTAAACTACAGCTGAGATGCAAACCGCCGTCTCTTCCTGATAATTCTGCTGAAGCTGGCAAAGGCTTTTGGTAGAACTGCAGCTTTTCTGCACCACTCGGCTGGAAAGAAGATTTACCACGTGCTGCAGCTCACGTTTTCAAACCAGTTTAATGGGCACTGTGTCTGCATCTGAGGCCGAGCTTGCACACATGCACACAACCCCTCCAGTTGTACCATCCCGTGCCCTTGGAAGGTACTGCCCCCAAACCAGCTACGCTTCCTTTTTTTACCAGTAAAGACTGATAACCACCAGTAAACCAGCAGCCTCTTCACCAGGCTCTGCTGCCTGCACAAAGCACGTGCGTCTGCTCACAGCCAAGTAGTTCTAGAATTGTTTTGGGGTATATCCTGATGACTGAATTATGCTTTAAAAGCAAATCCTCTCTCTCTCAGCTATGGTTTAGAAAGATTTAAAAGCAGTGGGGATCAGCAGCTTTCCCAGACCATTTCAAGCTGTTTGGTTTTCAAAACCCATGGCTACGCAGCGTCAGAGACGGGCAGAAGTTGAGGGTAGTTTATTTAGCAGGCAAGACTGACATGATCACCTTAATCTGGTAAATAAACACATGCTTCTGGCCCTACAAAGCTATTCTACTGGTTTTAGTGGGGCATTTCGTGTGCTCATAGAGATGGCACAGCCTACAAACGCTGGCATGTAATTTGCTGAGCCCCAACCAAAGGCTGAAGAAGAAGCTTAATGTGTTGTATCTCTTGTGTTAATAGAGATTAAATTTCCAGGAGTCTGAAGGGTAGGTGATAGGGCATCATTCCATAGCTCAGCAAGCACTTTCTCCATGAACATCCCACTATAAAATGTGCTAAAATGGAGCAGTCCCCTTTCCCCCTTCTTGCTTCAGTCTCATCCATAACTAGGGATGAGTTAGAAAATGGCTTTGAAAGGAGTAGGAGGAGAAGGTGCCACCATACTGGGGATTTGACCTGAGAAGCAGCCTGATGTGCTGGGTGTTGCTCAGTGGGGAGCATTCTGCAATAAATAGATGACTTGGAAAAGCTGTTGTAGAGTTCTGCCTGGGTTTTGCATATTTACAGCTGAGGTACAGCCTTCTGGTTTCATTTGCATTTGATCCTGTTCATTTCCAGGAGGTGTGACTGTAACAAATTAAACCGGTGTCATTTTTTTCCCCATGAGTAATGTAATGGAGCGGGAGGGAGGAGGAGCTCAGGCCAATTAATTTTTCCCTAATTCTGTATGCATTTCTCCTTCCTTTTATGAGTTTGTAGATGTGGGGAAGCTGAAGGGACTGGATTTAGTGCCAGATCAAGCTTGTGTGCTTTGATCCTCTGAAAAACAATGTAAATGCAAATATCTGGTAAGGAATGGCTTGGCACTGGAATATCTGGCGTGCCGACTCCGTTTCCCTTGCCGTGTCCGTTTGTCCTCTTGTTACAGTGAACAGAAAAAGAATTTACAGGATTTAAAAATGGTGGGTTTGGCTTCTGTAATTGCCAATTAAACTTTCATCATTCCTAGTGAAAATAGCAGGGTGGCTCTTTCCCAGTTGGTGTCACGAGTATTTTTCAGGGCTCTGGGTGAAGTGCGTGATGATCTCCAGAAGAAAAGGAGGTTTAAAGCAGCCTGAGTGAAAGTCCCTTGCACTGATTTCAGTGATTTCTGGTCATAACATTAACCCTTCAGAAGGCAAAAAGAAGTGGTGGGGTATTTCTGGTGTGTTTAATGCTTAACAAATCATCTCTTCTAGTACCATCAAAGGAAAAAAAACCACAGAGCAGTTCTCCTGAATCTCTCTTGAATCTCAGATTGTACTTTTTTTGCTTCCTTGCTGTGCCCGATGAGGAGATAGTGACGCATGGACCTCTCTCTCTTTGCAGATGTTAGGAATTGAATTCTGCTCATGGTGGCTTTGGGAAAAAGGCTTGTGGCCTTTCAGGGAAACTTGCTCATGGCAGTGTTTCTTGCGTGCCTCGTTCCACTAGCCTGGCAGATTTCCAGAAGACATTGAGTGTACGCTGAACAGGGGGGAGGTGGGAAATAAAAAAGGTGGTGGGTTCTTGTTGGAAGCCAGTGGATACTGGAGTCGGCTTTCCCATGGCTTGGTAAGAAAGCAGAAAATGAGGTGTGAGGTTCTTGTAACTGTAGGTGTCGTGCATTTAAAAAACCTCACCAAACTGCACGTGAGCCCTTTACAGAAGCATCATCAAGAATCTTTTTCTGCTCAAGAGCCTGTGGTGCGAGCAGAGCAGCACGGGGTGGAACGGGCACGGCATGAACGCCCTCGTTCCATGTGGGTGAAGATCCTGCCAAGAGCAGAAACTTATTAAATAAATCTCCAAGGATGTTCTTCCATCTTGAGCGTTGGCATAAGATACATTTAGGAGAGGAAAGGAGAAATTGTGGGGAGCGCTGCAATCCCCTCTTCCCCCCTCCACCAGCTCTATGCCTCAGAAGCCTGCGAGGACAGAGTCCTCTTGTGGGACTATTGGCTGGCTTTGAGTGTGCCCCGTGGGATCCTGGGGGTGCTCGAGAAACAGTTCCAGGAGCCTCCAGCACAAGATTCGGGGAGAGGGAGAGGTGATGTTGGCCGCGGGGGCGGTTGTGTGTTGAGAGGTTACTCACCCTGATGCACAGACATGGAAGTGCTCTGCTGACTTGTGGAATGGCTATAGACAGCACACTGGGGGTTTTTCACTTTATTTCCTCTTCAGAAAGAGGGAAAATTTTTATTATTATGATTATTTTTTCTATTTGCATAGAAAGGCTGTGTCTAGAATGGCACGGAGGAGGGCAGTGGACTGCTTTAACTGCAGATAACCTCTCCTGTTAAAGATAACCACTGCGTACGCACAGAAATGGCACCTCTAACAAGAAATGTTTGCTTTGTAATTTCTGGTTAAGTACAATTAATGTGCATTGAGCTGTTTGAGAAACAGAATCGATTTTATTTGGTGCCATAGAGTTAAAATATCAAGGCAGAAGTGCAGCTTGGTTACGGCCAGATTTGAGGTTGTAAGAGAGAGAAAGATTTTGATCAGCTCTTTGGAAAATGAGGTATTTCCTCATTGTGATGTTCGTGGGATAATCCTCAGGTTGCTTAAGAAAACTGCTGGAGGGGTGATACTTCCAAGTCCCTGTGGGAATTAGAGATAGTTTTTTATTAAAAAACCCAAATACATTTGTGGTGATAACTTTCTGAGAGGTCCTTGCAATCTGATGAACCTTTCGAGACCTGCCTGATGTAACTAATATTTGCTTCATGTTTACTAAAATCCGTGTTCAGTGTGTTAAGTTACAAATCAGTAGTTTTTTTGGACTGATCTTGAAATTCTGAAAGGAGTTGAACATTCTGATTCTTTTCACGTGACGAGGGATTTTAAGTTTCAGTTGGTTTTTTTCTCATGAGCTAACAGCTGCCTTCTGGTAACTGCAGTGACTTAAGGCAGTGGTTTAGAGTGAAAATTCTGGTCTCCCTAAAATCCACCAGGCTTCTGTAAATGCTGAGGAACACCCGACGTGGTATCACTGGTTTGTGTAAGGGCTGAAGGGTTGAAAACTGGAAATATTTATACGTTAGGATCAACCAACAACATAACGCCACTTGAAAGAAGTTTTGTTGTTAAGATTCCTGCATGCTAACTCACAGATACATTTCCACCTTGCTTTTAAGGACAGAAAAAAGGAAGTACTTTTATGGTTAAGAGTATTTAGAGCTGAGGCTTAAGTAGCCATCTTAGACTTGTGCTCCCAGGCTGCGTGTGCTGGGCACTCGGTGTGCGCACCGTGCACCCTCTGCTTGTCATTGGCTTTATCTTTTAGGAGTGCGTGGGCTTTAACAGCAAGATTTGCTCTCCAAAGCTTTTTTTTTACTCTAAGTAATACACATAGGAAGTATTGCCCGCTGCAGTTACATCTTTCCTGCCCAGAATAGCTGCACAGTGGTGTTTGCAGATGGTCTGGCTGCAGAGCTGGAGCAAAGCACAAAGCGCCCAGCTGCTTTTTAACAGTTCCCTTTCTCCGTAGTTTTGAAATCCAGGCTTTGGAGTTGGAACTGTAAGCCATCCAATTTCATCACAGTGTATAAAAACAGGGGAGAGGTGTGATTTAAAATTCCTCAGACTTGCCTCTTTTTCCTTCTCTTCTGGTTTGGTTTTTTTTTTTCCTTTGTCTTTCCAAATTTCCCAGTGGTGGGGTTTCATGGGAGGACCTCTCTGGTAGCCCTTCTTTTCCAGCTGTAGTCACTCCTCTCTGTTTTCTCATTCATAGAAGTGCAATAATTCTATGAAAAAAAGTTCTATGAAAAAGCACGACACCCTCTGAAGCTACTCTCTGCATTTAGTCAAAGTTAGAACTGAGTTTTGTGGCAAAGAATTGATTTGAAGTTCACCCCTGCCCCGCTTGAAATTGAGATTTTGTGCCTCGTGGTGTCTGAGACACAAAACACATTGTGAGTTCTGGTATCAGGTTCAAAAGGGGAAATACAAAACCCCAATTCTAGAGCACAGTTCCTGTTTTTCTGCCTTGACAGTTTGAGCTCGGACTTTATTACTGCCGGTTTTTGTTAGTTTTGGAAGCAGGCAGCTGCTGTTTGATAGTTAAACAAATGGGTCAGTCTGGGCATAACATTTATCTACCCTCTCTTTCTTCTGAGTTACACTGAAAACAGCTCCCAGGCTAGTTATGTTATGCTTCTCCTGGCAAAAATAAAGAGCAGCAAATGCTAATTCTTAAGCTAGCACAACAAATACAGTTCCTGTGAAGAACTGATGCCTAATGTGCCTACCACACCACTTGAGACTGCCATGAAATGCACAGGAATTTTCTTAAAGGTTTCAGGAGAGTGATTTTTCCTCCTGCATTTTCTTTTCCCCTGATGTCCAAAAAAGCCACTCATCCCCAGAAGGAACACTCCACTGTTCCTTTGTCAGTGACAAGTGAGGATGTAATAAAAACTTGACAGAACTTCTGATTCACTAGATGATGTTGCTTTGCTGCTGCTGGCCTCTCTTCCTCCCTTTATCTTTTCCTTTAGGATCTCTTAAGTCAGGAGCCTCAAAATTAAGCTGAGTCAGGGGATATTACTGTAGAGCTGACAAAGACTTTGTTATGGATTTTTTTTTAAGGACATAAATGGTTCGGGGGGACTGTTTTTATATATATGAAATATGCAGGATCTCATGTTGCCACTTACAGTGTGTATGTAATATTATAATTGATGTCTGATTAGCTTGATTAGTCTTGATTGAACCGTACCTCTCTGCTGAAGGTTTGGTAATGGCTTTTTGCTTCTCCTCTGATGTGTTGATGGTAAATGTACAGCTGAAGTATAAAAGTTGTGAACTTAACTATGTGGAAATTCCCTAGATGTGATCACTAGTTCCTGTAAACTCTGGTAAATAAGGCTAAGCCTTGCTTGAGAAGGGTTTTTCTCTAGTTTTTTTTGATGGTTTGGACAAAGAAGAGCAGAGATACTGCATGCAGAAAGCCTGTCCCTACAGCTTGTGGAGTTTTGGGAGGAGGATCTTGTTCAGGGGCAACTTGGTTACTTGGCTTGGCTGCATCTAGGAGGGAGAGAGGGTAAGAAAGCATTTTCTGAAGCAGGCTGTTTGCTAATTGCCTGTCAAATTTTCTGAGTGATACAAGCATGACAGCACCTCCATTTCTAGTCCTTTATAATGCTGCTTTTCAGTCCTTCCAGAGCATAATCCTGTGAATCATTTTCTTAGGCATGATCCCTGAAGGTTGAAAGAATGTGTAGAAAATTCTGATAAAACTTAAGCAGTGAGCATTGACATACCCAACCTCCATCCTGGAGGTGTGGAGATCAGCAGTGGTGTCCAGTACCTGACGTCACAGATGGCAACGCCAGCGCTGGGAAAGTAGATACGCAGGAGCTGCTGGGGGTGAGTCATAGTGCTTGAGTCAGTGCTAAAAGTGATTGAACAAGAGTGTCCCTGCTTAGCTATTTTTAATATTTGCTTACTCACATTTACTGTACTAAGCTCTTTACAGGAATAGTAGTTAAAAGCTGCAGTGAGGTCTTCAAGCCACTTTTCATGGCAATGGGTTATTTCAGTCATTTGGAGTGATGGCTTCAAGTCCTGGCTATTCCAACAGTTTTAGCTCTTAGCGTAATTCTTGCTCTTCTGGATGCTTCCAGAAGTACTGCAGTCCAGTATTCAGACCTACACAGATAAATTGGCCTTGAGGCAGGAGCTTACAACCAGATCAGCAGTGACACGGCCGAAGCGGCGAGGAGAGGCGGTGATGAGTAGCTTGATAGTACCTACAGATACTTTTCTACCTCCCCAGCTAGAATTCTTTCATAAAGAAGATGATTTAATATATTAAGAAAAGTATTCCTTGGTTTTAGCCACAAGGGAGGAGTATACAACTCCCAGCTTTGTTGTTGCAAACCCTGCTTGCAGTGTAATCCATAGGGTGCTGCCCTTCCCAGGACAGCAGCGTGTTCAGCTCGCGGAGCTCTGATGACCAGTAAGGTGCAGCCCTGACTTTTCTTTACAGATACAGATATTCCCTTCTTTACAGATGTCGACAGCTGTATTTGCAGGAGGGAAAACTTTAGAAGGTTGCTCAGGGTGTGCATGAGTGTCATGGAGTTCAGTGGTGGCTTCCTGTTTACCGCTGCTGAGTGAGGATTTGGGCTCTCGCCAGAGAAGGTGCAAAAGTGTGGCTTGTGGATTCGCTGCTGCAGAGGTCTGCCCCAGCCTCTCCCCAGCCCTCCCCGTGGTGCAGGAGGCTTGTAGCCATGGGTTGGGGTGTTTGCTGTGCAGCAGCCATGCAATCGATGCGCTGGCTGGAAGTTGCCTTCTTTTCTTGCTGTGGAAAAAATGTCCCAGCGCGGAGCCAAGTTCCTTGAGCTTTGTGTTGGCACTGGAGCAGGAGAGGGAGGTTGGGGTCATAGTTCTTCAGGCCAGAGGCTCTTTGGTTGAGTGTAGATAAATTGGGCCTGCACGAGCTGTTGAAGCCAAGATAACTTTTGTTATCAGCCTCCTGGGAAGAAAGGCTGACCTGTGGCATGTGTAGGTGATATCTTAGGACAAGATATTGTTCCTCTTGTCCTTATTGACAGGACAAAAGGAAATGGCCTCAAATTGCCCCAGGGCAGGTTGAGGTTGGAGCTGAGGAGCAATTTCTTCCACCCCTCCAGGGCTGTCCAGGGCTGTCCCATGGCAGGGGGGGAGTCCCTGTGACCCCTGGAGGGGTTTCCAAGCCCCCCATGGAGCTGTGGTGCTGAGGGCCAGGGGTCAGTGGAGCCCTGGCAGTGCTGGGGAATGGTTGGACTCTGTGATCTTAAAGGTCTCTGCCAACCAGAGCGATTCTGTGGTCTTGGGACTCATCAGTGGTGGGGAGCAAAGCAAGACCCAGTGATTTCTCAGTGTTGAGTCACAGCAGGTGGGTGATGGTCCTGCAGCCAAAGCTGCTCTTGTGAGAGAGGTCAGAAGAAAGGTGGGGAGAGCTGCAGCTGAGCAGTGTGCTGCTATGTGCTCCTAGAGAGCAGAAATAAGATGATACCTGGACTGAAAAGCTAATGGGTCATAAACTTTCGTGAAACTGCTGTTGGCCAAGACTGGAAATAGAGCAACAGTGAGCTACTGTAGATTTTCATAATATACAGACACCTGAAAATGGGAACTGATTACTTGTGACTTTGAACAGACCTTGTAGTTAGTTTTGCTTTGCAGAGTGCCACTCAGTACTCGGATATGCAGACTGCATGTTACTCAGACTTTGTTTTTCAGCTTTCAGCTATTGGATAAGACTGACAAGAGGATGACTTTGTTGTTAAAGGCAAGACCCCCAAATTTCCAGGCAGCAACTCCAGAAATAGCACAAGCAAATCTTCTCTAAAAGGGGAAATTGGTGAACTGTAAATAAACATGAGGTGGTTTGGCCCTACCAGCATTTTACAGAAGACTTTAAGTTGGGTTGGCCAAGTGGAAGAGCTGTGAGACTCTGTAGGCAGAAAGTACTTTGACTGCCAGGTTGAGACTCTTGCACGGGTGAGATCCTGCACGCTGCCACACCTCTATGCCAAACGCTACGCGTAGTCACGGCTGTCGGTGTAAGGAGGAGTGTAAAGGCCAACTTGGGTCATTCTGGGACCAAAGCAATAGGTTGGTTGTGCAATCTTCAGCACAAACCCTCACGTCTGTAACCCAAACAGGATTCCTGAAGCAAATGAAATCAGAGTTCCACTGCTCACCATTTTACACTAAAGCCACTGATGTGTCTTAGCGTCTTTGAACCGCAGTTGGCACAACTCTCAGAGGTTACCATGTAAAATTTACTCCTTTTTATCTGGTTAGTTAAAAATAGCCTATATATTTGTCCAAGAGATTGAATGAATTGAATGTAAATATTTAGTTTTCTTCACAGGGCGATCCCAGGATATAACTCATAGTTGATAAAAGACTCAGCCAGCAATCCTCTTCATGGTAAGAAGTGCACCACGTTGACCCATTGTGTTCACAGTCAAACTGGGTAGTGGAAATTCAGTAGAGAACTTGTTGAAAATAACTGTTAGAACTTTGGTTGGTTGAATAAATCCACAGTTACTGACACAGTGTCTTTAAACACTGTATTGCTTTGCTGGGATTATCAGTTCAGGTAGGTGCAAGCTGGGGACAGAATGATGTCTGTTAAGAGGTGGTGGTGGAGGAGTGGACTGGATCTACGGGTTCCTTCTCAGCCTTGTGTTCCTGCAGAACAGGCTACTTGTGGCAAAGTCTGCCTGTGCTTAAAGGCCGCATTGTCGGTTATTTTAGTTGTCTCGGGAGATAAAACTGATACGAGGGTGTTCCTCTATTCCGAGCAGAAAACAACTGTTAGATAAGACCTTTAACTGCCACATTTGGCAACCTGGCCTTTGTAACATCCTATTCTGTCCCGTATTCTGAAGTCCTGTAGGAGAATCAGTATGAAACCATGGAGGATATGTCTGTCCCAGGACCCAGAGGGCTTCTGAGGTGTGACTGACACCATGTTTGCACTGGCAGGAGCAGCTGATGACTCTGCGTGCGTGTGTGCGCGACAGCTACGAGTACCATCTGTAGGGCTGGCCAGAGGAGGTCAAAACAGCAGAGGAGGAGAATCTCACCCTGCTGTTGGAGAGCCACCACGGTTCAGACTCTGTTTTTTGGTCACTGAAGAAAGGGAGGCACCAAGATCCTTGTTACTCAGCAGAGTTCAAATTGTCTCCTCAAGACAACTTTCTAAGTACCTTCAGTTGGCTTTCACTGGTTTCACCCTTTGTTTCAAGCCTTTTCTGCCAATTTACTTGTATTTGATGATTTTTAGGAAGGGAGGAGTGTGCAGCTGTGAAAAACAATGATTCCCACCCCAGTCTTTGTCACAGTTGGGATCAGAGAAAGAGGATTTAGGGTGAGATCTGTATCATGTCATTTCTTTATCACTTGTAAAGGTGATATTTAGGGCTTACCTCCTCTTCTCAAAGCAAGGTAGGCAATGTAAGGATTCATTAAAGCCTGAAAATATGAAAGTAATTGCAAGCAACTGAAGTTTACCCTCGGGGAGAGTCCATCCACTCATCCAGTTTGTGTGTCCTTGGCACCAAGGCTGCAGCGCGTGGCACAGCAGTCCCTGCAGGGACCTCGGGTGAGCCGAGTGCTGCCTGCCCTGACCTTGGGGAAATGGTGAGGAGAGCAGAAAATAATCCGGAAATAAATCCCTAAAACGAGCCGAATGGAATTAGAAGAGGAACTTCAGTGTTACGTCTCATTTTGCTTCAGACAAGCCAATTAACAACTCGCAGATCCTTCCTCTGACTAAGAGGAATAAATGTGTTTACAGCTCCTCATTAGTGCAGGTGTACTCCGGTGATACAATAACCACCAGAGTCAATAATAAAAAGTAATTGCTCTGTGTGTTTATCTCAGCAGATGGGTGATGAAGAACTGTATTTCCCACTCACACTAAAACTTAGGTCTCAGTGGCAGTAAATCTTTCTCATCTCCAGTCATCCACAGACGTCGATAAGCGCGCGCGGGTGCGAGTGGATACGTCCAGCGCTGTCGAGATGGAGTTGCTTCCATTAAAAGCTTAAAAAAATACAATCAGCTTCAAATAGCAATGTCAGAACTTGACTTTGGTTTTCCTTTCTGGGGATTGATGTCCTTTTTGGTCTCTGCCATGCTGGTGGGAGACAGTGGGAAGTGTCCTTTAAATGCATGTAATTAATTTAATGCAGAGGTGCAGCATGAGAAGGCAGATGGCAGGGCTGCCTTGGGCCCTGCTGGTATCTCCTCAGTGTCTGTCCATGGTGCAACCCCTTGAATTTGGTTCAGTGGGATTTCTCTTCAGTCAAAATAAAACCCACCAAAGGGTTTTATTCTTTAGCATGCACAGATAACAGTATCTGGAAAATGATAACGGGGCTCGTTAGCTGAAACCAGAAACCCTCTGCAGGGACCCTTCCTGTTCTGAAGCCCACCCGCTCATACCTACACTGACCTCTCCAGCCAGCCTTTGCTATTCAGAAGAGGGCAAAAGCAAATGCAACCTTTGAGCTGTTTTGCAGTCCTGGCAGTTTGGAGAGTGGCACCTCTGAACACGCAGCTCCCTTCTCCCAGTTTATGGCTCAGGCAGAGGGTGGGACTTGGGGGAGGCCTCTGTTTCTTTGGTTAGCTTCTTAACGTGAGATGCTAAGCTACTCACTCTCCTCCAGCTCTTCTAAACTTAGAATTTTTCCTGTAGGCAGTGAACTAGTGTAGTTCAGTAACTTCCCGTGACTCTTGACCTCTTGACTTCTTGGATTGGAAAACTCTGTGGTGCTCACTTTTCACTGAATGTGCCTCTTGTGCACCTACGTGGCTAAATCTAAAGTTATTTTATGTTTGCTTTGTTGTTTATTGCAGTTGCAACTAAACTAAATGCTTTCAGGTTTTAAGTGATAGCCTCTCCATGCTACATCCACCACTGTTAGAACATTTACCCTCATTTCATCCTCTTCTCCAGCACTAGTGAGCACGGTTGCACACCTCTTATTTCCAGACATGATGACTGTCCTGAGAAGAAGGAAGCCCAGTCTCTGAGAGAGCAAAAGCTTCTTCAAAATGCAGTCGTTAATAGGGATGGTAAGACAAGGTTGAAACATTGCCTTGACTATCTCTCTTTCATTAGTTTCCCAGCAAAGAGATGTAGTTGGAGGTCAGTGGCTTTGATGTTCAAAGCTCTGGGTGGCATTGGCATAGCTACTGCAGAGCTGCTTTCTTTCTGGAAATTGGTCTCAGATGGCTGTGGCTTTCCATGGCAACACTTGCTAACGGTTTTGCAAGAGAACATCTGCAGAGAAATTATCTCACAAGCAGCAAAAAATGATCCGTTGATAGGGAGGAGCAGTTTCCCCATCTACCAGGGTATTGGTAGCTCACTGCCCAGGGCTCTCTGGTGCTCTGCATGGTGCGTGACAACGTCTGGTGGCATGGAAGGGGCAGGGAAAGCTGGAGTTGCTCTGCTTACGGCCATGGAAAGGAGACCTACAGTCTGTTCTCTGTAGGTGGTGGTTTGCACCATGTGGCAGAAATCACAGTTCAGCTTCTGTCTGGCAGAGGAAGATGCAACGCTGCTTTTCAGACCAGCTCTTCTAGCTTTCCAGACCTGGAAGCACAACCAGGAGTTGAGCTGTTTTTTTGATGGGAATAGAACTTCACACTGTGGAGAAAGACCAGCTGGAGTTCCCTTGAGACCTTCCGAGTGAAGGAATGCTGAGCGAGTGCTAGCAGGTAGTTGGTATCGACAGATTCTTCCCTTAGGCAGATACTGGGAGCAAGGAAGGGGAGAAAACCCCTGAAGCCAAGCTTAATTTCTTAGCTCTGTTTCTTCCTATCGCTGAGTTTCGCTCTGCTGAGTGACAGGGTTTCCAGGAACTGAGTTCTGCCTGAAGGACAGAGGTGCACCCAAAAGTTCACCCTTGTTGCTGATGCATGTTTTTCTGCAGTGTAGCCACACGTGGATCTGTCCACTTAGGCAGGGTTGACTGAAGGAAAGGTGTGCTGCTGCTGCTAAGAGGAGCTTGGTGAGGTCAGGAGGAGGAAGAGGTTGGTGTCTTGCTTGGTAGCTCTATGTAAGGCTGTGCCTCAGAGCTTTCTGCCAAATTGGTGTTTATACCTGGAGCCCTGTCAGTAAGACCAGAGCTGATCCGTGCTCAGGTCTGAAATCCCATTGAAATTTTTCTTGTTGGTCTATTCCTGGTCTGGTTTACCATGTCTAATGGCCCTGGAAAGTGGTTTTGTGCTGTGACCTACGGGACCATGCAGCTATAATTAGCACCTTCTTCCTCTACCAGAGCACCTCCTCCTTTTACAAGATTTCTGCACTTCAAATCTCAGCTTTTTACTTTGTTGCATTGGAAAGATGTATGTGTCTATATCCTAGGGAAAGGGCTTTCCTTGAGATGCTGACTTTCACCCTGACACTGTTTATGTACCATCTGGACAGATCTTCTACAAACAGAATTGCATGCAGTGTTCCAGCTGGNTTTCAGGGTCTCTGCCAGTCAGAATGATTCTACAATTCTGCCATGAATTTAACTTAATAAAATATGAGCAGAGAACCCGCAGACTTTGAAGATCAGATTGCCTTGCTTTCAGTAGCAAGTCCCAAGTTTGCTGTGCCATTGTATCATTTTGCAATTCTATTACAAGAAGAATGTTTGTTGGTTTGGGGATGTCTTTGTTGGTGGCTTGCTTTGAACAGAAAGGCAAAGATAGCTGGTGACGCTTTGTTTGCTTTTGTTTATGACTTATTTTAATTGGTGAGCCCTTAAGTGTGAACTTTAACAGTATCTTCTGACCACATAAAAAACAAAAAGAAAAAAAAAANGTGTGCTGCTGCTGCTAAGAGGAGCTTGGTGAGGTCAGGAGGAGGAAGAGGTTGGTGTCTTGCTTGGTAGCTCTATGTAAGGCTGTGCCTCAGAGCTTTCTGCCAAATTGGTGTTTATACCTGGAGCCCTGTCAGTAAGACCAGAGCTGATCTGTGCTCAGGTCTGAAATCCCATTGAAATTTTTCTTGTTGGTCTATTCCTGGTCTGGTTTACCATGTCTAATGGCCCTGGAAAGTGGTTTTGTGCTGTGACCTACGGGACCATGCAGCTATAATTAGCACCTTCTTCCTCTACCAGAGCACCTCCTCCTTTTACAAGATTTCTGCACTTCAAATCTCAGCTTTTTACTTTGTTGCATTGGAAATATGTGTCTATATCCTAGGGAAAGGGCTTTCCTTGAGATGCTGACTTTCACCCTGACACTGTTTATGTACCATCTGGACAGATCTTCTNATCCTAGGGAAAGGGCTTTCCTTGAGATGCTGACTTTCACCCTGACACTGTTTATGTACCATCTGGACAGATCTTCTACAAACAGAATTGCATGCAGTGTTCCAGCTGGGGCTGGCACCCACAGACCTTGAATGTTGTGTTCAGTTTGGGCCCCTCGCTCCCAGCAGGACCTGGAGGGGCTGGAGCGTGGCCAGAGAAGGGCAAAGGAGCTGGGGAAGGGGCTGGAGCACAAGGGGGTGAGGAGCAGCTGAGGGCCCTGGGCTTGTGGAG
>VWZY01009111.1:164883-195697 GCA_013399075.1 Chloroceryle aenea
GCAGGGTTGGACTCCATGATTTTCAGGGTCTCTGCCAGTCAGAATGATTCTACAATTCTGCCATGAATTTAACTTAATAAAATATGAGCAGAGAACCCGCAGACTTTGAAGATCAGATTGCCTTGCTTTCAGTAGCAAGTCCCAAGTTTGCTGTGCCATTGTATCATTTTGCAATTCTATTACAAGAAGAATGTTTGTTGGTTTGGGGATGTCTTTGTTGGTGGCTTGCTTTGAACAGAAAGGCAAAGATAGCTGGTGACGCTTTGTTTGCTTTTGTTTATGACTTATTTTAATTGGTGAGCCCTTAAGTGTGAACTTTAACAGTATCTTCTGACCACATAAAAAACAAAAAGAAAAAAAAAAAGGCAGACCATCAAAAAACACTTACCGAAGCGCAAAGCCACCACGGGAAGTATGTGACTACCAAAAATCTTTGTGATTAAAGCAGTCTAGGGGATTCAAGTGTCTTGCCATGTGCAGTGCAGCTGTTGACCACATTGGTAGAACTCTTTAAGGCCTTCAGAAGTGATTTCAATGCTCATGGCAACAAGTTAGTGACACTTATTTTTAAACCAGGTAGAGCACAAACAGGTGCTGGTATTTCAGTTTGTTCTTCTGAGGCGTGCTGTGGTCAGCTTGAGGTTGCTCTTCACCATCAGTAATTCCTGCTCCTTGGGAGGTGCTGGGGTGGCAGCACTGCTTAGGGGTGGCTCAGCCCCATTGCAGGATGATGCTGGGCAAGTTCCTCCTCTAAAGTAAAGGCATTTTGCTGTAGCATACCTCTTCTCTCCCCCCTTCCTTCTTCCAGGCCAGGTGACCTCCACGCACGTGGTGGCTGATGGTGGGGTTGGCACAGAGCATGAGGAGGGAGCCTGAGGCTTCCTTGCAGCCCCAGGGTGCTGCCACCATCGTAAGGTGCAGCCTGTGCAGTTAACGCTGCCCAGCTCCGGGCTTGAGGAAGCAGGGGGTGGAGTGAACTGGGACAAGAGACTCCATCTTATGATACAATTTGAAAATGAAAAAGGTCAAGAATATCTGTAGCTGCTCTCAAGGAAGTGGCTACAGGGCTGAACAGGAGGGGAATGACCGCGTGTGGTTACTGTGCCGGGAGCCTTGCGAGGGTGGTCTGCGAAGAGCCGGTGACTCTCCCAGGAGCGGAGTTTGCAGTAGCTCTGTGGTCACCCAGGCGTTCCTGCCCCTTTGCACGTTCTTAGCATACTCTACAACTAGAAAGCTGTCGTGTGTGTGAAGGCCGCCTACTCGGGCCAGTGGTGTTTAGAGGAGCTGTTGCTTCTAATTCTACCTCTGGTGTTAGAGGCTGCAGAGTGGGACGTGAGAGAGCTGGGCTGGTTACCAGTGCTGGTGCTGATTTCCTGGGTAAGTGGGCAAGTCATGTAATTTCCTTCTCCTCTACTCATCTGCAGAAGAGATGTGATGGCAAATGGTTCTTGTGCTGCCTCAGCAGTCTTGACTTTGCTAGACATCAGCTGTTTGCTTGTTTTGGTTTGCTTCTTACCGAAGATCTAAGACGTGATCGGAAATCCGGGCGCCGTCGTAATAAATCGGAGATTGCTTTTTCCTTAATAAAAATGCAGGGTTCCCTTGTCAAGGAGCACCAGTGGAGATGGTCCTTGCACCTGAAGGGATGTATCTTCTCAATATTACGCCAGAGGTGGTGTAGTGGTTTTGCAGCAGGAGGGTACAAACAACCCCCTCCCAGGTTTGCTCTCAGTCTGAGTAATTCCCAGTGTGGAGCAGTGCGGTGCCAGGATGGCACGTCTAGGATCTGGGGGTCATCTCTTCTCCACAGCTGAGCAGATGAAATCAGTTGAGTAATGTGGAGATGGGATGGACTGTTGCTTATAAAACACTTGGCTTGTGAAGAGAACTTGGAGGGCAGACAGTAGATGCTAAACAAGTCACCAAGACATCAGGTTTCTTCATCAAGCATTTCATCATGGTGACATCTCGAGATACTAAGACTCAGGAGAGCAGGATGAAGTGACTTATTTTTTTTCTCCAGTCAAGAGGGGAGTTGCTTTGCAGTTGCACACCTTCATCTCTAAGATGTCGGATAATGGAAATGCTTCATCTCTTTCCTGGTGGCATTTTTCGCTTAGGAAACCTGCTGGTAATTCTTAAATACTCAGGGAGAAGAGGGATTTTTGAATTACGAGGCTGTCTTGTGGAGGAGGAAGGTGGGTGTTGAAACTTTGTACAAGTCCTATCACAGTGCTGGACAACGAACCCCTTTGTGCTCCTGAAGCCCAGCACCATCCTGACCAGGTGGCAGCTCTTGCCATGGCACAGTGAGCTGTGTGATGATGTTAGCCCACTGCCACCTTTTTCATCGACCTGTGCAGCTACTACAGCACCTTTTCCTCTTGGAAAAGGCAGAGCTGTTCCCTCAGCTTCAGCATGAACTCGTAGACCTAACTGCTGTGTGATCTCTGGCTTGGGTGTACACCCAGAGAGTCTTGAATGGAAAGAGTTAACGTGTGGCAGTAGAGCCAGTGTGACCCCCTGTTACCTCGCAGTCTGCCCCAGTTGTGAGGCACATTATGTTGGCTTTCACTGGAGCTTTAGCTTTTAACTGGGGCACGAAGAGCACGTGTGTAGTCTTGCCACAACCCGTTCTAGTGCCCTCACCAAGATCACTTGCCAGGTAAGTCCAGAAGGAACAAGCTTTGCACACCTTTAACACTTTATCTTCCAAAACCCCGTGGATTTGGAGGTCTTTGCCACACCAACTGATTTTCCTGGAAGTTTTCTCACACATCCGAACTGAACTTCAGGAAACTCCTTAAATCATTGCAGTGCCACCAGGAAGAGGCCGTGTTTCCTGAAGATCTGCTTCATTGCTGGGAAGACAACGTGGCTCTTTGCCAGCAAACTTCCATCACATCTGAAAGGTGCAAACCGCCCGCCGCTCGCTAATGCGGGGACAGAGCGCGGACATGGATGAGTGGCGTGGAGGAAACATGAAGGAAGAGGATTGTTAGTGCTGTGTCCCAGGCAGGAATCAAAACAGATTGTCCATGTAAATCCCTCTAAGGTTGGAATCCCCCTTCGCTCCCATTACCATCAGTCTTAGTCATAAAAGCTATTTGGGGAAAAAGGAAAAAAAAAAGTAAATGAACTTTCCTCTAGTTTGTGTGTAACAGGTTTTGGAGTCTTGGCTACGTGGTAGTTACATAAAAATTGTGTCATTGTTTGGTAGGTTTCCACGATGACTTGAAGGGATAATGGCTTTAAACTGCAAGAGAGTAGGTTTAGATTAGATAGCAGGAGGAAATTCTTTTTCACTCTGAGGGTGGTGAGAGACTGGCACAGGTTGCCCAGAGAGGTGGTGGATTCCACATCCCTGTGTTCAAGCCCAGGCTGGATGGGCCTCTGAGCACCCTGCTCTAGTGGGAGGGGTCCCTGCCCGAGGTTGGAACTGGAACTTTAAGGTCCCTTCCAACCCAAACACTTCTTTGATAGTAAGTTTGATAAGTGAATAGCCTTCCCTAGCTGAAGAGTGGTTAGGATGGGCTACAGAAGGATGTAGTAACAGATCATAAGCTCCTGGAGAATCGCTTCATTTAAAGTTGTTATACACCAGAAATTGTGAATTAGCAAGGATTAGGCACATGCTATAGTTCAGAAACAAGCTGCAAAAATCCCAGGTCCCTCTATCCTCTCATAGAAGCCCAATCCATATCCAAAGGAACATCAGGCTGGAAGGACCAAGTGATACAGAGGCAAATCTGCCTTTGTGACCCTGCTGGTGCATCTGCAGCAGCCGTTGCAGCCGGGACAGTAAAGGTGGCAGATGAACACGCAGCCTTCCGAGCGGGCCGCAAATCTTCTTCGTAGAGAGGAGCCACGTCACAAAATTCAGAGAAGTAGCTGAAATTGCATTGGAAAAGCACAGGAAACGAGCAGGGTCGGGTCTCGTAGCGCGACGGCGAGTTGCGTGGGTTTGGCGAGCGCCGGGTCTGGCCCGAAGCAGTCGGTAAGTGAACTCGACTCGGCCTCCTCTGCTTTTTGGGGGTAGATTGCTAAAAATGGCCCTAACAGCTGGCAGAGTCAGCGTGTGAAGAACGGAGGCTGGCTGACATACCCCGGCGTACACACCCTGGGTTTCTGTTCTGAAGAACTTTGCCTGCTAGCTTTTTTTTTTTGCTGAAATTTTCTGTTCCATCCGCTCGCAGTCTGATTTTTTTTATTATTATTATTTTTTTTTTTTAAACAAAGTTTTACGAGGTAGATCAGTCATGTCACAGAATGAATACTATTGAAAAACCCGAGGAGTTAGTAATGCTGGCTTTGGGGCTGAAGCAAACAGCATGTGGTGAGTCCCTCAATAGAAGAATGAAATAAGTATTGAATTACAGATTCAGTGAAAGAACCCTGGGGGGAAAAACCCCTGCTGTGTGATCATGTATGTAAAAATGACATGCTGCATATGCACAGAAAAGACCCTAATGGAGTTAAAAAGGCAACCTCATTCTGCCCTGTAGCATCTGAGTTCTTGAATTTCCAGAGATAACACTTTAAAAGCTTTTTTTTCTTATTTTTTTTTTTTCTTCTGTACAACAGCAGAGAAACATCCTCTGAAAAGAGCACCAGTAGTAGTTATAGTTCATCTCAAATTATTTGTCATTAGCAAATGGGAGCATGAGAGATGAGTTAACGCAGTGAGCAGATCCACAGGTTAGAAGATGACATGGGCACATAGGCAGCAGGGAGGGAAGTGCTCAACCTTTTACCAGAAATTAAATGGGCTGAGAGGAGAAAAAAAAGAGGAAGAGCTTGCA
Source organism: Chloroceryle aenea (assembly GCA_013399075.1). Classification (NCBI taxonomy): domain Eukaryota; kingdom Metazoa; phylum Chordata; class Aves; order Coraciiformes; family Cerylidae; genus Chloroceryle; species Chloroceryle aenea. The sequence continues at coordinate 169,686 of VWZY01009111.1, forward strand.
GATGATGCTACAAACCGAGTTCTGGGTTGGTCAGGTTTTGGCTGGGATTTTCCTCATGTTTTAGGGACTTTTGCCCCCCAGATGAGATCCTTCCATCTTTGCCTTTTGTCTCTATGATCTTCATGGTGGCAGCTCTGCTTGCAACTCTCCTGTGTTGCAGTGCTTCTCTTTTGGGCAGCTCATCACAGCAGCTCTGCCAGGGAAAAATTGTGTCCCACTGAGAGTGAGAAAACTGAGTTGGGGTAAACCCCCCACATCCCTTGTGTGCTCAGATGGGGAGCCAGAGCTGGATGGCATCTTTCTGAGCTCAGGTGAGAAGTTGACTTCAGAATGTCCAGTGGAGCTTGTAGCCAGCATCTCTTGGTGTCTGCCAACATGAAGTATCTCTCAGACGACAGTTTTATCCTGTTTCCTTACTCAAGGGAAGCTCTTTTTGTGTTCTGGGGTATTCTTGTCAAGGGCAGGCTCTCGGCGGGGCCAGATGCGGATGTCGCAACTTCTCAGGATTCCTTGGAGCTAGGAGGGCTTTCCTGGGCTGCTTCTTCCAGAGCAGTGGATTAACTTCTTCCTTCTGATTCATAGACTTGCAAATAGTTTCTGCAGTATTTAATTTAGGCATCCACCTTTTCTTTTCTTTGTCTTTTGAGGAATAGAGAAGTTTGAAGTGGTTATTTAACAGACAGTGTCGTACACCGATCCTTTTTTCCTTAGAAATGCTGGGACTATTGGGCATGAATCACTTTTACAAAGGGGATCTTGACCATGGCAAGTTACAGGCAGGAACTTGAGTTTTCACCAAGTATTTTTCTTCCACATTTTCATTAAGTGTTAATAGTTTAATAGCCAAACCAGAAACAAAACTCATTTTGAACCACTTTCTTCCTAGAATTCACACTCCCTACATTTTTCATCTTTCTGACAGCAAAATTTTCTGAGGGCTTCATCTGTGTATGAGGAGATAAAAAAAAATAAATCTTTCTGTGGGGCCAGAGCTGTTTGCTGACATCATCCAAAGAAGTTACGTGCGAGTTTTGGCGATTGTGGGTGAGTGGTTTTGGTTTTGTGCCTGTGTGCACCCAAAATCACTCATTCTGTGGTTGTAACCCTTGGGGTGAAGGACGAATTGTTGTCCCCCTCTGCTGGTGGTGCACCAGGCTGGGGATTGACTCACCCTACCAGCCAGATGAGTTCTTCTGTGACTAAAACACAGACTTTCAAGAAGGTGGTAGGAATGTGGTTGGGATTTTGAATGAAAACCCCTTAGTTTTGGGCTGTGCTCAGAAGGCTGTAATGCATCAGTTTTGAGGTGTGGAGTTCCCAAGTGGTGTCTCAAGGAGAGTCATCCCACCTTCCCCTAAATATTTTGCAGCGTGCATCATGAAAGGCTTTTTCCACTGTAAGAAACAGAAATCAGGTGAAGAGAAAACTCAACTCCTCAAAAAGCAAATGTTGTTGTGTCGGGCAGATTAATCTCGGCAGAGGCTTGAGGGGGATCCCTGTTATCCTACCTCATGGCCCCTGGAGGAGGGTGGGTGAGGCATTGGGAGGTGCTGCAAGGATGAGCAGGGGAAAACGGAGCTTGTCATGCAGAAACAGACTGCTGGAGCATGGCATGAGCTGAGCAAAATGCAGTCAGAGAGGGTACAGCTGATGTCTCCGAGTTCAGCAGGAAAATGCTCACGAGGGAGGGAGATAATCTGCAGATGTATGTGCTGGGCCACTGAGGTTCTGAAACCTTTTCTATTTCCTGGTTAGGACAAGAGGAACCAGCTTCAGGTTACCCCAGGGGAGGTTTAGGTTGGAGCTGAGAAATGATTTCTTCCCCTCCAGGGCTGCCCCAGGCTGCCCAGGGCAGGGGGGGAGTCCCCATGACCCCTGGAGGGGTTTCCAAGCTCCCCATGGAGCTGTGGTGCTGAGGGCCAGGGATCAGTGGTGCCCTGGCAGTGCTGGGGGAAGGGTTGGACTCTGATCTTAAAGGTCTCTGTCAACCAAAAGGATTCTATGATTCTCTAAGTGGCAAAGGATAAAAATCTCCTTCCAATTTTTAAGGTGATGCTGAGACAGAGCAGGAATTTGTCTGGTTCAGCTGAGACTTTTTGGAAGATTAAGATGCACTTTTTCAAAAGTTAATTCCTGATGCTATTGAGTGGGAATATCTGAGAGCTTGTTAATAAACAGTAAGCAAGAGATTGGATGGTGGTTTGGTTGGTTCATCCCCCAAAGCATATTGGAAATGAGGCAGCACTTGAGGTTTTTTCTGTTCTGGGAATTGCTGTCGTGATTAGAAATAAAAGTAGAGGCTGTTAAGCAAAACCAAAGAATGCTGTGTTGAAAAGCAACAATTTTGATTTATGAACCTGCACGAAGGCAGTGGGTTTATATTTCCCTTTGCATTTTAAACCTCCTGGACGATCTTTTTCATGTTATGCCCACACAGACATTAAAATCACATACTGGGTTTCAGCTGTAAGATAGGGCATTGAAAAGGGAGTGTTTTCAGTTAAACTAGTATCTTTAATCTTTTGCATTTCAATTTTACAGTGCTGTGCAGAAATAATTACTGGCTTGTCTGCGTGTTCCAGTAATCGTGCTCTCAATTAGTTCTTCCCCAGATTATTGCTGAGAGAATGTGCCTGGAAACTCCAGTTTGGCATTAAAGGGGCACGGATGGAAGGAACATGCAATTTAATTGTAAATCGCTCTGCTGTTCAATATTACTTCTTTCTCTCTGATAGTAGCACGTTTTCTGGACCCTTTCCAAGCACAGGAGAAGCTTGTGCGGCGTGGGCTTTCTCCAGACTAAGCCTGGGGCTTATAAAATGTTATTTCTTGAGGTCTGCTGTGTTGGATTAAGTCCTGATGCTCTTGTGGCAAAAACAATGCACGCTTTGTTCAAGTACCTTTTGGCAGAGAAGAGAAAAAGGAGGGATGGAGAACACAAATGGAGGAGTCTTTCAGCCTCGAATGAGTGATGGGTGACAGTTACCAACCAGCAGTGCTGTCATGTTCAGACACTTTGTCACCTTCTCGTTTGCTGCTGTGCTTAATTAGCAACTGCTCCAGGGGAAGCAAGTGGGATGGCTTCCCCTTGGGAGCCTGGAGCCGGGGCTGAGGGGCAGTGACCCAGGACCACGTCTCTCTGAAAGTCCCACATCATTTTTTCTCCTCTAGAAGTGCAGACTCCTCCCCTATCTGGCTTATTCCCATGCCAGTGAGAGAGGAGCAGCCAGCCCACCTTTGGAAAGAAACATCAGCCCATGCCTTGCAAACACTCAGCCCTTTCACTGATGCTGCCCCTTCTGCCATCAGGACTGGGACTAGAGAGACATCTTAGCAATGCTACTGTGGGACCCACCTGCTGCTGGAGTGTTCCTGTAGCACCCTGTTGGTTTTACAGCCCTGGTATCAGACAATGCTTCAAACAGAGGCACTGTCACACCTGCTGTTGAAAAATAAAAAAGATGGTATTGATATTTTAAATATAAATATATATTTAAATATATTTATGCCATATATTTTATGCCATAAATAAATATATTTAAAGATATGCAGAATGAAGTGACTTCAAAGGCTGTGCAGGAGGTAAAGCAAAGAGAGGGGTGCTCCTTTGGTGTCACAGCTGAGGGTTGCAGTGAGTTAGACACCAAACTGATGGTTGATGTGTTGAAAAAGTAAACCAAGCCCAGTTAATAGCTATGCCCTTTCTCCTGGTTTTTGTTTGTGTCTCAGCCAGTGCACCCAAGGGCTCAAAATAAATCAGTGGACCCTCCTAGGTGATTGTTCTGACTCTGTGTGGCCGAGTCTAGATCTGGATCTGTGATACCAGTGGAAAGATTCCCTTGCACTGCAAGCTGCATGTTACCAGCCTGACCCTTTCTTTTGTGCCCCAAACTGTCCAGAGCCATCCCTGACAACTGTTATGTTTTTTTCCTTTTTCTTTCTCAGCAGGCAGAGTCCAGCTGCCCTCGGGGAGCGTGAAGACAATCGTGGATAATCTGTTTCAGTCGTGGAGAGGATCAGACAGTCACATAAATGCAGGTGGGTTGTCTTTTGAGGCTTGGGTTGGTTTGTTTGGGTTTTCTTTGGGTGGGAGGATTAATTTTGTAAACTATAGAATTGGCCATTTGGGCTTTTTGTTATTAATTGAGCTAGAGCTTGGTAAAACATGGAACACAGACCCCAGAATGCCTGGAGTGCATGTTCATCTCTCTCCTCTCTGCTCTTTCTATTCAAGCACTGGGTGTAAAATGCAACACGCATTTTATTTCGAGTCGGAGCTGCTTTGTATGTGTTCCTGGCTATCTAGAAGTTACTGCATCAAACCTACTGAGTGCTTCTCTTTCCTTCTGGAGAGAGAAGTAATAATAAAATACAACTCTCCAGCAAAGCTCATTTCAACCCGGCACGTTAATTATGAGAAGTTTAAAAAACAAATGGTGAGAGGGGAGAAAACAGATCAGAAATATTTAGTTGTTAAGGAGATGATAAAAATAGAAGCTATTTTTTCTTTTCTTTTTTTTTTTGTAAAAGGAAATATAAATTGTGCTGTTTATACTACCCAGCCTCAAGTATTGTTTTTCAGCCACTTAGGTGCTTAAGGATGTGAAAGCTGTTCCTGCTTTACAGTAAGAACAGAACCCTTCTAGAGTCGTTGTGGAGCCACTGGAACAGGAGGGAATTCTTTGGAACACAGTTACCAGAAATGGAATAATCACTGACATTTCTTTTTTCACTTCTCCCTTTGCCTGCAAAAAGTAGGCAAATCATCAGCTTCCCAACATGCAGGCTGTGAGAAATGTTGCTCCTAGGACACAGTAGCCTCGCTAGGCAGTGCCTTTATGTTCTCACAGATACTCAAACTTCTCCACATTTTCCTTAACTATTTTCCCTCCTCTTTCAGTATCTAAACGTAAAAGAAGATTGCAAAGCCATGGCTTTCTGTGCAAAAATGAGGAGCACAAAGAAGAGCGAAGTAAACCTGGAAGCTCAGCATCAGGGTTTGGAAATCCTTTTCTACCTGCAAGATAAAAGCCCCATTTGTTACACCAGCGGCGAGTTTACCTCAGAGGAGCTGTGCATTAAAGCTGCCCAGAGGTGTTGTGAGTATCTGGATTTTATGTAATTTCTCAGTGTCAAGGCCTGACACCACCAAAAGGGACGTGGACCTGTTGGAGCAGGTCCAGAGGAGGCCACAAAAATGATCTGAGGGCTGGAGCACCTCTGTGCTGGGAGCTGGGCTGAGGGAGCTGGGGGTGTTCAGCCTGGAGAAGTGAAGGCTCCAGGGAGGGCCTTTCAGTATCTGAAGGGGGCCAACAAGAAAGCTGGGGAGGGATTTTTTTCAAGGTCTTGTAATGACAGGATATGGGGTGATACCTTCAAACTGGAAGCAGGGAGATTCAGATTAGAAATTAGGAAGAAGTTCACTGCTCTGAGGGTGGTCAGACCCTGGAACAGGTTCTTCAGAGAACTTGTGGATGCTCCATCCCTTGGGAGTGTTCAAGACCAGTTTGGATGGGCCTTTGAGCAACTTGCTCTAGTGGGAGGTGTCTCTGCCCTGAGGCCCCTTCCAACCCAAACTGTTCTTTGATTCTTGCACAGAAGTCCATGTTTGTAGAAGAAACACACATCTTACGTAGTTTAGGATGGAAAATTTTGCCAGTGCTCTCTTTGGGCAGTTCTCAAACTGCTTTAGGCAGAAGAAATGCTGGGAGAGGCTGTCTTGAGAGTCACACAAAGTGATGATCTCCCACCCTGGTTTCTGGCAGATACAGGTATTGATTTTTTAATTGGGGTGGGATTATTTGGTTTCTTTTAAGAGAAGAGGAGACACCATATACAAGTAAGTTAACACAGAGCTGGTTTAACTGGTGTACTGGTTGGTAAGCCTGTCAGAATCTGCCCTGTGTTATAAAGCATTTTGGAGAGGGATAATGAAAAAAAAAAAAACCAACCCACTCTATTTGCTGCTTTCTGGTTTTAGTTTTCTGTTGACACATCTTTGCAGAGAGTTACTCACCAGTTGAGGTCACCTGAACTGTGCACCTTGCTGGTAATGCATAAATGTGTAAGCAACACTTCTGGCTTTGGCAGTGTGGTCAGAGATGATGAAATAGATGAATGTGTATATAATTCTACTAGAATTAGTGGATATAATCTATGTTTGAGCCTCAGGAACCAGTCTACTGTTTTATTTACAGTTCTAAGGTTCTTTCCTGTCCTCATCCCAATTTTGTCTCCCTGAGCTTCAGGGAACACTGAGCATTATTCGGCTGGTATGGGAGTGGTGAATCTGGCAGTATGAACAGGGAAATTGGGCATATGTATTCCTGCAGCTTGAAAATGTTTTCTTTTCCCATGTCGTCTTAATTCTTGTGTCCCCAGTTCTTGAACTGGACTCCCCAGTTCAAAAGAGACAATAGACTGCTGGAGAGAGTCTTGAGGAGACTACAAGGATCAACAGGGCACGGGAACATCTAAGTGATGAGGAAAGGCTGAGAGCCCTGGGGCTGTGCAGCTGGAGAAGAGCAGCCTGAGAGGGGAGCTGAGCAATGCTGAGCAAGGGCTCAAGGGCCCTTGAGGGGGCAAGAGGAGGGGGCCAGACTCTGGTCAGGGGTGCCCAGACACAGGACAAGGGGCACCAAGGGGCACCAACTGGACCCCNCAAGCAGGGAGTCTGTGATTTCAGCAGGCCTGTGGTGCTGGTCTCTGCTGTAAATCACACCTTGAAAGTTAAACCATCGATGGCATCTCCCTCCTGTTGGTTGGCCTACAGAAGATGGTGGCTGCCCAGCCCCGCCTCCTGTGAACTTTGCAATTAAGCCATTCAGTTTTTATTTCCTTGGCTTCTCTTCTTCCCTCCTGCTCGCTCTCCTGAAGTTACCCCAGAAACTGTTTCATGGGATTCTGCAGGACCCCAACAAAGTGCTCTGCAGGTGGCCCAGTTTCAGAAAGATGCTTCAGCCCGCGCTGCAGTGCTCTCTGCAGCACCACACTCCTGCCTCTGCAGGACTTTCCCAGCCAGGTGCTGCCTCCTATTGAGCAGGAAACTGAAGGAAGGAATTGGAGCTGGGATAGCCCTTTGACCACACCGTGACCTGGTTTGAGCTGGGACTATGTCAATGCAAAGGTTGGCACGGGTCAGCCCAGACATACAAGTCAAAGTCTGTTCTTTGTCGGAAACCCCTCTGCTGAGCTAGGAAAGAAGGGGAGTGTGACCCGTTTGTGCTTTCTGCTTGTTTGCTCACGAGGAGAGGGGATTTTCATCGGTTCGCTAAAACCTCTGTCGACACCGGGAGTAAAAATCAGACTGAGAACAAAGATGTGGTTGCCTGAGGGGCTTTGGTAAAACACCCATTTCAGTCACTGGGAGAAAGTGCAGCTTTTTAACTCATTTCCCCTTAAGTTCAGACCTTTGTTTTGGAATAGGTTAAATGCCAGAGGTAGCTGCAGTGATGCTTTCCTTAATACAGGAGAAATCCGATGGAGTGAACCAATGTGCAGTTTACAGTTCCACTTCAACCATCACTTTCTACTCTTTGCTTTCAACCCAGCCTAGGATTGGTTTCTTTTTACGGTGTCTTTTGCAAGATGAGGTGTTGGCTTTATACATTTGTATTTTGGGGACATGCAGATGTATCCTAGCTCTGTGATTCATACATCTGTGTTCTTTTCTCTGGCAGCTATCTCTCCTCTGTGCCATAATCTCTTTGCACTGTACGATGAAAGCAGAAGACTCTGGTATGCTCCAAACCAGGTGTTTAAGATAGATGACAGAACCTCACACCGCCTCTACTATCGAATGAGGTAAGTGCACAGCACCTGAAACAATCCCTTAACCGTAGGTAGGTGCTGTGCCTCTTGCTGCCAAACTCACCAAAGAAGCAGGAAAGCAAAAGCAAAAGCAGCAGCTCGCTTTTCACAACGTAGGTAAGAGGTTAACGGTCAAAACTTTAAATGTCTCTTGATTTTTTTTCTTTCATCTTTGCTATATAAGCTTGAAACAAAATAAAAGCCCCAGCAAGTTGAAAAAAACCACAAGAACCTGTATCCACCAAGCTGTAGGTGACTGAACGAGCTAAAAGCTAAACACGCACACAAAAAATACCTCCAAAAAAGGTTGGTTTATGTCAGAATCTTGCCCGTTCCCATCTCCACTTGAAGTGTTCAAAGTGAACTGAACTCATGAAGTCCACGGGAAGTTTACTGTTTAGATGGAAGGAAGAAGTTCTTTCCCATGAGTGTGCTGGAGCACTGGAACAAGTTGCCCAGGGAGGTGGTTGAGGCCCCATCCCTGGAGACATTCAAGGTGAGACTTGACAAGGCTCTGAGCACCCTGCTCTAGCTGGGGATGTCTCTCAGCAGGGGGGTTGGACCAGATGGCCTCTGGAGGGCCCTTCCAACCCAGGTATCTCTGTGATTCTGATTTACCTGAAAGGCAAAACCAACATGCTGTCACTTTTGAAGTCCCCCTCCAGGACTGTAGGGGAGGGTTTTTTTTTCCCAATTTTATTCTGACTTTTCTTCTTGCATCAGTATGTACTTTAAGTGTATGATGTAGGATAAAAGTACAGAGAATAAACTTTGCTTCCAGGAATAGTTAGTCTAGAATCTTTGCCCATCCTAAAGCAAGTCCACAGATCACTTTTGTCAGTTTTTCAAGGTACAACTTTAAGCAGATAAGCTGCTACATAATGTTCCTTCTTTGCCTTAAGATGTAATAGTCAAGTACACAAACAGTTTGGGCTGTAGAGAAGAAAAACCCCAACTTCAAGTGGTAATAAGCTGTAGGCATGCTGACATCCTTTTTCCTGATAATCTCTAGTTGGACAGCAGGACTTGTACTTTCTAATGGGAGAACCTCAGGTTGTGCATCCAAACTGTTATCCAGGCTTGCTGGGGAGTGACAATCACCTTGCTTATGCAAATACAAAGCAACAGCTTTGAAAACATGCTCTTTGAACTGTAAGGTGTTTTCAGTTCTGGTTGTCATTGTGCCAGACTGGAATCGTTGTTGGATGAACTGTTATGAGAAACATAAGAATCTTTTCAAGTAATTATGATAGTGATACCTATTTTTAGAAGAGAAAGAGGATATTTTAGTCTTTTATTTTTTAACGTAATCAATTAGTGGTATTAATGACTTAACCTCATCTAATCTCAGCTTTAAAGAGCTGTGATTAAGTTTGGCAGATAAACACCATAGAGTAATGGAATTGAGTGACTCTAAAAGAAGCCCTAAGGACTCTAATGGCCTCTTACAGAGCATTAACTGCCTGTTCTTGCTTTAAGAGATCAGCCAGCTTAACTATATACTCCAGAATAAAAAAAATTACTGGTATAATGGGAATCTGGGTCATTTTCCCCCATTATTGAAATTCTTTGATGTGGACTGTTTATCTCAGTTAAAAAACAAAGATTGCATTTTAAAAACATAGTTGTGGGAGTTCAGTCCTCCAGTGGGAAGTACAATGTTATTTATTAACTCACTTCTTAAGTAGTTTCCACTGTGTTTGGTGTTTATATGTTTATTTTTGCTTTGGGTGAATGATAAGAGCCCTCTCCAGATACTCTTTTGTTCCTCTTGCATCTTACTTACATGCCAGGTAAAGCCACTTGAACAGCTCCCTCTTCTAAATCTGTGGCTGTTCTCAACTGAAGATTTTGGTGCCAGCAATACCTATTTAAAGTCATTTCACATGCGTTTAAGAAGAGCCTGTAGGAGTTAAGCACTAAAATCAAATGATTCCCATCTCCCTAGGAAGACTGGGGGAGTGAGGGGGGGTGAAGTGGTATTTTCCTTGCTTTTGTTTCTGATCTACTGTGTGTCTTGGCTTGGGCATCTGAGCAGAGCACTGAAAGATCACGAGCAGCCCAGGATTGTGAAACTTTTCTAAATCAATATTGTTTACTCTGAGCTCTGCGAGAGGCAGAGTTCCTCTTGAAAAAGAAAAATGGTCTGGGCTCATTTAATCGTGCAGTCTGTTTGAAAGTATGCATCCCTGAGAGACTAAATCACTTCTATGTGGACAGCCTTATTTCAGAAATTTCAGTGCACTGATGATTTGATTGAATCATGTCCTACTGAAAATAGGAAAATAAAAAATGAAGGTGTGTGACTGAGCACTTTCAAATACTTCTAGATGTTTGATTTTTTTTCCTCCCTCTGCTGAAAGCTGAAGATTTGGCTTCTGATTGTGTGGAATTCCTGTTGCTGCTCCTCCTCCTCTCCCCATCATATCTGTGCCAGCTGCTGTACTTGAAAAGGACTCGTTTTTTCACTAGAAACTTTTTAACGAGCCCTGTATTGCTTTCACTTGTCTCAAGTTTAAAGAAAAAGAAAGTATACAACCTAAGAAACCACAGTATTTTGTAATATCCTGGAGTAGTTGGCTCACCAGCTGATGGAGGAGGAGTTTAACTGTTTTAGAGCTGGACTGTGGTTTAGCCAGAGGTAGCAATGTTCCTTGGTGTGGAGAAGGGACCCAAGGCAAAGTGTCTCTGTAAACTCTGGAAAGAACAACTATCAGGGCTGCTGTCAGTGAAAGAGAAGAGCAGGTCCTCTTCCAGCATTTCCACCACTCCTTAGCCAGAGTGAACTGGTGAAATGCAAACCTCCTTCCCAGGGAGACCCCCAGAATCCCCACTGCTGGCTCCAACCTGTGCCACAGGCTCCTGCCTGTGATGAATTGTGATGAATTGTGCTCCTGAGACTCAGGAACACACCCTCTACTTTCCAGCTTGTCCACAGGACTTCTGAATTGGAAGGCTGGTCCTTCCATTTGTGAGAGCAGAATAGTAATCATCTGTCTCCTCCTAACCATCAGTCTCCTCAAGGCAGAGACTGTCCTCCTTTATTTACATGGTTCCTCAAACAATGAGCCTCTAAGTTTTATTGTTAACTTTCTAAGTGTTGTTTTAATCAGTGCAGTTCAATAGGAAAAGGAGTACTTCTCCTCACGGTTACAAACAATACACAGTACTTTGCCCATAATTATTGTCAGGAAATACCAAAAGAATTGGGAGTTGTTAATTATCACACATCTTATAAAGGAGCATAGGGAAGCCAAGTCATTTCCTGAAGGCAGAAGGATTGGCCTCCTCTGCTTTTTCTGCCTCAACCGGAGGAGTTCTGCAGTATCTTACAGTGCTGGTTGGGTTTTGGCATCGTCGTGTGTTGGTGTTCCTGGTCAGGATACAGATCCATCCACCTGGGGGACTTCAGAAGACTTGGAAAAGAAGGGATGGACAGAAACACAGTGCAGAAAGTCCCTCCTCTTAAAGATTAACGTGATAACTTCATTCTTCTGCATGGATTTTGAATTCTAACCAGTTTTCTTTTAAAATGCATATCTAATATATAGGGAGGGTTCCCCCCCCAATTAATGTTTATTCCTGCTTTCTTGCAAGATACTACTTTACAAACTGGCATGGGACTAGTGAAAATGAACCCTCAGTGTGGAGACATTCCCCAAGGAAGCGCAAGAACTCCTTTGAGAAGAAGCTGGTGTCAGAAGGAACCCCTATCCTTGACGCAAGCTCCTTAGAATACATCTTTGCCCAGGTAAGAGGTTGCTTGTGAGGATCTTTGCCATTGGAGTCTCACAAAAACCAGTAGAAGCTGCTTTAAAGTCCTATTTCCAAAGTTCTAAAGTGCACGTAGCATTGCCTGTTCGTGTCCATAAGTATTTTCTTCATGCTTCTGCGTGGTGGAGAGGATTTACTACATGAAGAAGTGTTGGGGTTCTGCCTGGGTGTCTACACACGTTCCTGGTGAAAGCCAGAGCACTGTGGACTGTACATGGGCTGGATGTGCCGTGATGTCCATGTGGCCATTCCACCTGTTCCCAGATGGTCCTTTTAAAACACTTGTCAGGCACGGATGTTGGTGTTTCTCCTCAAATAGGCAGGGTTTGTGAAGGGACCAGTGTTTGTGGAGGGTTAAATGATGATTATTATCATAATTTAACTTGTGGAGGGATCAATGTTGTTCCACTGGTCTAAGACGACTGCATCTATTGCACAGCTCTTCCCTTCTTCCCCTGCCCCTTCCAGTCACTCCTCTAGCTCCAGGAGAGCCTGTGATCTTGTGACGTCTTGCTTGCTCATAAATAAACTATAACCAATACAAAATCTGGTCACTTTCTGGTTTTTGCTTCCTATAAAGGGTCAGTATGACTTGGTGAAAGGCCTCGCACCCATCCGTGACCCTAGAAATGATCAAGAGGTTCATGAAATTGAAAATGAATGTCTGGGGATGGCTGTCCTTGCAATCTCTCACTATGCCATCAAGAAGAACGTGAAGCTTCCGGAGCTTCCCAAAAATATCAGGTGAGCTGGGACAACGTCTCTGTCACTGCTGTCTCTGCTGTGCTTCTCTTCCAGAGGGGATTTCAGGCATTTTGCCTGCCAGGGTCTGAGCATACAGGAGTTACAAGCTCCAACACTACTATTGGTAACTCTTCCTAATCTTGTCAGTGTGCATTAATTGCCAATAGCAATTACCTTGTCTATGCATTAAAAACCCTGCTCTTGATTTTTTCTTACCTGGAGGCTATTTGCTAGTGCACCCAAAGTTTAGGAAACAACACTCTTAACTTCCAGCATTGTTTTCCCTTCTAGTTACAAGCGTTATATTCCTGAAACTTTGAACAAGACTATCAGGCAGAGGAATTTCTTAACCAGGATCCGGATCAACAACGTTTTCAAGCACTTCCTTAAAGAGTTTAACAACAAAACCATTTGCAACAGTAGCGTGTCTTCACGTGATCTCAAAGTGAAATACTTATCCACGATGGAGACCCTGACTAAACATTACGGAGCAGAGATCTTTGAGACTTCATTTTTGCTGATCTCATCTGAGAATGAAATAAATAGATTTCATTGTGGGGACAGTGAGAGCCTCCCGCTCTATGAAGTCATCGTAACGGGAAACAATGGAATTCAGTGGAGGCTCAAGCCAAATGTAAGTATCCCTTGATAAATATGGGAGTTAGGGGATTGCTTTTGGGGGCGTAGCAACTGTTAAAAGATGATCATCATCTTCAGACACTGCAGATCAGCTTTTTATTGATCCTGTCACAGGATTATAGGGTGATGTGGGTCGGAAGGGACCTCAGGAAATCACTAGTCCATTTAGCTTTGAGATCAGACTGCATTGCTCAGGGCTTTATCCATCTGGTGTTGAAAACTTCCAAAGATGGGCCCTGCACAGCCTCTGTGGGCAGCCTGTTCACCAGGAAGAGTAAAAACTCTACTGTAGCTGTGGGATCAGCCACAAGTCTCGAGAGATTAATGTCTGTGGAGGCCCACATGGTCTGATGCTCTCTCTTGCTATCCAAGTCTGTCAGTGCTTTTTCAGTACATGGCACCCAGGTGCTCCTGCTCCAAGTCTCCTCACCAATAAATTAAAGCATAGTAACACTAAAGCTAAGCCTACTCACACCCGTGGTGTTTTGTCTGTTGTTCCTTGTTTCAGTGCAGCTAATTGAGGTCACTTTGCTTAACCTCTTCTGTGCTTTGTGTGTGCCAATGCTGAACACCCTCTAGGTCTGAAGGGGTTATGGTGTATTCTGCAGCTTTTCCCCACAGAGAATACTGAACACACACACTGCTTTCTGCTCGCCTCGCTTCCCCCAGTGATGAGAATCTTGCTGATAGCTATCTCACTGAGAGTATTGTGCTTCACCCCCGTTAGATCTAACCCAGCTATCTCTGATGGAGGATTTCTGGGTTAAATGATGATAATAATGGGAGGAGGGAAGGAAGAACTGATGCTTGAGCAGAAAAGCTGGCAAGAAGTACAGCCCCATTCTTGCGAGCCTCCTCTTTCTGCTGATTTACAGATTATATTTTGTTAAATGCCTAAACCAAAGGCTTTCATCTCGGCGAGAATCTTTCTGTGACTAGCAGGAAGCTTTGCTCAGCCTGAACATTTCTTCTTAAAACAAGTAGTTTACAAGAATGTTCAACAATTTTTGACCAGCTTCGTTGTGGTCTGCCTGCAGAATTTCATCCGCTGTCAGCAGCTCGGGCACGCGCTGCAAGAAGAATGTGGCTCTTGCTTTGGGGCTGAGCTCTGAGAGAATATTTCAAGTATGTAATGTAGAAATGTCAGTAGAACCCTTTCCATGCTGTACTGCCACTAAAGTGTATCGAGAGAGGTGAGCTGTCCAGCTAACAGCTGGGTTCTTCTATCCCCAGGAAGACTGTCTGAGGAGCAATTCCTGGCTGAATTATGTCCTTGCAATACACTGAGCATGTCAATGAACTGATAATTGGGTGCAAAAAGCATTCAAGAATCAAATAGCTGCATGAAGTTGGAAGGAATTTTTGGTTTAGTGTAAAAACACTGTACTAAAAAAGAATGTATTTTTATTAGCCTACTTTTCTCCAAACTGTATTTGCAGGCTGTACAGACAGAGAAAGAAAAGAAGAAAAAGTCTGATGGCAAGAGCAAAAAGAATGAAGAAAACCACAGAATTCGAGACTCGTGGAACAATTTTTCCTATTTTCCTGAAATCACCCACATTGTCATCAAGGAGTCTACAGTTAGCATTAACAAGCAGGATAACAAAAGGATGGTAAGAAACCAACCTTGGACAGGTTGCCCTCCCATGGGAAGCAGTGCAGCCCATAAGACTTGTGCTCCAGCCCCTTCCCCAGGTCCGTTGCCCTTCTCTGGCCACGCTCCAGCCCCTCCAGGTCCTGCTGGGAGTAAGGGGCCAAAACTGATCCCAGGATCACCTGCAGCCTTACTGAGGGTGCCCTCCATCCCCTCATCCAGTTCATTGATAAAGATATTAGAGACCTGGCTCCAACACTGAGCCCTGGGGGAGGGATGCCACTTGTGACTGGTTGCCAAGTGGACTTAACTCCATTCCCCACCGCTCTCTGCCTGGCCATCCAGCCAGGTTTTTACCAGCAAAGCGTGTGCCCATCCAAGCCATGAGCAGCCAGTTTCTCCAGCAGGATGCTGTAGGAAAACAGTGTCAGAAGCTTTACTGAAGTCCAGATAACATCCACAGCCTTTCCTTCATCCACTAAGCAGATCACCTTGCCATAGGAGGAGATCAGTAATGAGTCAGGAGAGAGGATGATCAGTGTTGGCTTCCTAAATAGTTTTCTGGATGACATTTTAGCCACTTTATGCAAGAATTGTTGGCCATGAAATATCATGTTGTAGTGGCACTAAGAATTCTTGACTAAGATAACTTTTTTGTTTAGGAATTAAAATTGTCCTCGCATGATGAGGCCCTGTCCTTTGCATCGTTGGTGGACGGGTACTTCAGACTGACAGCAGATGCCCACCATTATCTCTGCACGGATGTGGCTCCCCCCCTGATTGAGCACAACATAAAAAACGGATGCCATGGACCCATTTGGTTAGTAAAATATTCAGGTTTTTACCTTTCCACTTGAATCATTAATCCTCTAATACTACTGCCCATTGACTCCATGGAGGAGATCTGACATTTGAAAGGTCGTTAGTTAAAAGGTTGTGGAATAATTTGGGTTTTCTAATGATTATATGGAAAAAATATCACTAATGTTTCTCTCCACGTGAACTTACTCATCTCTAAACCCAGTATTTCCTCACTGTTGAGTGTTTTGAGGCTTACTTCACTAATAGCTCCAAAGATCATTGGCAGTTGAACAAATGTCAATATATTGGATAAAGAAAGTTGAATTTTGTCTACATTGGCCTTGGAAGTCCTTGGATGGAGGCACAAAGCCTTTGGGGATTTTTTTTTTAATAGCTAAAGCAATTATTTTCCCTTCTACCCACCTCTTTGGCTTTTCCTTTTTCATGTGTTGCATCTTCAAGCAGAAAACTGAGACCTTCTGTGCACATTCTGTTGGATGCAGAATTTCCTCCTAAGCATGCTAAGAGCTTCATAAAACTTTCTTCCCTTGCTCTTTGCAGATGAATGAACGTGGGTAGTACACACAATTAAATCCTTTTTTAAGACTATTATAAATATTTCTAAGTTGCCCTTGCAGGTTTTTGTTCCAAATACAGGTTTCCTCTTGTGTGTATTTACTAATGATAGATTTTGACGGGACTGCTCACGTGTTGGCTTTCCTCCTTTGCACACTGACTCTTTCAGCACGGAATATGCCATCAACAAACTCCGGCAGGAAGGGAACGAGGCTGGAATGTACGTGTTGAGGTGGAGCTGCACAAACTTCAACCACATTCTCATGACAGTGACTTGTTCCGAAGGCTCCGAGGTACGTCCGGCGTGGCACTGCCAGAGCCAGTCTGCTAAAGACAAGCAGCTCCCTCTAATCCCTGTTGATAGATTGATGGTCTCTAGGGCAGACACTTTATCTGTGGTCTTTGTTTGATGGCTGATGCAGCAGAGTAGATGCTTTGCTCATGGCTTCATTGTCCCTGCACTCCTGTGCTGGCTCTACAAATATCGCCCGGCCTACAAATATCACTCGTTACATCCAAAACATTTCCATTCATAGCAACAAAACTGCCATCAACATGATTGAAATTAAGCTTTTTAAACTGCCCGTGGGGTGAGAACCACATGAATTTGTCACTGCAACTCACCTCATGTGCTTGAAGGTGGATTTAAGGGTAAGAATGTATTTCCTGGACACGCTGCAGGAGTGCAGTGCAGGGGGACTAATTTTGAGTTGTGCAGAGCCCCACAGAAGGGAACAAATGTGTAGCTGGCTGGTGGAACTTATGTTGTGAGAGGTGAGTCATAAGTAAAAGCTTGTCAGGTGGGAGAGCTGAGAGCAAGTTAGAAGTAGGAGAGGAGAAAGCAGCAACTGTACAGAAGTTTGAGTTGTAAAATTCAACCTCAGCTGGAAGCCTGCAGCTGACTTGCTAATTTGGGGAAGACACTGTTCACACAAGAACAATAACTGTGTAAAAGTTCATAAACTCTTCCTTCTCTTGGAAAAACAAATGTTACTAGAACCAGTGATGAGGTAAAGAAGGGGCATTTGAAACAAGAAACAGCAAAATGATGACAAAAACCTGTTGGAAGCATTAGTGATCTCTTAGCATTGACATTTGTTTCCTCTTCTGTAGACCTTTGCAAAAAAACCTATGTGATCCACGTGCCTTCCAACAGAAACAAAGTAATTTTGAGTTGGAAATGGATCAATCTTAGTGCAGGGCGTAGAGAGGAGAGGGAGGGGATGTGAAGCTGCAGAATGGTAGAGGTGAGGAAGCTGAAGACACATGGGCTGGAGATCCCTCGCAGCTCAGTCGCTCTTCATCAGCACATTTCAGTCAAACCAGAAGGTCTCAGCAACAGCCTGAAGTCTTCTTTCACTCCTTGAACAATCTGGGTTGTGAAAGCAAGTTTTGCTATTTTTAAGTGGAGATTTTGAAACCATGGTCCAGCTTCTGCAATTCTTGCCCGAGTGAAGAGAAGATTCCTTCAGGAGAGTCAGGGCTTCTGCACACTCTCAGGAGCCATGACAGGACTTGCTGGGTGATTGCAGCCTCTCTTCTGCTTCGTAGTTATGAGCCCTCCTGGGACAAGGGTATAGGAATTTTAGGTCCATCTTCTACTTGACTGGAGTGTAATCACAGGACCCTAGCTTAGAAGGAAGTGATTAACTGATACTACATGTAATTCCAGATGGTTTTAGGATGCTTTCATGGCTTTAAAACATTCTTTCACTTCAGTAATTATATTTTGCTTTCTTTTTTCCCTCTCCTCCCTAATAACAGATGATAAATAATTCAGTCCAGTACAAGAACTTCCAGATTGAGTTGAAGGAAGGCATGTACTTCCTACATGGTTCATTCAAGTCTTTCTCATCCTTAAAAGAGCTGATGGATCACCTGAAAGGACAAATACTCCGGACAGATAACATCAGCTTTACCCTGAAGAGGTGCTGCCAACCAAAACCAAGAGGTAGTCTGCTCTTTAAGAGAGGCAATGAACTTTGTCTTTCAAAGGAAACAAACTCCAGAAATAGGGGGTGTTCTTGGTGTATTCTGGATACTTGTGTGACATGCTTTTGCCACTTGAAATTTATATATAGTTTATTATTATTATTACTGGCTGACAATCTGTCCTGTGGAAAATGACCTGGGGGGGTTGGTTGAGGGCCAGCTGGAGATGAGCCAAAGAGTGCCCAGGTGGCCAAGGAGGCCACCAGCACCCTGGCTGTGTCAGCACTGGGGTGACAGCAGGAGCAGGGCAGGGATCATCCCCCTGCACTGNAAATCAAATTTTAGGAGTTTCCTTTTACTGTTACGAGTTCAGCAGAGGTTGCTCAGGGGCTGGTGTTCCCACGAGCCTTGTTTGCCTGAACTTTTCAAATGAGAGTGAGAAAACTTCTGCTTTCCCTTTTTGCACCTAGACAGCTGGCACTGCAGCGTGGATGGCAGAGGTGGAAAAGTAGGTTTGTTCAAGAAGAACATGTCCCAGCTGACTGTGAGCCAGGGGCTGACCCCCCAGGGTGCAGTGGGGCACCTACAGCCCTCCCTCCGCTGCACCGGGTGACGTACGCCGGGCAGTGCCCCCGTGCAGAGGAGGGTTGCAACCTGCAGTGGTTGTGTGGCAAGCTTTGCTTTGAAGCTCGTTTGGTCTCACTCTGAGCAGTTGTTCACTCTGTTAAATCTCCGTGAAGCAGCAGGGGAGGCTTCCTTGGGAACTACCAGGGAGCAGAACAGCAGAGGGCTTGGGACAATCGTCTGGTGGTTAAACTGTTAATGCCAACACTCTGACATGGTTTGCTCTAAACTACGAGTGCCTTTGTCACTGAACTCTGTCTGAAAGAGGAAACAGTGGCGTGATTGTGTTGATCAGATAATGGTTTCCTGTTAGAATAAGGGGAATAACTGCACTGCCTTAATTACCTGCTTGCTCTGATGGGCTTTGGAGAAGAGTGCTCCGCAGATCGGCACAGAGCCCGGCAGCACCGCGAAGGCCGTTGGCAGTCGTCTGCAGCATGCAGAGGATTGTGGCATTTTGACATTTTGATGGCGTTTTGACATTTTGATGACATTTTGACAGCTGTATTTGCAGTAAAATAAAATGGGTCAAGGAGCTGACCGCCCACTTCAGCTTCTCCTTGGCTGTAGGCGCAGAGGGATCCAGTGCACTCTCTGGGTTGTTCCCTCCTCTCTCTCCTCCTTCCCTGGTTGGTTTTCTTTCCTTCTTTCTGAATCTGTGTACTCAAAGTTCAGGTGATGCAGGCAAAAAGTGTCTTTTCCTGTGGGTGGTGCATGAGGGTTTGTTTCCAGGGCGCTCGATTGGGGTTTATCCCCGAGGCGCGTGTTCCGCTCGCAGGAATGGCTGCAGACAGACAGTTAAACCATCCTGTCATAAGAAACACCACCCACTGTCAAACACAGGAAGGCAAAATTCACGTGCAAGGCCTCTGGATCTGACCGTGCCTCTCCCTGACCAGAGCCAGTGGGGAGGAAGCACCAACCTTTTGAGTCTTTGAATCTTTGAGTTCATTTCCCTTTCCCCAGTTCAGTTCCAGTGCTCTGGAAAGTGGCTGTGTCAGTGCTTCCCAAGAGCAAGAAGTTTTCGAGGAGGTAGAGAGAGGAAATGAGGCTCCAGCTACTCCTCAGCCATCTGCAGAGTGGAAAGGAGCTGTATCTCTTGGCAGGAGGGAGCGTGTTACTTCACTTGAGGGACTTCAGGTTTCAGTGCTGGGTGTTCTCTGTGTAGTAGACACGACTCAGTTTCTTAATATCAGCCCCAAGATGGCTAATGTTAGCATGATGTGTATGGAATATTTAAATATGTAGCTCTGCTTTAGTGAATTCTCAGTTGAAGAAGAGAATAGAAGTTACTGGAGCAGAAGTTAGGTCAAGATTTCTCCTCCCTCCTCCTTGCTCCTTTGGGGATTTACCTGCATTGAGCACGTACAGCGATGTTACCGACCAAGAAGGGTGAATGCAGTTCTCTTTGCCAGGTCCTGATGATTATTTTCTCTCCCTTCCTTCCAGAAATCTCCAACTTGCTAGTTGCAACCAAGAAGGCACAGGAATGGCAGCCTGTTTATCCCCTGGGGCAGCTGAGTTTCCACCGAATCCTCAAGGAAGAAATCATGCAGGTCAGGAGCTGCTGAACTTTGCTTCTCTCATCTGGTTCCCCCGGGCCCCGCTCGAGTGATACAAACCCACCCCATTCTGGCTGCTGCTTCCACTCCTGTTTCTCCTCAGCCAAGCTTGATTTGGATCTTTATTTGCATTAAAGCCTCCTTTTGCAGAATGTAAATGTTTCCATGCCCTGGTGTGGAAAAAGAAGAGGAGTTTGGAAGTAATTCCCTTCACTACAAATCAAACTGGCACTTCTAGTGCCTGTGGAAAGAGGTGCTGCTGAGACCTGGAAGTCTGAAGAGCTATTTTTCCTGCAGGGTTTGTTGCTAGCCGTGGCTGTAACTTAACTTTTAAAACCTGATGTACCGGAGATACGGGCAACTTGAGGTTTAAGATTAAATCTCAAGTTGCCTGCAGCAAAACAGCCTGTAAAATGTTTAGAAATTAGGAACTCTTAACGTGGTGAGACACTGGAAATAGTTGCCCAGGGAAGCTGTGGATGCTCCATCCCTGGCTGTGTTCAAGCCCAGGCTGGATGGGGCTCTGAGCACCCTGCTCAGACCTGAGCTCTTAAATCCCACCCTCAGCTTCTGTGAAATGAAAAGTTTGGAGGGCTTTTCAAATGGCCCCACAGGGCAGATGGAGATGGTGTGAATTGTTTTGTGTCTCCACAGGCAGCATCCAGGCTTCCTGCAAAAATATCCCGAGGCGGAATCCTCTGTTATTTAGGAGGAAATTGCTTTCCCAAACAAAGTGTTCCACTGAAA
This sequence comes from Chloroceryle aenea, assembly GCA_013399075.1. Taxonomy (NCBI): domain Eukaryota; kingdom Metazoa; phylum Chordata; class Aves; order Coraciiformes; family Cerylidae; genus Chloroceryle; species Chloroceryle aenea. The sequence goes on from VWZY01009111.1 coordinate 190,488, forward strand.
TATTACTTCCTCTAACTTTTGGAAGCACATTAGAGATGGCCTCAGTGGCAGCCTACTGTAAATAAGAGGCCAGTTATTATTTATTCATTTGGTGTTTAGTCTGATACCGTTAAGCACTGACCCTGTTTGCTGGAGACACAATGGCCCTTTGATGTCAAACGAGTGGTGGTTTGCTCAGAGGAGCCACCAAAGCAAAGAGTAACACACTGTCTGTCGTTGGTTTCTTACTGTAATCATTCAAATTCTATGTGTAGCTCGATCAGGTGGAGGGCAAAGGCCACTCTCTGCTTGGAGAGGCAGAACAGAGGGCAAGATTCAGGTGTTTGTGTCCATCTGCACTTGTTGGCTTCGTGTCCTGGTCTGAAAAACACGTGGTGTGCTCTGTCTTAGGGTGAACATCTCGGAAGAGGGACGAGAACGCAGATTTACTCGGGGGTTCTCAACTACAAAGATGATGAGAACGAAGGCTATCAAAATGAAAAGGAGATGAAAGTCCTTCTCAAAGTCTTGGACCCCAGCCACAGGGACATTTCACTGGCAAGTGGTTTCCTTTTTGTCCATTGTGCTGTCAGTACTGGGTACAGCTCACGGCGGCCGGGTCCATCGCTGAGCAGCATTTTGGAGATACTCTGTGAGCTGATCATTAGAGGGGCAGCAGCATCAGCTCTGGCTGCGGCCCGGCGCTGCTCGCCTCCAGCCTGCAGACCATGCACACGAGGAGGAGGACGGGGCAGAGCTTCCTGTGGTGTAAAATGCACCCTCACACCCGTGCCCAGGGTCTTGTAAGTGTCAGCTGGAAGCTGTGGAGTGAGGGCTCTGCTGCCAAGCAGAAGTGGCCTCTGCCTTGTGCTTTGGGCTGTGTGTCTGTCCCCAGTTCTGTCACTGACATGGCCACGGGCATTGTTACTTGAGCTGCATTATGCTTAATCCTCTAGTAAGAGGCTAACGTGTCACGTGGGACGCCAGGACCTGCTTTACACGCGTCTGCAGGAGAGCAGGGAAGATCTTGGTTGCTTCCATGAGCAGCACATCCCCCCAGCACTCCACTGCCCCGTTCCTGCGGTGGGACGGCACGGCTGCCGATGTCCCCGCTCCCTGGGTTGGACTGGATGACCTCAAAAGGTCCCCTCCAGCCCGAGGGCAGGCAGTCATCTCTTGCAGATGTTTTTATTGCTCTGTATTTGCTCAGCTCTCGGAGGGCTACCACAGTGACCAGCAGGCCAACCGCTCACCTCTTTCCCTTTCTAACAGGCGTTCTTTGAAACAGCAAGCATGATGAGGCAGGTGTCTCACAAGCACATTGTCCTCCTCCATGGCATCTGCGTCCGTGATGTTGAAAGTGAGTTGCATGAACAGGCACAGGCTCGGCCAGGACAGGGCAGTGGTTTAGGCCAGGGCCAGCACGGGGTGAGACGGGGTCAGCAGCTGCTGCCTCTCTGTTCTTCTGTGCAGACAGAAGTGGAATTGGAACAGGAGGCTGCTGCATGGTCCTTTCTGCTAATAAGTGCCCTGCAGGCTGATTCCTGGAGGGGGGATTGCTGGAGGGGTGGGATGTGGTGGGGGGTGGCGTTGGCACAAACCAGCCTTCTGGCAGCAGATGCTTCCTAGGGAAGGCTCTGCTCGGTGGTCTGTGACATGCTTGTTCCAGGTTTACTGCATAAAGCTGCTCTCTGAGCGCTGAAATAAGCTTCTGAGGATGGTGAAATAAAGCCATATGATCACCACCTCGGTGTGAGGACAGGCACAGCCCTGTCAGACCACCCCAGACACCTGTTCCTGCGGTACTGACTCGATGCACCTGACTTTGTAGATATCATGGTTGAAGAGTTCGTTGAATTCGGGCCCCTGGATCTGTTTATGCATCGGAAAAGCGAAGTTCTGACGACTCCTTGGAAGTTCAAAGTTGCCAAGCAACTCGCAGGCGCGCTAAGCTACTTGGTAAGACTCCTGACAAAAGCCTTGCCCTCAGCTGCTGCAGTGACATGTGTTTTTGTGTTCATGATGTTGCTTCAAGTAAGGTGAAAGCCTCTCTGAGAGGGTGCTCTCAGCAGGCCAAACGGGCCGTGGGCGCTCGCGTTCGTTAGAGCTCTTGCAGAGCATCGCCGCCTCGCCCCGCTCACTCTTCCCTTTCTCCCTTCCCGTAGGAAGACAAGGATTTGGTACATGGAAATGTCTGCACTAAAAACATCCTGCTGGCAAGAGAGGGCATCGACAGTGAATATGGTCCTTTCATAAAGCTGAGCGACCCAGGGATACCTATAACGGTGCTCTCCAGACAAGGTGTGGTACCTGGATCTGCAGTCTCTCTGCAGGCTGGTGGGGAAGGGGAGGGGGAGAACTGCCACTCATCACTCACCCCAGCTAGAGCTGCCTCCAGGAGAGGTGCAGTCAGCTTGCACAGCTCTGAAAGCTACACGGAGGTGAAGGAGCGCTGCCAGCGGCGCGTGCTTGTTGCATTCAGCTCTCCTACAAAGTCATGTTAAGTCTTGTGNGCCTGCCCTTCTCGGCATGGTAACAGCTGACAGGAGGCTCTGATTCTCTCCCACCTGCCCTGTTCTAACCCCTGTGTCCTGTTATAAACTGACTGGACCTGGGAGTGTTGGTCAACAGCTGGCTGANAGTCTTGTGTGATCAGATGGAATCTCTCTGGGTGGTTCAAGGCACGAGCTTGTAAAAGCCCCAGAAACATCCTTCCGAGAACAGGGCTTTGAGAATCAAGATTTCCTTGAAACTGGACAAACACCACAGCCTTAGTTTATTTTAGTTAAGCGGCTGTTAGATAATAATCATCAGGTTAGAAGGTTGGTTTTTTTGTCCTTTGATATGAACTCCAAAAATGCACTGGTTCTGTGTTTTATCTAAGAATGCGTTGAGAGGATCCCCTGGATTGCACCCGAGTGTGTGGAAGACTCCAAAAATCTAAGTGTTGCAGCAGATAAGTGGAGTTTTGGTACAACACTGTAGGAAATCTGCTACAATGGAGAAATACCACTGAAAGACAAGACGTTAGCAGAGGTAAAACTGCCTTACGTAAACTTCACCTCGATATCTCAGATGCATCCTCTTTGGCACTTCAGTTTCCAAACCCAGTTCGAGCTGCTTTCAAGTTACAGGCAAACCAGCTCAGCTGGAAGGGGCAAGGGGCTGGTCCATCTCAGTAGCCCCCAGATTGCAGTAGGAATTTTGTCCTTACTGCAGAAATTGCTAAATCTTGCTTCAGCCTGAGGTTTATTCACCTGGTCTCCTGTGGAACACCATTATTGTTCACTTTGAAATCTAAAAATAATTTAAGGGTTTATTAAGTTAAAAGCCCAAACTGATGGCAGAGTTTCCATTTCTGCCTTACAGAAGGAGAGGTTCTACGAGGGGCATTTTATGTTGGCAACACCCTCGTGCAAGGAGCTGGCTGACCTGATGAAGCAGTGCATGAACTACGACCCCCACCAGAGACCCTTCTTCCGAGCAATCATGAGAGACATCAACAAGCTGGAGGAGCAAAGTAAGGCAGGGATTTGGTTATCAGCTGGAGGGAGGGGGGAGGGAGGCTGGTTTATGAGGGCACCTCTCAGCAGCTTCCTTCCGTGTGTAGGGCTGTGTGGAGAGGAGCCTGTTGTGTCCCTTCGACAGCGAGCGGGACCTTTCTGCAGATGGGCTCAGATAGGATGGGGGTGGTGGATTCACCCTGAGTGTCTGGCTTGAGTTGTGCTGCTGTTGCTGCCGTTTCATTTGATGGTCCCTTTTCTATACAACAGCTTGAATTAGTTTCAAGACAGTCTTTGAGCTCCATGAGATTTCCATAGCACACTCTTGACTGAGGCAGAGCGTTAACACTGGTAGATCTTGTTCCTGCTTCATCTCATCTTGAAGTTCCTACAGAGCAACTGAGAGAGGACCAATTAAGGGCAAAAGTTTACATCCCATACCTAGGAATAAATCACCATGGAAGCTGAATAACGACCACAGGGTGGGAAGAGTGCCAAGAGAAAAGTGAGTCAGTCTGGAAGCAAGCAACCCACAGAGGGAGGGAGGGAGGTCAGCAAGCAGAAAACTCCCAGGGACAAACGGAAGGGAAAACAGGCAGGATTTAAATGAGGAGAGCCATGGCAGTCGGGATGGACACCCTGTGACAGTGACAGCCTGGAAGTGAACGAGGACACCCCAAGGTGTCCTTGCAAGAACCTGTCTGACCCAGGACTTTGTGTTTCCCCCGCTCCCAGATCCCGATATCGTCTCGGAGAAGAAGCCCTTCACTGAGGTCGATCCCACGCTCTTTGAGAAGCGGTTCTTGAAAAGAATCCGTGATCTGGGAGAGGTAAGAGGAGCGTTGGACCCCGAGCACAGACAGGTGCTCGTGTGTGAGCATCCAGAGCTGTGTGCTTTCTGTGTCACAGCCTCGCTCCTCAGAGCCTACAGCGGTGCACCAGGGACGCTCGTTAGCCAGCGTGGGGTTAATGAATTCTGTTAATTAATCCCATCTCTTTTTTTTCTTTTACAATTAGGGCCACTTTGGCAAGGTTGAGCTCTGCAGATACGACCCAGAAGGTGACAATACAGGGGAGCAAGTGGCAGTTAAATCCCTAAAGCCAGAGAGTGGAGGGAATCACATCGCTGATCTAAAGAAGGAAATAGAAATCTTGAGGAACCTTTATCACGAGAACATTGTCAAATACAAGGGAATTTGCATGGAAGATGGTAAATCTTTGTGTAGAATATTGCAAGTGTACGCTAAAAGTGTATGGATTCTCCTTGAAAAATGAAGCATTTTAAAGAACAAAACAGTCTTAGTTCAATCTTACATGTTGAGATTNTCCAGAAGCAGCAGGACTCTGGAGTCCTCCTCCTGCCCGTTTTGGTACTGGGCCAGCCTGGATGTGCGCAGCGTGGTTGCTGCTCTCACCAAACCCATGAGAACTCTGCCCCCGGGTAGCCTGGTGGAGGGTGTGTTCCAGGAGTGAGCTGACCATGGCAGACAGCTCATAAACTCGTAAACCCCGAGCTCATTATTAGAAGCCCATGATATTAATAGAAAATACCTCCCTTGCCTTATATTTTTGCATTTTTAGCAGTGATTGTTTTAAGCCAATAGGCAAAACTTGAAGGACTAACTTCACGTTGAGTAGCTGTCCTGCCTGGAGCAGATTCTCCTCTGGAGTGGCTCAGTGGCTGGTGATGGGCTCTTGCCCACGGTCTGGCCGTGGGCAGGGGGGACC
>VWZY01009111.1:206801-226581 GCA_013399075.1 Chloroceryle aenea
TTTAAATTATGTTAAGTGCTTAAAAGACACACAAGGCACTGCTGCCTTGGAATTTGTGTCACTTGGATGGAACAGACAGTACAAGTACCACTGAATGGTGCCATGTGGTACCTCTGCACCCAGGTGACATCATGAGAGCCCTTCATGTTACTGCAGATAATACTAATAACACCAGTACTACAATACTACTGGGTTTTTCTGGAGAGTATTTTAAGGATTTGGGGTTAGGAACTACCTCCAAGAGACATCAAAATGAATACAAAGCCAATAATCAGCTTCCAACCCAATATTCAAGGCTCCTTTAGTGCTTACATGGAATGCCCAGGACATCTCTCTTGCTTCTCTAACCCACAACTGTCACCAGATCTTCCTGACTAGGACACGGGTCTGGCCCCTGGCAAAGCTCCCGCTGCAGGGAAGGCCACACAGTGACCCCCTCTCCTCTCCACCCCTCCCAGCCAGGCTGAGAGCCTCCTAATTACCAAACCACCCCTGTGCCCACCCACAGCCCACTCTCTGTCCCCCAGACCCAACTGACTCCCACAGCAGCCCCGCTCTACCCCAGGGACTCTGGAGCAACAAGGATTTCCTTGCCAGAGGGGAGCAGAGGCTGCTCCTGTCTCCCTGCCGTGGGAGGAGAGATCAGGTGACCCTGGAGAGGAGGAGGTGATGGGGACAGGGCAGGAGGAGACCTAGAGCAGAGCCAGGGTGGGTGTCTCAGCACAGACCAAGGTTTTTATATGGATTACCTGACACTACTGTGGTCCAGTTCTGTTTGGTTCATACTGCTACACAGACCAGGGACAATATGGAAACGTTCCTTCACAGGCTGTCCCGATGTCTCTAAACCCCAGCACTTACTCTCAGCACTGCAACACTCTCCACCTTAGTGGCCAAGCTCCCTGATCACCCAATGGGGCATACGGAGAAGGAACCCCGTGTAGTGAATGGAACCAGCTGGCAGAGGCTGCAAATATTCCCCAAGTGACACAGAAAGTTCTGGTAGTCAGAACACACCCTTCTCTGGGGTCTAGCCAAGGTTTAAGAAAACCTGAAAACTTCTTGGGAAGGGAAAGAGAAAAGCTTCATGGTTTTGAGGACACATCAAAGGCAAGCCAAAAGCTCTAACAGAATAATTTTTTAGCCCACTGCAGTGAATTCAGCTTCTCAAGGAGGAATCTTTCTGTGGTTATAGCACAGCAGAAGGGAATGTCTTGAGGCTTCCCGACTGGCATTAGATGTACTTGTGCTAAATCTGTTCTGCACACTAATAGAGAGAAACTGAAGGTCTATCTCTAGACTGAGAGAGGATTTACAAGGCCCAGCCTGAAGAAAAGGCTGGGGTTTGGCTGTAGGAAAGTCTAGGAACTGCTGAAGAGAGGTCTGTGATGTTGGGCAGTGCTGTTCAACTGCACACAGGCCTGTTGGACGATGTTAGACCTCCCCTTGGAGGGGGCTTGGAAGAAAGATGGGGACAGATTTCTGAGCAGGGCCTGCGGGGACAGGACAAGGGGGGATGGTTTAAATTAAAAGAGGAAGACTTAGACTGGAGAGGAGGAGAAATTGTTGATGCTGAGGGTGTTAGGAGTCTGTCCCAGGCTGCCCAGAGAGGTGGTGGCTGCCCCATCCCTGTCCCCATTGCAGGGGAGGTGGCCGGGGCTCTGAGCACCCTGCTCTGGCTGCAGATGGCCCTGCTCCCTGCAGGGGTTGGACCAGATGACCTTGCAATGTCCCTTCCCACACAAACCCTCCTATGATTCCGTGTATACCAAGAAATGCATTAAGAGTACACAAAGAAAACCAAGGAGCAGCCCAGGGAGGGATCTCTGAGCAGATCTCTGCCAAAAATCCTGCTACCAGAGCTCTGAGTGACAAACCAGGCTTCAGAAGAAAGCAGCAAAACAACATACCTGTGCATACTCTCCATACTGTTGAGAGTAATTAAAATAATTTTCCACTGCATGTTGTGATGTAGGTCCCTGAGACACAGCAGCATCCACGGCGTTGTTCGAGAGTCCCGTCTGCTGCGGTGGACTAGAGGCTTTGCTGGCAGCTGCTGTTCATAACACAATGAACACATGGTTTGTATAAACTGCACAAAGCAGGTTGTACCCTTGTTTAGCAATCTTCTGAGATTAAACCAGAAATTTGCTCCTTCAGATGAGGCTGTGCTCAAAATTCATCAGCACTGCCAGTAATTGAAAAGTTTGCTACAAGTTTGTCTACATCAGTCAGCCCCTTAACTCTGAGCATTTCCCCTTCCCAAATAAAATAATAACTATGAGGATAGATTACATTGCAACTCAAAGACAAATTTCCTTAAAGATAAATGTTGTGGTCACTGCAACTCCCTTGCCAAACAGAATTGACCATTTGCCACACTCTGGTTAAGGAAACTTGCAATTAAACCCACTAAATATTTGCTTACCTGGAACACATATACCAGGCAACACACTTGCCAAGTTCAAGTAGGGGTTGGTACTAAGACGTATTTCTTTTGGTGGTTCTCCCAGCAGAGAAGTCTGTTTTTTCAAGGCAGGCTGCAAAACAATTGGCCAGGTCAGTGCACATGATATTCAGAAATACAGTGAAATGTCCCTGCAGGGGTTGCACAAAAGCTCATCCCTGTGAAATGTTAATAGGAAAACTTCAAATAACTACTGGGGACAACTATCTGGACACTTTGGCTGTACTTTTTTTCCTTCTCAAATGATTTTGTAGGAATGTTTCTCTTTAGACTGTAAATTACTGAAGGATATTAAAAACCAGCCAGAAAAAAAACACAACCCCCCCTTTTAGATTCCAGTAAATGAGTAACAACCAGCAGAACAGCCCCAGACGTGGGGAGTGAGCATGGCCAAGGCAAAATCAACTCTTCTCACCCAGTCACAAGGAAATAAAGGACAAAGGAAGCCTGGACTGGAGACACCGCCCCACTCACTAAGAGCTGAGCATCACTCAGTCTATGAGCCTGTACTACCCACTTCTGTCTCTTTAGCTTGTGTGCAGAGATCACCACAAATAAGGACTGAAGCTGTAGCAAGTTTAAAAACAGTTCTTAAAGAACTTCTGATAAACAATATTCATAGAAATAAATGAATTTTCCAGTCTTGTAATGGCTTAATTACACTGGGTTTATATATATGTATAGAAAACACCCTATGTATTTTATCCATGAGTATTTATTCCTATGTAAAACTCCAGTTCATTACAGGAAAAAAATACTCAGAAAATGAAAAATGTGCCTTCTGAAGTAGGACCAAACATGTCAGAGCTCAGAAAGGCAGACACCAGCGTGGTGTATAGAATCTAATCACTGCAGATGACCCAGGAAATAGGTAAGGAAAACACAGACCTGGTCTGAATTAACAACATGTTTCCCCAGAAATGTCTTTTTAGAAAAAAGAGGAGATTCTGTAAGTGACAGGAACAAACTTCTGCAAAAAAGAGATCATTCTGGTTCAATTTAAATCCCATCCCATCACCCTCCCTTCAAGGGAATAAATATTACAGCTGATACAGGCTAGAAACAGGTCAGCTGTGGCTAAGAGGGTATGGATTAAAAGGGGAAGAGTTACATATATGTGTACACACAAACACCACCTGGCAGCCCAAAGGCCCTCCATACCACCAGAACTGCTCCTGACTAGTCATGAAATTCCACCACAAGTTCAATTTTCATCTTTAAAAGGGACACTGCCCTCGAGATCATTTCATCATCAAATACTATGAGGCACACACATGGCAAAAACCCCCTCCAGCATTGTAAAAAGATTCCGTTGTTAATTCATTTGGACCACCAAAAAGCAGTATTGTTCCCTCCCTATTATTCATAGCTGAAATGACCTTAAAATGTCTCATGAATGATCCTAGGATCAAGCAAATTTTATAGTGAAGAACTCCAATAAGCAGTCACAGTTAACTCAAGCATGTTAAAAGAACAAAAGAAAAGAAAATACTTGTTTGCAACACTGCTTACCCCCAAACTTGCCTCAGTATTTTTGAGTTGATTTTGTTGTTTGGCATGTCCAGCCCGCAGAGCTCCCGCAGAAAGATTTGTTAAGGTCTGATGATAAGGCTGTGATCCCGAGACAACCGCTTCGGCGGGCGATTGTTTATCTGGAGGGGTGTTTTGCCCTGGTATAGCTTGTCCAACAATGTGCTGATTCGGGAAGAATGGCAGCATGCCCATCCCTGCTGCCGCTGCCGCCGCCGCTGTTTGAATTGGAGGCAGATTAGATGCTGCAGTCAACCATAAATGGAGAAACTTTTCTGTTAGACAAGATTTAGAGGTCGGTTTTGTCGGGGGGTTTTACTAAGGGATGAGAAAACTGGTTTGAGATCTCTTTTCCAGCTCTCCCAGAACACTGGATGTTGATAGTAGCTTTAATTCTTTTACCAGCCCAGGAGCAAACAACTCGGTTTCAAGCTCGTACAGCAGAAGGAAACTCTTGACTTTTCTGAACAGTCACTATGATATTGCCTGTTTCAAAACATATCCTCTTGGAATAGAGGAGAAAAACCCCACCTCAATTGGCATTAGCAAAGTTCTCTTTACAAACAAGAGCTAGAAAAGACTCTCTAAAATTAAAATCATTCAGAACAGGGTTCCCTCCCATTCCTTACTCCACAAGGTTTTTCTTGCTCCTGGTTTCTACCATAACTAAGACCATGTTCAGAACTGCAGAATACGTGGCTCTCAGTGGAGGAAACATAAAAAGATGGGACTAAGCAGGATCACAACTGAGCTTTCCTCATCAAAACTGAGGGCATCACTGGTGAAGAAAATTCAGCATTGACATCCATCACAGGCTGGACATGAAAACTCTATTTCCTTAATGAAATGAATAAAAAAACCCAAAACCTATTTGTGGAGCCTCTTCAGCTACTCAGATTTACCTGATTTGAAACAAGAAACTCCCAAATTCTGGTCCTATAGAAAAATATATTCCATGTGTAATAAAACCAGTAGTGACTGAGGAAGCAGAATGTTTAACAACCTACAAATATCCAACCAATGCCATGAAATACTCTTTCTTCACTGACAAACAGATGAGAGAAGCCAGACAAGAAGGCAAGGTATTTTTTTTCCTGCTCAAACCAGCAGATTCCAGTTGGTTATACAGATAGATGATTAGGTATCTATATAGCCACATAATGTGCATTATTGCCCAGCTCTCTGCTACCTCACTGTGCAGCAATCAAGTTCAAACATAGAATTATAGAATGGGTCAGGTTGGAAGGAACCTGAAAGACCAACTCCTTCCAACCCCCTGCCATGGGCAGGGACACCTCCCACTAGAGCAGGGTGCTCAGAGCCCCGTCCAACCTGGTCTTGCTTGAACACTTCCAAGGATGGAGCATCCACAGCCTCCCTGGGCAACTATTTCCAGGGTCTCACCACCCTCAGAGGGAAGAACTTCTTCCTCATTTCCAATCTCAATCTCCCCTCTTCCCATTTGAAACCATCACCCCTCACCCTGTCACTACAAGCCCATACTACTGCTTTTGCTAAAGGTAAGGGTGCTTCATTTCTAGCTGAGCATTCTATGGACTTGGTAGAAAATAAAATGACATTTACACTTCAGAGCTTCTCCACGGGTTCCCATGCCTGAGCTCACTGCAGGCACCACCCCTATTCCCAGTACAGTCTGAAGCAGCATCGTTGGAGGCTCTCCCAGCAAACTTGGTTTCTAGAAGGAAGAATAAAAGACTGTGTAAATGATTAAAATAATCCATCTGTGGCTACTTTTTATAACATTCACACTTGATTAAGTATTTTAGGTACACTAAGCTGTTAAATTACACTAGATGGAACAGAATTCTTTGGTTTAGCAGTGATAAGAATGTCCCAAGACACTCGAAGCTGAAGCAATGATCTTACACTATTGGCCTGGATGTTTTCCATCTTCAGCAGCTGTTGCTGTGGCACTGGTAGGTGAGCAGGGCTCTGCAGCAGCACGTTGGATGTGCTCCCCAGAATGGAACTCTGTGAGATTATTCAAAGAAGCATTAGTTGGCAGTCATGGAAAACAGCACATTCTGGAAATATTTTCAGATGAAAGCTAATGAAGCAAAGGGGAGTAAGTTATTCCAGGTTCTTTTACCCCCTCTCCCTTTTTCACCTCACAATCACAACTATGCTTTCTGATGGCTTCTGAAGGATCAGGAGTAGGCTCCAAACACAAGCCAGGCTCCACCGCAGCCCCTGGGTCGAAGCCAAAGCCCAGTGTGCTTGCAGCCTCTGCAGACAGACTAGCTAGCTAGGGGAGTTACCCACAGTGCCAGCAAGAAAGATGAGACCCGAGGACTTCAGGGGATTATGAGTACTATGAATAAGGACTTTATTAACATTTGTGTTGTCCCTTGCATGGCAATTCTAATACAGAATCTCTGCCAAGTATCTATATAGTTTACAGGACTGGGCTGTAACTGGCAAGGACCCTCATTCCTTGCTTTATGGCCACCCAACAGTTGTTTCCAAGAGGAATATCCAGATACGTTTTCCCTCCTTTTCAGTGGCAATAATCTACATGAAATTATATTCCAGAACTATGCTAAAGCTTACAAATCACAGTGCCTACAGATTGTCAAGCCTCTAAAAAATATTCCTATTTTTCATTCCAAAAACTCTGGATCAGTTTGCCACCAGAGCTGAGCCCCCAGAAGCTTCAGAGCTTTGGGGCACCAGTTCAGACTCTGAGGTTGGTATATTCAGCTTTATGTGCTCTGGCTAGTACAGTGGCTTAAAAGAAAGCCTGTGTCCTCTCTGGATCACAAAAGCACATGTCAGCTGAGCACAGGCTTGAAACTCTCTTCCAGGAAGCAGCTCCTGAGCATGATTTGCCAAGCAAAGTACAGGCTGCTCCACAAACCTTTCAGTGCAGTGGTAAAAGAGTAGGTAGGTGGACACTTGACTGTCAAATCACAAGTGCAGCCTGCCTCCTTTTTTGGAGAGCTACTACCTGGGAAAGATCACCAGAACCAGGTAATGAAGATGGAACCCAAAAAGAAGGCAGTTCTCTGACTCATGGCTTTGCAAAAAACCTCCCAAATATTTTCAAGCCTAGGTTGTGTCTCTGAAAGGTCAAATTCCCCAAGGAAAAAAAAAAACAACCCTCTATGCCTATAATATGGTTTTCTGGACTCAGAAATGTGCAATTTAAAGAAAAAAAAAAGTGCCCTATCTAGATTAGTTACACATCTGCTATTTCAATTGTCTCAGTGATTCCCAGCAGAAATTATCCAGGGTTGTTCACTAGTAGTTGTGCCTTCTAAACTTCAGCAAAGATATGTATTAATTCAACTGCAAAACTTGCAGAAATACAAGAGTGGAAAACCAGATTGGCTAGAATCCTCAAAAGAAAGTCTCTGGCTTAATAAAGATTGAATAAACCACTGGATGGCTGGGGAAAACACGTCACTGAGGAAGTTCAAAATGCATTATTTTGGCACATAATTATAACTAAGAGAAATTAAAAGAAGTTGAAAGTTGTGAAATTAAAAGAAGTTGCAAGTTGTGCTACCTCCAGAGCTGAAAGATTACTGGATGAATAACCCATTGGTATAAATTCCCTTCTGTTGAATCTTTTACTATCAATTATTTCACAATGCCCTGGCATAATCATCCTGAAAATATTGTTTCTTCTCACTGCATTACTTTGTAAAACCTTGAATATAAAACAGCAGACCCAAGATACACAGGAAGCTGAATCAGTGTGTGACTGGGGAGGTGGGGAGAGTCGAGCCAAGACACTGTCTGTTCCTCTAGCTCCAGACAATCCTGAATTTCAAGATGATAAAAACAGTGGCCTGGTTCTCTGGCTTTGAGAAACTCTGAAATAAGTCACTGGATAATGTGTCTAATAGAAGGAATTGGGATTAGCAAATAATTGTCAATAAAATGCAGGCTATTAGATCAGGTTTGGAGCTCATTACATGGCAGGAAGCTCCCTGGAAGAGAATTAGACTTGTGTCTCTAAAGAGAAAACACTCAGTTGTCTGGCTGCAGCACTCTCAAGACAAAAACTACTGGATGCCCATCAATCCCACTGGATGCCCATCAATCCCACTGGTAACTGTGTGAAACAGGCCTGCCTCCAGCTGTGAGCAGGGCACATTCACACTGCCTTCCAAAGAAGCACAGACTCCTTCCAAGGCTGAAGGGAGAGCAGCAGAAACTAAACACACCAACTGGAAATGTCACTGAAAGGAAAGCAGCACAAGCAAAGAAGGGGGTATTTTTTCATTGGATAGGACAAAAGCAACTCAGTTGATGGGGTAAAATAAAGTAACATTTATACAAAATGAATATATTCACCTAACAGTTTTTAGCAGAAAAATAAAATAAAATAGAAAAGCTAAATAGGCTTAACATAAGGAGCATCTCTACGTTTGAATGCAGCCAGGTTTAAGATCTGTAAGTCTGTGTTTGCCAGAGGAGCAGCAGAAATAAGAACTGCTTGAGGGGGTGTTGTGTTTTAGATTGGAATTTCTGAGACATCCCAAACAGTAAGTCAGAGTGATTGACTCCAGTCCCTCGCAGGTATTTATGAAAATCCCCACTGTGAATATTAAATTTTGGCTCCTGGCAGAGCTGGAGAACTCTCTGGCAGAGCCTCAATGAAAGGTGGAGGGGCAGGCAGAGCAAACTGCTGTGGGGAGGAGTTCTGCTTGTGGGGGCTTCTCCAGCACGTTCTCAGCACCAATTCTGAGGGCAATCTCATCCTAAGTATCCTTTATGGTATCTTTCAGAAGTTCTGGTGTCCATATGGAAGTTGTATCATCTTTACAGTGACTTACAGATACTCCAAGAACACTGTAAACAGCTTGGGATTATTTTTCTTTTGACTAAGAAGTAACATCTGCAAATTGCAATTTTTTATGGCATACATAGCACATTTTGGTCCTTTCAAGCCTTAAAATGAAGATAATGATGCCAAACTTCTTGGCTTGAATAAGATAAACCAATTAAGTCACTAGAGGAAGGAAGTGTGTATGAGCAGCTCCAGGAGAAGCGGATATGCCATGCTCCTGGAGCTTTAATTCAAAGAGGATTTTTTTGTGCCAGTAATGGGGAGTTGTCTCTGCTGTGGCAGGTGGTAGTAAATCAAAAGCTCATTTGAGAGAATAACTCACTTGTGGATAGCAAGCACAGTCTCCTCCTACATCCCCATAGGCATCTCCTAACAGAGTGCTTTTCCTAAAGACAGCCTTAATACAAACACTTGATTTTAGTTGTAATTTGTTAAAACTTGGAGAATATTTGCCATGCCAAGATTTCCACAGAGGTGTATTGTGACAAAAGGGGGGTTTTTTTGGTCACATACCTGATGAATTTTATTCAGCTGCAAAAAGGGTGGGCCAACTGCTGAATTTATAAGGGGAGCTAATCCTGCAGATCCTCCAAGAACTGTTTTAGAAACACAAGATAAAAGGTTTTTAAGTTAGGCAAGTAAAGATCTTTATAAGAGTTATTCCATATTTTTCATATCTGCTTCCACAACATTTTCCAGTACACTAAAGGCCACTAAAATGAAACCTTTCACTACACCCAGCTTTGATTTGCAATTAGCAGCATATTAGAGACCAAATCTACTCCCAGTTTGCTCTGGAAGTTGAGAGTTTTGCTCAAAGATGCAGAAATATTTGATTGCAAGCCCACAGCTTTATCTAAAGAGCTCTGAAACTTCAGCCTCAGCTCAAGTGTTTCTCCACCAAAGTGTTCACTTCACACACCAGTTCTGTGTACCTTCAGCCAGGGGATTATGTCACAAACTCCTCGCTATCCCCCATCTGACCCTTCAAATTATCTGTTCTCATTCCTGTTCCTCATGCCTTCACCGTTTGAAATCTGATAAGATTGTTTTTAGGATGTTTATCCACATCCATCCTCATGAGAAGGCAGAGAAATGGGTTTGGCTAATGCTGTGTTGTGCTTCAACCTCAGCCAGCAACTTAGCCCCACGCAGCTCGCTCGCTCCTCCCACCTCCCAGAAGAGAAATGAAAAGAAAGTAAAACTCGTGGGTTGAGGTAAGAACAGTTTAATAGCTAAAATAAAAATAAAATCTCATCATAACATTAACAACAAAACAGAGTAACAATTGTAATGAAAAGCAGTAGAGCAAAAAGAGTGATAAAACCCAAGAAAAGGCCAAGTGATGCACGATGCAGCCATTCACCCCTCACTGACTGCTGCCTCAGCAGCAAATCCTCCCCAACTCCCTCCAGTTTATCTACTGGGCATGATGTACAATGGTAGGGAACACCCCTTGGGCTAGTTTGTCCCTCCCAGTTTCTTGTGCCCCTACCCACTATCAAAACACAGCAAGCTGGAACGTCCTTGATTCCTTAGCAACAACCAAAACCATCAGTCTCTTATCAGCAATGGCCTCGTACTGAATTCAAAACACAGAGCTACTTGAGATACTAAGAAGAACAGAAAATGAGCTCTATCCCAGCCAAAACCAGGACGTGCTGTTACAAAATGCTGTACAACTCAGCAGCACCCAAGGGATAATGATTTACACCGGACTCAGGCTGCAAAATTCAGGTCCAGACTCGGATTTAAACTCAACTTATAAACCAACTCAACTTCAAAACAACTTACCAGGTTTAACAGCATGTCCACGCAACTGGGGCTGCAGCAGCATCTGCAACATTGCTGGGTTATTAAAGCTTTTCATAATCTGCACTGGGTTTGGCTCTGGAAGCAAGCCTTTCCTATTGTTCCTCATCTCCAATTCAGAGAGATACAAAAAAGTTAGAATCAGGAGAAAACAAAGAACAGATCAATCCCCCAAACTTGTGTGACAGTTGCGTACGTGTTTCATTTTTCCCCAGAAAAAACTTCTCCCTCCCTGCATCCTGCTCCTTCTCCCTCCAGTGAAGTGCATGACAAACTATTCCCCCAAACTTCAAGTGTATTATTTTTCCTGAGACACAGTTTTTTCTTTTTTTCCTTAAACCAAGACAGAGTCATCAACGAAGGGGAACAGGAAAGACACTGTCACTGTGAACACCACATCCTATCTTCTAATAGCACCACTCAGCTCCTCTCCAAAGCTGTGAGCTAAAGCTACTTGAAGTAAGGAGGCTGCTCTGCTTCTACTTTTAAGACAGCTTCATGTAACACATACCACATCCAATTTTCTAGGAAATAATTTGATGAGAGGGTGTAAAAAGCTTTCTTCTATATAGAACATGAAATTAAACTGTTTCTCCTCCCTTGAAATTTATCTTTAAATGGATAAATCCTTGCCCCTCTGCTTTAAACCAAGTTTTACTTTGTCAAATGATTCCACTTCCAGTTACTTTTGGTTTGAACTGGAACAATTTCTCTTAGAGAAAATTAAATTCACTAAAATCCCAGAGCTATGCAAGTATAACTTGGTGATGCCTTCTGGTCATATTTTACCTTCCCTCCCTGTAGCACAGGGCTATGTTTTGCTTAGGAAGGAGACTGAATTGGTCTGACTAGATAAAAATAAGGCTAGTGCTTCCAAAAGCTTGTCTCCTTTTCCTCAGGCAGAGCAGCTGAATGCCCCTGGTTGCTCAAGGGCTATCAACCTCATGCTGAAAACCAATTTGGGAGCATCTTACCATCCTCTGCGCCGCTATAAGAGCCGCTAACGTGCTTCTGCCTGGCGCGCCCGGAGCACAGTAGGACACCTGGACCCTCCTTCCTTTGACAGTCATGCCATCAGTCACCTCCTGGACCTTCTCAGCCTGCTCTGCAGTCTCGTACTCAACCACCGCAAAGTCACCGATGCAACTGTCTTCGTCCTGAGCAAACTGAAACGACAGTGCACTGAGCAAAAGGCAGACCTACAGGAAGGGCCTTGCAGTATTTTCACCTGGCCCTTGCAAAATACTCTGCAGTTGACACTGCCTGTTAGTTCCTACCCAAGCCAGGAGGTTTCTTTCTCCAAAGCTATGAGTTGAGTATTTTCGGAGGGTATTTGTCGTGCACGCTCCATCTACTTGAACTTGAACCACCACCTTTGCTTCAGCCTGACCTCATGGAGGACCTGAGCTATGAAACATTTTCCACACCTATTTCCCCAATAAAGAAGGAATGAGAAGGGAATTGTGAACCCAGCTGTAGGTGACAATATTTTTTATTTCTATATAAACTCATTATCCTTCAGTTTTCAAACCTACAGTAATAAAATTGTCATTCATCAGACTCCATGACAGTTGCTGAAAGAGGGGACAATGCAAATTCCACTCATGTACAGGGCCTTTTAGGAGAATATGAAGGCTGTGGTCGAACGCAATGCCAAGAGAAGATGCCAGACTGATCAATCAAGCAGACTGGAAACAGGCTTATGTGTCAAACAATGCTCTGTCCTTTGTTTGCAGAGTTTCATAGCAGAATGAGCAGATTTAAATCAAACAAAAGGAAAAGAAAAAAAAAAGGGGAGTGAGAAGGGAGGGGAAAAAAGCTTAAGCAAAAATCTCCAGCCCCCAAATGAACAGAAGTGATGGACTGATAGTAGCTCTGATGGGAAGGAGAGGAAATCCCCTCCAGATTTCACTGGGTAAAAACTATGAGGTCCCACAAACTTACAACTGAAACACAAATCTCAAAGATTGAGGGGAAAAAAGAGGGTGGTGAGATCTTTAATGCCTCTGGGAAAAGCTCTGGAGAAGACACACATTTGGGGGTATAAACAGACACCTAGATATGGATGTGCTATGTAAATACATGTGTGTGTCTGGGGTGAAGCACTCTGTTTGATTTTGACATCAGTTTAAGCTGCACTGGTAAAGAGCTGAAGTACTTGTGAGAAGAATGGTTGGCAGCTATTGTAGTTCCACACAGAGTTAACACGTGAAAACACAGTGACTGGGAATTATTACAGGACAGAAGTAAAGAGGTGCTGAAGAAAACCCCTTTGTCCTGACCTAGGGAACACTGAAGACCTCCTAGTGACCATTTAAAGTTGTCCTAAGAAAGGAAACAGGTTCATTTTGTCGAAGCAAAGGCTCCTGTAAGTCCTAGGAAAAGCCATTTTTCTAAGAGCCATGTAGAAGTCTCTGGCTTCAGCTCTTCCTGACACAGCATTTCTATCCTTAACAGCAGAGAAAGCAAACTGATTTCAAAAAACAGTAACTTTGGAATAAAATGAAAGAAATCAGAGTGCATTTTGTGAGTTCAGAGGGACAGTCTGAGCACAGCAGTGTCAAGGCTGGACTGGCCAAGACTAGGAAAAGAAAGGATGGGAGAGACTGTAGAGTCACGAAGATGTAAAGCAAGCCAGCATGTTTAGACAAGTGAGAACGTGCTTTCTAGCCTGTATTTTACAGAAACCTGCATTTAGTGCCATTGGCTGAGAGCTCATCTACACAAACAGGCCCTCCTCACCCACACCAAGCGTGACCTTGGGGTGATTTAAAAAGGAAGGGAAAAATCCGTGCTGAAGTAGCTCTAACTGCAGAGTAGAACAGTGTCAGTGAACAGCATCTTTATCAGAGGAGCCTGTTCCCCTTTCAGCTCCAGAATTTTTAAAGGATATTGAAAAATTGTTGGGGGAGCTGATAAAAGCCTCTGGATTATCTGACAGCTGGAAAAAAAGCCCTGCAGTAAAAGGCTTTAAAAGATCAATCTGTTGAGCTAATTAGACAAAGATTAAGCCAGTGACTTGATTACAGTATTTAATCATTTCTTAGAGGAAGAAAATTGGAAATAGTGGGGAGCAAAGGCACCTCAATTTAGTCATCAGAGAGGTGAAGCTGAGGACAGATACGTTCAACCGAGAAAACAGAGGCAAGTGCAAAAAAGCAAGAGATGGGCAGTTTCTGGAAAGAGTCACTTCCCATTTCTGCATCTCCTGGCATATTGGGATCAAGAAGGTATAAGGATGTACTTTAGCCAGCTACAGATTACTGGGGCTTGCAAAGAGGACTATGGAGACTGTGAAGGCCTGCAGGTGGTCAGACCAGACAGCCTGATGGACGTTCCAGCCTCAGACACTGCCAATCTCTGGTTCCTTATCCCTGAAGCTAATCCCTGAGCAGCCTTCCAAGATACTTAAGAAAAAAAGCCCAAACAAACAAACCCAACAACTGAAATCCCAGCCAACTGTGTGACTCTAAAGCAGGCCTGTTTCTGCTGCCTCTTCATGGTACGCTGGTCTGCGCCCCTTCTACAAGCAGCTCTTGGTCTAGTGTCCTTCAGGCCATGATGATGAGAAGGAAACCTTTACACCTGCAAAGGCTCCTAAGGATCTACCTCTTCTGATCCTTCAGGCTCTCCAAAAGATGTACCACTTGTATCACTGCAAGCCCAGCCAACTATGAGATCCCATGCCTATGCCTACTCCAGTTAGGGAAAAACCACGTTAGATATTTGCAGAGGTTTCTTAAAGATGTTCATTATATAGAAATAGAGATTCTCCACTTTCTGACCTGCTGTATTGTGGTATTCATACAGTCTGGCTTTCTTTACTGAGCAATGAAACCATCTTCAATGTTTACCTTAAAAGCTCTCTAAAATATTTCTAAAATTATTTTCAATAAAATACATGAGGAGGGGACATCTTATGAACATTTTAGTGGCACTTCACAGGAGTGGTCTCCTGCAGAATTCCCAGATGACATTGATCAGTCACTGCAAATCCACACCAATAAAGCATCTGTGCTGCATTGTATCTGGGCCAGTCACTCCAGGAAGGGCACTGAGGGGCTGGAGCGNACGATTCTGATTCTATACATTGCAGTGCAGATCCATAACCACTGACCGCTTAAATGAGAACTAAAGAGGTAAGATGCAAGCAATGAAGATGTAAATACAGAGCTACTGAAATCATGTCCATGATCTTCCCAAAAAAGAGCTACAAATCCAACGTACCTGGCAGAAAACAGGTTTATACTTCAGTGAGAAAGCCTGGATCAGTTCTTTTGAATCAGCGCAGTCTTTTTGCAATTTCTCTACACAAAGGCACTTGGAGTGAATAAGATTTGTGGTCAGCTGGTTCACATCCATCCACTGTGCAAAGAGAGTGCTCTCCTCCAACTGTTTCCCCAGAAGTTCCAGTCTCGCCTTCGCAGCAGAGTCCTTCTTCATATACTCCACAAATCCATAGCCCTTGGACCGACCAGTGACTTCATTATAGACCAAGAAACACCTCTCCACGTTGCCATAGGCACGCACGAGTTCCTCAAACTCCTCTAGGGTCAGCGAGGTGGGTAAATTAGTAATGCACAGCAAAGCATCTGTCGGTTGCAGCTGCACGGATATTTCTTTGCCCCGCAGAGAGTACTGGTGAAATTTCTGAATGGCATTCTGAGCCTGCTCGCCGTTCAGCAGAGTAACGAAGGCTGCAGGAGACAAAACGAGTTACAGCACCTAGCACAGCTCCTCTCCAGCTACACAGCTAATTATTAAGCCTCCCCCTCCCACCAAAACTCACCAGTGTAAGTCATGGGGAAAGTGAGTTTGGGATTTAGAAGATGCAACAGAGATCTGCTGTAATATACATATTAAAACATGGCTTTATCAACTGGTCGTTACGAGTAATTAACTTGGGAGAGGGGCTATAAAAACAGAGATAAAACCTCATTACTTGTAGCACAACAAAATCTTACATTTGGGAAAGAAAAAGCAAATCAATTTTATCCCCAAGTCAACACATTACTGCTTCTATTGAATTCCACTAATGACAGCATCCAACACAGACAAGGTGACCTTTAAAAGTCCCTTCCAACCCAAACCATTCCCTGATGCTGTGATTGTAACTGATGTGTTTTCTTCCAGTGACCAACACAGCACGGGCCAGTCCTGGGCAAAACCTCCCATGAGACAAGTCTCACACTTCACCCAGAGATCCCCTCCGTGCTGCCAACCACTCGTGGACAGTGTTGGGCGCTGGGATGTGTTACAAAGGGGTCAGCTGACACAGTTGGCCCCAAACGGGCATGTAAAGAGGGCACCAGCCTAGACTGGCAGATGAGGAGGCATGTGAGCAAGAGCCAAGAGGAACAGGTATGGAGGAGAAGGCCAAGGGGGCTGGAGCTGCCCACAGTGGGGTAAGGGACAGTGCTGACTCAGGAAGGTGTCTCCTGGCTGGCTGGGATTCATGACAGCCATGGCAAGAGGCTGGCACTGCCCTGGGTAAGGAGGATGGGGCTGCTCATGGTGACAGAGGGTGGCTGCTGTGGTGATTGTTTCCCCTTGTCCATTGCTACACAATCTGTCCAGCTCCTTGGGGGACCACAACATGTTACAGAGGTGAGGGGAGTTTTGGTGCTCCTGTTGTCCATGGTTGTGGTCACTTGTGTTGTTAGATAGCAGACTATAGTTCCTTACACACCAACTGGCCTTGTTCCATAATTAGAAATCAAATTTGCAAGATAGTGAGACAGCAAAGCACAAACTTTGGCTCCTTAGAGGTAGGTGTCCAGAAACACCAATATCCTCACCAAATCCTGACGGAAATCTATCGCAGCTACGGCATTAAGATTTTGTCCTGGAAACCAAGGTTGCCTCAGGAGATGGCCCAAGCTGTGGGACCTACAGTGATCTGGAAAGGACAGGAGCTGTAGAGAAATACTTGTCCATTTCTGCACCACAGCAGCACTAAAAATCCCTGAATCCCCTATTCAGAGGATTCATCTGTAAATGAAAGACCAGACCTAAATTTAATTCAGGATTTAATTCTGGACAAACATTTCCTACAAAAACTTTAGTATTCCTTTAGCCTTCTTTCCTTTATCTTTAGAAAGATACCAACCTCCTTCTGGCTGACATCAGTAAAGCTTCCAACGTTCCATTGGCTTCCACAGAAGGTGACCAACTATGCAGCCAAAAAAAGGGACTGAGGGACAATCAAGCAGAGATGTTGATGACTTCATACAGGACAGATGACCTCATACAGGACAGATGACCTCATACAGGATGGATGACATTCCTCACTAGTTTCAGCATAGAATTGAAACTGGAAGTTGTTAAGTTCTTACCTGTTCTTTTATTTCTGTCCACATAACAATACTTGATTTCGTAATCTTTAAATAAGTCATGGATTTCCTGAAAGAGAAAAGTACAATCAACTTCAGGTAATTCACCAGCCCCAAAACTACCCCACCAAATAGAAGATCTCACCACAGAAACCACTATCAAATATTTCTTTTTTAGAGAGTTGATTACACTACTGCAGCGATGTTTCGATCTCGGATCAAAAACTGGCTGGCTGAATTTGATTCCTTTACTTTCTCTTTATATAAAGTCACATAAGCACGCCGGGGTGTCCTGAGGACTGTCTGTTGATAAAGATGAGTAACATCACAGCTCATTAAATAGCAAAACCCCCACAATTTCTCCGAAGCACAGCTAGCATAGTTAAAATACCACACAGACAAGAAACACCGGCACCATCACATCGTGCGGTCAGCTCGCCGGGGGCAGGCAACACTGGCAGAAAATGCAACAGTTGCTTTAGTTTCCTGTAGCTGCTCAAGCTCACTTTAGTAAATTTTCACTCTTTTAATAATGA
Source organism: Chloroceryle aenea (assembly GCA_013399075.1). Classification (NCBI taxonomy): domain Eukaryota; kingdom Metazoa; phylum Chordata; class Aves; order Coraciiformes; family Cerylidae; genus Chloroceryle; species Chloroceryle aenea. The sequence continues at coordinate 224,298 of VWZY01009111.1, forward strand.
ATATTCTTGGAAGCAACAGGTAATTTTGCCCCCTGGAAAGTATCCTCTATCAGTTACTGCACAGATGCTCAGTGAAGAGTCAATCCCAAGAGCTTTCTTTGCTCCCACGGATGAACAGGGGTGGGGTAGGAGCAAGCATAGAGCTGTGCATCAGTTTGCTACAGCTCTTGCCCAACACACCAAGGGGTGTGCACGTGCCCCACAAGACACGTGAACTGTTACCAGTTTGGTGGTGAGAATGCAGAGAAGAACATGAATCAACCCCAAGAAGAAACCATGAGTAGAGCCCCAACAACGTGTTCTTTAGCTTGGGTAAGTCCTGTACACGACAGCAAAAGATCATCTGAGTAAGCAAAACAATCAACCAACTTTGTCTCCCAGTTTAGTTGCAGACCATTTCCAGTAGCCTGGTCTATTTGCCAGTTTGCTAATTCAATAAATAGCCAAGAGGTTAATTGGGATCTCTGTGACTGGTGTCAGGTACACACCCTTCAGTCGAGCGAGCACCAATCTCTAGTTTCACTAGTTAACAGCTGTCAAATGCCACATGAATAAAATATGGCAGCGTTTCTCAGGCTCCCAGCCACCCTCTGATCAGATGGGATCAGGATGTGGTTTCTGAAAAGCAAAATATGCTGGGGACAATGTAACAGCTGAAGTGAGGCTGGTGATTTGAGCGGGGACCTCTCTAAGGAGAACTGGACGGTAGTTCACTCTTGGTCGTCAGAGTTCTCTTCCTGCAGAGTTTTGTCCAGCTCAGCCATACCTTGGCACTGAAGACCCTGAAGAAGTTATTTCTGTCCCACTTAGAAAAAGGGGGACAGATTTACCCATTTACCTTTTTTATTTCCTATCTTCTTTTACAACAGTGACACCGATGGTTTTGTAGCAGGAAAGACCATTTCAAACAGCAGCTCTGAATGCTCTTTGAAAGTCCTCTGGGAATCAGATGATTCCACATGATTTCCCAAAAACTGCCTGAAACCTCAGAGGGAAAACAGCCCGCACTGAACTTAATCTTTGTGACACCATGAGGAGGTCTCATGTACCAAATGATGACAACATGAGGAAGACTGAAATCAAGCAGAGTAAATTCAGTAAAGATTTTAAAGCCGATTTCCAGGGGTTGCTGCAAACACTGCCAGGTTTATGCAGTGGGCTCTTCCAGGAAGGTGCTGCTTGGGCTCGTGGCCTCCATGGCAGGGCTGAGACCTTTCCCTGCAGAGCTGGGTGTGTGCAGTTCAGGGAAAGCATTTTCACATAAAGACGGTTTGTGATGATTTACAAAACAAAAACAAGCCATGCTGACTCTAAAGCCAATGTATAGCCCTTCAGATTACACAGATAGCTAAATATTTGTGTACAGGAGACTAAGATCCTTCATAATATTTTTGGGATTACTAAGCAGGCTTTGAACGTGGGCACTTCTCTCAACTTTACCTTCAACACCTTTCAACACTTCGGGCTGCTAGAAAAGAATGAACACTGCTGCCATTGTCCCCCTCTGCTCCTGAGAGCAGAACTGCCAGGGAAAGCCAGGAGAACACTTTACCCACTGTTCCAAACCCAGTGCAGCTGAGCACCACCGAACATCGCACACCGACGGCACTGAACGTGGTTGGTGCTTTTGGTGTAGGCAGTCACCTGGTATTTGGGCCAGGAAGGAGTGTTTACTCTGGAAGGAGAAAGGGGTCATCCAAGTCAGGTATATTCTTCAGCACGACCCTATTAACTTGCAAGGAATGTAAGCAGAGGGCTGTTTCCCGGAGCACAGCAGAAACAAACAGCCGCAGCTCGCTCGCCGTTCCCAACCTCCCAGCAGCCTGTCGGCTCACACAGCCAGGGACCCTGTCCCTGCACCCCCAGCCCAGCTACACCGCTCCTCTCCTCACTCAGGACCTACCACCATCACTGCACACACCCCCAGGGGAGCTGTCAGCCCCTGCCCATGTGCTGTGGCAGGAAAACCTTTCACCCTTCCTTGCCATGGCATTGCCTTGTGCTGGGCAGCCACGCCAGAAAGGCAATGCAAGCGCTCGCTGTTTATCACAGGAGGTCGGGGGGGGGATCCTGCCCCTCTGCCCTGCTCTGGAGAGACCCCCCTGCAGTGCTGGGTGCTTGGCACAGAGAGACAGGGACCTGGTGCAGCAGGGACAGAGGAGCCCCAGCAATGCTGGGAGGGCTGGAACCCCTCTGCTGGGAGCCAGGCTGGGAGAGCTGGGGGGGTTCAGCCTGCAGAGGAGAAGGCTCCAGCTGGGGAGACCTTCTGGGGGCCTTGCTGGAC
>VWZY01009114.1:9496-41975 GCA_013399075.1 Chloroceryle aenea
TAAATAGGCTAGCATTACCTGTGGTTTTGGTTTTTTTAAAAGACTACTGCTGGATGAAAAATACTCTGTGATTAGACTCAAGTCAGAAGTTATTTACACAGGATAACAGTAGCTACTCTAATTGTCTTCAGGTAAATTGACCTCACACCATTTCTTGATTTCTTAAGATTCTGCATAAATTTTGGGAAAGAGGTGAGAAACCTAAATCACAATTTATCCAAATATTCAAGAGTGGCACAGGAAAAATCAGATTANGCTGGATGAAAAATACTCTGTGATTAGACTCAAGTCAGAAGTTATTTACACAGGATAACAGTAGCTACTCTAATTGTCTTCAGGTAAATTGACCTCACACCATTTCTTGATTTCTTAAGATTCTGCATAAATTTTGGGAAAGAGGTGAGAAACCTAAATCACAATTTATCCAAATATTCAAGAGTGGCACAGGAAAAATCAGATTAAAATGGAACAAAGTTTTTAGAAGTAGTTAATCTGAATATTGAGCCCAGGCAGGATACTTGTTTTTCTCTACCACCCATACATAGTCTAATATGTTCCTATGGCAGGACTTTGTATTGACTGAAATGTTGAGGTGGATCCACCTACATGGCCTCTGAAAAGGAGCTCCAGAAAGAGACCAAAAGGTTTCCAAATCTGCTATTAGTGACACTATTAATAGTAATATTCATAATAATTGTAAGAAACATTTTTTAGAGTGAACTCAAGACAAGCAGAGAAGACAAAGTGGAAATGAAAATGATTTCTACAATCAACTGTCTGCCTACCCATTGTGTCTTTCTTGTAGGTAAGTAATTCAGAGGCTTTCTGAGTCACAGCACGCTCTGCATTTGACCCCTCGAGGCCCTGTTACGTTATTTTCATCCCCTCAGAATCCTGCCTATTTGATCCTCACTCTTTCCTGTGGTCTCTCAGTTTCTGGGAGCTGCACACTCCCAGGTTTATGTTATTTCCACCACACCCTGAGGTCTCCAAACCTTTCTGCCCCAACATGCTCATTTGCTCTCTAAGAGAAGAGGCAGTGTGTCCCTCCTATCTGTGGGTGAACTTGACCCAGTCATTTAAAGGAGTGTAACAAAAATGGAAACAAAATCTGCAGAAAGACTGATCATCACAGAATGGTGGAAAAACATTTTTGTGGGTATTTCAGCATCCATAGTCATGATCACCAGTCTAACATCTAGTGGTAGGGCTGTCATTCAGAGACAAGAATTCAAAAATAAACAATATTTGTGGAGACTGGTTAGATCACTGTTGTGCTAGCCTTAAGGGTAAAAGGATTGTGCATATAATTTGTAAAATAGATAAGAGAAAGTGATGAAAATCAAACAGATAAGAAAATATAATGATGTGCTACTAGGTCAATGATGAGATGTAGACCACAATAATTTTATCACCCTTAGGAAAAAAAGGAAAAGAAACCAAACAAGAAAAGTAAAAGAGAACAGAAAAACCTTATACAAATAAATTGGCTCTTAAAAGCTTGCATTTCTGACTTGTATAGGGAGTTTCTGTACTAGTGAATGGAAACTTTTAAGTAACTATGCTTTAAAAAAAAAAGCAAATGACAAAAAAGCAAAAAAATGTCAACACAACGAGAAGGTGCAAAATAGTCAGAATTGTCATTTTTTTGATATTTTTTTCCTTCAAGCAGTAATAGAAATAAATCAGACGAATGAAAGCAATATGATTCAACTATATAATTTCTACCTTGACTTCTACTATCAATATAAAAATTGAAAGATATTAATAATTTATTTTTTCTCATTATTAAGCTAAGTAACAATTGTTTCACTATAGAAAGTTAATATGCAATGTCTTCCTGATGAATTTGATTCTGCCTCCCATGAAAGCTAATTCCCACTTCACAACTTGCTGTAAGCACAATATACTCCCACAGATCCACAAGGATAGGTCACGTAAAAATTAGAAAAGCCTCTTACAGTCTTGTGCCAGAAGAGATAGAGTAGGACTGCAATGAAGATTTGTTTTTAATCTTTTATCAATCAGCAAAAATAACAAATACAAAAAGGCATACGCTGTAACTTGTTGCAGTAGACAACTGTAATGTGATTTTCAACGGTCGTTTATTAGTGGTTTAAGTAGGTAACTCTTCTCAGATTTCCATCTGCAATGTCACTTTGTATTTTAAGAGAACACTGAAAACCTGCTTATGTAAAGGAGGGCACACTCCACTTATGACTTTGGGAGGTACATACAAAACTATTTCTCAAACCATTTTCAGGATGGGGATTAAAGATGGGGCACAGAATATTTCTAAGAGAAAAGAAAGGAGTAAGACTGATTTCAGTAGTCCCGGACCTTTTGAGAGTCATAAAAGTAGGACAGGGAATCATAGAATCATAGAATGTTAGGGGTTGGAAGGGACCTCTAGAGATCATGGGGTCCAACCCCTCTGACAAAGCAGGATCACCTAGGGCATGCAACACAGGAGTGTGGGAAGTGTGTCCTCAGTATCCTTCATCACCGTCCTGGTTTGGGTTGTTCTGTGCAAGTTTGAAAGTACAGATGAAGATTCTCTAGTGTAAAAGTCAAACTGCAAGGAAGTATTTTCCTTATACTCAACTTTTATCTCACTTTCTACAGTAATAGTTAATCTTTTGCTCTCAGTTCCTCAAAATATCTTTCAGTTATGACTTTGGTCTTCCGATCATTGCCTGACAGCAATTCATGGTTGTTTCCATGAGACTCTATTAATGCTCTCACTGGAGTCAATACAGGAAAAAAATACAAAACCCTTAAGACTTCTACTGCAATAGAAGATTCTGACATGTAAATGTGGCATGCAAATCAGTCACTGCTATCTACCAGTTGATTATTTTCTTTGCACTCCTTTGCGCTACCTCCAATTTCTCANTTTATGGATTTTAGTTCTTTTTCCCCCACTGTCTCCAGAAATTAGTTATCATTTTCATTAAATTTTAAAATGGACATCAATCTGTTTTGCTAATACCACAGTTGCTTATCTTATTCCTTATTCTCATGCATTTTTGGCTTCTGTGCGATGAAACTCTTATNTGTGGGAAGTGTGTCCTCAGTATCCTTCATCACCGTCCTGGTTTGGGTTGTTCTGTGCAAGTTTGAAAGTACAGATGAAGATTCTCTAGTGTAAAAGTCAAACTGCAAGGAAGTATTTTCCTTATACTCAACTTTTATCTCACTTTCTACAGTAATAGTTAATCTTTTGCTCTCAGTTCCTCAAAATATCTTTCAGTTATGACTTTGGTCTTCCGATCATTGCCTGACAGCAATTCATGGTTGTTTCCATGAGACTCTATTAATGCTCTCACTGGAGTCAATACAGGAAAAAAATACAAAACCCTTAAGACTTCTACTGCAATAGAAGATTCTGACATGTAAATGTGGCATGCAAATCAGTCACTGCTATCTACCAGTTGATTATTTTCTTTGCACTCCTTTGCGCTACCTCCAATTTCTCATTCTATTTCCAATTTCTCATTCTATTTCGAGAAATGAAGTGATCATAAAAGCATCCAATGTTACAGATTCACTTGAAATGGACTGGCAAAAATGTCCTCCAAGCATACAGTTCAAAACTGTGCTAAACTATTTTTGTCTCCTTATTACATGCTTTTCAGGTTTCTGCTTTCTACCAGCTAAATAGGTATATCAATTTTGTCTTGTTTGTCATAAGACAGATTGCTTTACTCTTGCACTTTTTACATCATGAGTGTATTAATGATGTTAAGGTGATGTAAAGTGTTTTTTACTTCAACCTCTTTCTGGTTTTACTGATATCATCTGAGAGAGTTTTTTCAGTTTGCTTCACCACATATATGTACCATCAATGTGTTTTTCAACCCTTTTGCATAAACATTTCAAGACAGCATTAAATACAACTGAGCCTAAATTGAAATACTGTTTGCAAAATTTAGATAATATTTATAAGATAAATTCTTTATGTGGATAGCTATCATTTTCATATTTAAATAACTCCAAGTTTTGGGCATTATGAATTTACAAATCTTCTCTATACACATAGTGAACCTTATTTAAGGCAGTACAAAGCACCTCTGTTATGGGAAGATCTGACTGGGTTTTTTCAGTTGTTACAGACAGCAGAGTGCCTGAAGTGCAGATGGAGCACTAAATGGTTCACTTTGTGATGCTGAGGAGTTCAGTTTGAGCTGCTGATATCCAGTATTATTCTAAGGACTCCCAGCCATACTGTAAAACTGAAAGGTCANAGCTCTTGGCTGATCAGACAATACATTCATTGTTGCTAACATATTTGTTAAATATTGAAGGTGTTTATGGTTATAGTTACACAGAATTTTGGAAGGTTTAACATTTTCCCCACAATAAAAATGAAAATATATAGTCTTTTAAAACTCAAAAATGCATATGCACATATATATGCATATTATATATATATAAAATTAAAAAGTTAAAAAGAGTGCTTGTGACTCAGAAGAATTTTGACATGCTCATTTTAGACCTGACTTTTTTTTGCATTTAAAAAATTATATATATATGTATTTTTCCCAAGCTTTTAATTCTACCAAATACCATTACAAGCAACCATAGAAGTCAACTGTTCAGTGATGGTTCCAGCTCTACAGAGCAAAAGAGGCGAACAACCTTTAGCAAAGCAGTAAGGTATTACTGTTGACTGACCTTTCCCTAATTGTGTATGCTTTACAAATAAACCGCAGGGACAAAGAAGGCAGGAAGGCCCCTCTTCTGCATCCTTACAAAATGAGTTTCTTTTTAAAGTGAAACAGCATTATTGATCAAAGCAAAGGGTAACACCATATGTAAAGAAGAAACAGCTGGCAGTCACCTTTCTGTCACTCACTTACACACTTGCACACAGACCCACACTTATTAAAAACAGGTCAGATCAGATTCCAGGTTCACCCTGCAAAATTAATGACAACCTTGCAATAAAGTAACAGCATGAATTTGAGCCATGTAATACAACGTGATTACTAGCGTTTTTATTAGCTGGGTTTGAGCAGCAGGCAAGGCCGGCTGGTATTTGACACACAAACAGGGATGTTACCAGGTGCGCTGCTCTAAAGTGTCACATCAAAGTCGCAGCCCTGCTGGCTTGGTTTACACCTGAGCCAATTAGCCTGGGAGATCAGAAGAGGCTGAAAAAGAATACGTCTTCTTATTTTTGTGCTGGAGAGAATCACTTGATCCCAAGTAAGATGATACAAGGAGAACAATGCTAGATAAAGGATGGCAAGGGAGGAAGCGGGCACGAGGCAGGGGAATCGGTGAGAGACTGTGATAAGAGGACTATCATCAAATAAAAAGCAAAGTGGAAAGCAAAAGTGTCATATGCCGGTCCCTCTCTCAGTGTGTTTGTCAGTCTTTTGTTGGCAACAAAGGGGCTAATTGAAATGAAACAATCTCCAGTCTGTTTGCTGGCACATCAAATATGCTGTAAGATCTGCTGTTTCTTGCTCCTCCTGAATTATTGAAGAAGCATGGCTTCTAGAGAAAACAAAACAAAACAAAACAAAACACAAAAACACACACACACACACACACACAAAAACAAAAAAAACAAACAAAAAAAAAAACAACAAAAAAACAAAACAAACCTCTGTGTGTATCTTCAAAATACACTGGTTTTAGGAGGGGGGGGTGGATTTCAGTGCTTTAAGTGCTCTCTTCTGCCTTCCACAGATTTCATTTAGAGTAATGCAATAGCAGGCCTGTACAAAAGAAGTAAGAATTTAGACTGCGCTAGTTAACTGGGGTACCCTAATGCCAAGTTAAGTGTCCAAGCCTGAGCCTTCAGATGCTTTGAAATTTCTTTACGGTGAAAAATTCCACCTTTTGCTGCAAGGAAGCGGGGTTTTTTGTCTGTTAGTTTTGCCTTATTTTTGAGTCATTTTACACATGAAAACAGTTTAAGAAAACAGAAATGAAAACTATTTCAAGGTTGCAAAATCATATTTTTTTAAGCAGTTTATATAGCAGTGGCATTCTCATTACATAAACATGAAAAGCAAATGCTGCTGTATATTAAGGTAGACTTTAAAAGATTCATCATTTAAATAAAACCTGACCTGGTTAAAGTTGAAAAGCTGACATAATTACAACAGGTTTTTACAAATCCTATGTTTTATTATTCATCATGTTATATCTAAATTTTCACCAAATTAATCAGAAATCAAAAGAAAGAAAAAGCAAACAAACAAACAACAAAACCAAAACAACCAACCAAAACAACCAAACCAAAAGACAACAAAAAAAACAACCAAACTCAAACACAAACAACCCAGACATTACCAGAACAATTCTACATGGAGAATTAGGAAACTGCTGATTAAATTAAAATTGATCTTTGTAGGATATTGCGGGTAAATAACTTTACTTTCTCAAGAGATTATGTTAAATCATCACATTTATTCTCAAAATATCTTCTCTAGAGCATAGATTTTCAATATTTAATTACAGCTATTATTGAGACCAACTGAAGTCATCAAAATGCCAGAATCTGTAAGGGATGACTGGAAAATAAGCAAAGCAGCTTCTTCTTACACCCTGGTAAGAGGGGCAGAGGAATGTGTCCCATGAAGGTCCAGCATTTCTAGTTGGACATTCTCTTTGTCATGCAATGGGAGATGACTTCAAAGAGCTAACACCCAAAGTAGACATGTGGCAAGGGAGTGCACTAGCCCCAGAGATTAACAGTGTTTTCAATAGGTACTCTCAGCTTGCCCTCAGTAAGGATGGACCACTGTGCCCTTAACAGTGTATGGGCAAAAACAAGCAGTCTAATTCCTGCTGAGCCAGAATAGTTATGGAATCTGACTTTTTCCCTAGACTGTTTGTGGTTTCCAGACAAATATTTGCTAACTCTCCATTCTTCCCCAAGTCACCCGAAGAGCAGCAACAGCTCCTCAGGACTAGCTGAAACGGGTGGTGCCTAAACCCCATGCCTGACAATTGGGTTCTCAAGCTCTGGAAAGCTTTACAAGAGATGAGTGCTCTTGACCTAGCCAGGACTCAGTGTGAATGAATTATTGTGACTATGATCATATCTCACAAGTGCCTAATTTTCTGTACCCTGAATTGCTTTGACTAGGGATATATGGAAAACTCTGAAAAGTCAACCTCAGTCAGTATGCCATACACCTAAAGTGACCTTCTCAGTCTCTGTGGGTGTGGGCTCCTCCACTCTAGCTGTATGCAGTCGAAAATTAGGTACGTGAAGGATCTGGTGACCCAGTGCATTGTAAATGAGGTAGCTTTATATTGTGAATAGGAGCTCTTTCCTTGCTTTGTCACAGATAAATGTCCCTTGTCTTAATAGACCTGGAACCTTCTCAGGAAAGGTTCTAGTTCTTTTAGGACTATCTCCTTCCTTTAGGAGTTCTGTTAGAAGTGTGGATATGTTATCAATGTATTATGTAAGACTAAATCTAAGGCATGTTCTCTGGATGCCAAATTAAACACATTGTGTAAATAATCTGAATTAACACTCATTTGATTAATTGCAGCCAAGTGATATCAGTTTAATCAAGAGTTTAATCTGTTTCTCCAGTATACAGAACTGATCATATATAGGTGTGAAATATTTCTGCTTTTTATTTTATTTTGTTACTTTCCACGTGTAAAGATACTTATATATTTGCAATTTTTTGCATAGAAGTCTTTGAAAATAATTTATTATGATCTGGGCTTGAAGGACCTAATATACAGTCAAAGTTTACCAGGATAAATTTTTCATTAGAAAAATGTTATGTACATTTATTTTTCAAAATTTAGATTCCGGAAATATACGGGTATATTCCGTCCACTTCTTTCCCAACAAAATGTTACTATTACACATGAATATGCATGCTTATCTTCCATCCAATAACTTTTCATTCATTGGCCAGAGTCACTCAAATATGACAGAGGGCTAGATTTGTTGGAGAGAGTAACTCCTACAAGCCTTGTCAAAATAGCTATTGGTAGATACTTATTATTGTCCAGACTGAACAAGAGGCTCACGTGGAGAGAATCCACACAGAAGGGAACCTAGTAAAAGCTCCCACTCTGGGAAAGCTTCAATCACTCTTTCTATCAGAGACTGAACCTTCTTAAATGCCAACTTCATCAATCTTTGGTATGAATCCATAAAGAGTGTCCATGCTTTTTATGCACAATTTCCATATTTATTTTTTTTTTAATTCTCCAGGCTGTTACCAAATCTCCCTTTTTTCTTTTAGCTTTTTTCATTGCACAAAAAAGAGAAGGGTGAGAGGAGATTGAAGTCCTGGGGAAAAATAAATTATGAAAGAGAGAAATATGTCCTCCAAGAATACTTTAGAATCTCAACTGAAAAAAGTTTCATTGTAAATGTACAAGTTTTCAACAATTTTAACAGTTTGTAATTTTCAATTCATCATCCAAAATGTATGCAGACAACAGCAGAAATACTTTTTCTCATTTTTTTCAAGATTATCCTGGTAACACTACGTTTCACAGTATATAATTCTCCTTTCTGCAAGCAGCCTGATTCATGCTACTGAAACAGTTTAATTTCTTAGTACTAAAAACTTATTTTTCCAGAGTTATTACCATTACTGTTTGCTTGCTGATTGCTGAAGTTATGATGTTTTAAATCACTTCACTTTTAGTCACTACATTGATAAATAAATGTAGATATGTAATACTTATGTGTCAATATCTGCTATATTTTTGTTTGTGGGGTTTTTTTTTTTTTTTTAATAAAGACAAACTGCAATATATATTGTACTACTGCTCAAGAAGGGTTGGGGTTTTTTTTCAATATAGTCTAAACGAAGAGAGAGTGTAAACAGCAAGATCAGGTTGGCTGGAGTCAGAACCCTCCCAACAAATCAATTAATGCTCCTCTACTCCCCTTAATGCTTTGAAATTAGATTAGCAGAATGCTGACCCTCCTTTAATAAAGTCTAGTTTCACCCTGTGGTATGCATCTAGATACTAATATCAAAGAAACATGCCTGACAAAGGGAGGATAAAACTTACCAGTAGGTCTTGGTTCCCTGCTATTAGGATAATTGCTCAAGCTGTAGAGATGTTAAATTATGTTAAATATGCAGACTTTTTTTTTTTTTTTAACTGACTGCGTATGGACAGAACTCACTGGAAAAAACTTCTGTGTATTCTTTGAGTGTTTCATTTTAAAGAGCTCAATGTTGGAATTAAATAACAAACAGTATATTTTCAATAAGACATAGTAGGAAAAAACACTGTATGCAGACAGTTCTCTATTGTAACTATTTCTGAACTGTCATATTTCAAATGACACCAAAAATCCTCAGGAGTTGCAATAACATAAAGAAGACCCAAGAAACATCTGAAAATAAATAGCTGCATCGTATACTTACGTGACTACAACATTTATAATATGTACGACAAAAAGTATAATGGATTTGTTTTCTGAAAACAATGCAAGGATTCAGAAAAAGACAAAACAGAAGTGCCATGTTCAGGAATTCAAGAATTACAATATTGCGAACATTGTTTTATCATCTCCACAACCGTGTAAATAAAAGAGTCATTTCTTTACCTGCTTTGTGATTGCAAAAGCTTTTCCCTAGAAACATTCTTACAGTGCAAACTAGGATTTTGTTCACTGCACTGAACTTCTGGTTGTGCCACGCTGAAGTCCCTTCCACTATCTTTCTATGGAATTTTTTTCCCTTGATATAAATATTTTCTCTAGTATGGTCCTCACGTATCTGCAGACATCACTAGGGAGAATGTAAAAAATTCTAGTTACAAGCTCTTTCTCATATTTTCAAAGATCTGGTTTAAGAGCTAATTTATATTTTTTACTGTAACTTAGAGTGAAGGGTGATTATCACCTGTGCAGTCCAGACATGTACACAGAAAACTTAGTTTTCTTCTCAGTGTTCTTTTCTTGGTTGGAGATTGCCTATATGGACAAATGAGCTTTACAAGTGAAAAATCAAGAAACTGAAAAAATACATTGGTGAAAATGTAGTTATGAATGTTCAGCTTAAATTAGGTTGGTGATTATTTTACACCATTGAAAAGACAGTTCAAAATGGTGGCTTTGAACAGATGTTTCTAGCCACTTTCACACACCTTTAAAAATAACTGTCTGGTAGGCAGCCTCAAGCTATTTGTCAGACTAAAGAGGCTGATGAAAGAGACCTTGAAGCAGTAGAGCTCCCCAGAATTCCTCTAATGGCTTTCAGAGAGTTCTTGCTATTAACACTAGTACTGGCTGCCTGCTGAGATAAAGATATAGGATCATTAACCCCATACACTCCCAGCCTGGATTTATCTCGCCAAACTTTGAACGTTTAATGATGGGGCCTCAGTTAGGAATCTCATCAACCATGTTTCTCTTACAGTCAATAGATAGACATGCTTACCCTTTGGAAAATTAATCATATCTTAAGTGGGATCAAACACTGCTGGAAGTCTCCCTCCCTTGTCCCAGAGCTGGGGCAGCTGAGGACCCCAGGCTGTGTTCTTTACTGATTGCCTAGAGATGGGACTCTGACTCCTCCTGCCACCTCAGGAGTACATCACACTGCAGCCTCTCTAGTACGGTGTATTGCTCTTTTCTTTTTTGTTGACCTGAGTTTTTCTCCTCCCTGAAACTTCATACTTTCTCCCATGCTGGAATTTTCTTTTCATGACCATAGTATCACCTGTTCTTCACAAAGCTCCCTTTACTGTTGCTTTAGTCCACCTTTATTTTACACTTTGGTAGCATTTTCAGACACACATAGATCCCTTCAGGTCAGCACTGGCTGTTCCCTGCTCGGTACTGCTGTCAGCTCCCCAGTCAGTACCTTGCTTCTACAACGTTCTTTGGAGGCTCCAGGCTATCTCCACTGACTAGGTTTGAAGACTTCCAGGGAAGTTAATTGCTGAGTGTGACATGCTGGGCTGTTGTATTCATTATTTGGCTCCCTTCCTCTCTGTGCAGTGGTTAGAGGAACGTGCTGTCCGTTTCTAAATTCATGACCACATAATTTAACACCGCTGCCTTACACTGCCTGTGGCACATCTGTATTGGCACAACCTGACTGGAAGTCTATTAGCTCCTTGTACCGTTAATTATGACTCACTTGACAATGATGGTTGATGTTTGTAAAAAGTGTACGACAAGAGGATTACTCATGTGGAGTATGTCAGATAAGCATCCTGCATTTCTTCCTTAAACATTCTATGAAAGATGGTATGATGAAATAGAAATAGTTGGATACATTTTAAATAGTCATACATAAACTTATTTACATCAAAGCATTTACATGCTTTGAAACCAACCATGGAAAGATTTCTAATTAAAAACAAAACAAAACAAAACACTTTTCTAGCAGTTGGAGTAAGCTAGGAAAAAGCAAGCTGAAAAGGAAATAAATTATATATTTCTAGAGTGAAACAAAATTATATGAGACGAAGAAAAAAGAAAAGGACTAAGGAGAGGAAGCTTACCAGCTCTCCCGCACTCAGAGGCAAAAGTAATATTAACTTGTAAAATGGCATCATGCTATATCCTAATTGCTTAGGAACTCTGACAAGGCAAAAGGCATACATTCAGGTGTATTATGGAAAAAAAGAAAAAAAAGGATTTTCCATACATGTACTGATACAATATTTTAGCCCCATTTTTAAAATTCTTGGAAAACCAACCCTACACAAGGAATTTAGCTAAACCCCTACATTAGCTGAAATGACTAAAGTGAAGATGAATTTTAACGTTCTGATGCCCTTGAATCCTGGTCTTCCCTTTAGGGTTGTCTGTTATAGAGTGAAATGTGGTTAACACAGTCACTAATGCACTTAACTTCCTTATTCCCCTCTGGAACATATTTTACTTCAACAGATGTTTTCAAAATAATTAAATGGCGGTGAGCATGCATTATTGACAATGTCTGATGCCACGCTAATGCACTCTACATTTAAACATTTGTCACCAGCAGAGCTGTGTGTTCAGGAATGTTGTACTCTTTAAAAATAGCTTCTGTAAAATATCTGTATTGTAAATGTTAAAAAATAGGGAAATTCTGATATCAGCTAAATATTAATAAACCATGAATACAGCCCCCATTCTGTAGCCACGGTAACTTAATTTTGACTTATTATTTTCATGTTGCTCTTTAAAGTTGAAGATAATGTACCTCAAAGATCCTGTCTTGAGCCACTATAAATGAAGGCATTTAGCCCCTGAATTGTGAAAGAACAGTTATATTTTTAAATTATGCAATGGCTACTAAAGATTTTCTGGTAAAGGGAAGTAAGATATTGGTGGGAAATCTATGGCTGATATTAGTTAATTGTCCACTGATATTAGGTATTGTCCATATACCTGTACACTGTGAAGAGGGTTTTTTTAAAAACTTTTTACTTATACTTTAAAGAAAAAAAGGGAAAGGAAAATGAAAATTATCCAACCTTTGCCATTACATTATTACTTTTTCTAAAAATTCAGGAAATATCACTACTGCACGGTAATAAAATTATATTAGGTGTCCAAGCTAAAATAAAGTGAAGTTAGACTTTTTCTCTTATTAGGATTTAATGATATTATTATAATTAAGCTTCTCATTAATTTTTTCATGCTTTATATTGAGTTACTGTCCCCTGCAGATTTGAAATGAAATGATCATATAATTACAGCAGTCCATTTTTAAATGAGGATATTTGGAATGTAGGTTTGCACCTAAGGTTTTCTGAAATTATAAATCATGAGTAGAATTACAAGACTGCTCATTTCTCCTGAACCTCATAATTAGAAAGGAATACAGAAAGAATATTATACTTAAAATTCATGGATAATAGTGTCTGATGCCCAAGTAGAGGAATAACAAGAGTGAATATATATATTTGTAGATATGTACATGAACATGAAGCACACCTAGTACTGAATTTGCTACAGTGAATATTGCAAAAGCTGAATACTGAAAATTATCAGGTCTGTCATGTCTCTAAGAGAAACTCTGAAACCAAAGCTATATTAGACTTGGGATCTTTTATTTTTCCTTGTGTCCCTTGCATCATTGTGATTCTGTTGAGGTAAATATGTGAGAAGAGAACAGTGACTTATAAACAAGATTAAAATAGTAATAATAATACTTGACAATAATTATCATGTAAGCCTAGTAGAAAATATATGGTGCGTTTACCACTTGGACTTAGATATTCAAGTACTATATCCCTGTATGCACATGCTATGAATTACTCAGAAGCAGAAGTTGTTAAAAATTAAGCTCTTGGATAAAGTAAATGAACCATATATACTGTCTCAGATGACAGTAATAGCAAGGAAAGTAAAAATAAAAATCTTTCTGAAAAACTGTGCAAAACAAAAGGCAAATGTCAACTCTCAAGATTGAAAACAATGACTTTGCATGACATTCATGTAGAAAAAAAAGTCAGTCTTGGAAGACAGTGTTCAAAGCACCTCATAATATCTACTCTCAGAGCAGATTAATGTCCCTTAACTAAAAAGTAGACTATATTAAAATCACACAGTCCATATCAGGCTTCATTCAGTATCTAATTCATAGAGAAACTTGAAACCTTGAAGAAAATTCAAAAAAGATTCTTTCCCTAAGAGATAGGTTAAGTCAACCCCAGTTCATTACTAAAATGAAAAAAGATGAAAAAAATGAGGTAGTA
This sequence comes from Chloroceryle aenea, assembly GCA_013399075.1. Classification (NCBI taxonomy): domain Eukaryota; kingdom Metazoa; phylum Chordata; class Aves; order Coraciiformes; family Cerylidae; genus Chloroceryle; species Chloroceryle aenea. Next base: position 23,156 of record VWZY01009114.1, read on the forward strand.
GGAAATATGCAAGAACGAGTTAAAACAGTCATGGAGGAATTAGGACAAAACGCCATTGCAGTTTCTGAATGAATCAAAATAGTACTATTACAGTTTATATAAAAAGGGAAACCCTTTAAAGAAAACAAGAGAGTAATGCTCTTTAGGTGTCTGAGAAGAACTGGAAGCAGATACACAACTAATAGACACAGAAAAAAAGAATAAATTTGAAGCAATGAAAAAATTTTGAAGAAAACCAAACCAAAATAGGACGAACATTTTAAGACATGAGACAATACTCCCACAGTAAAATATACAACAATTCTTAGGGAAGATAATGAAAGTTTCTAACAGTGCTCAATAGCCACTTAGTTATAACTGGTATGTGAAGCCTTTGTTACAGTGTGCTCTTCTGTATATACTGTGTTCAGGTAAAATGCAACACCATTTGCAGTCAAATTACAAAGTATAATATACATGAATATTGCCAGCGATAGTGTGATATTATCACACAATTTAGTCCAGTTAGGAAAAAATGCAACAGCTTTAACTTTGTGGCCATAACTTTTCTCTGGGGAGCAAAAGTTTTCTTCCTAAACACAAAAAGTCAAAACCACACTGTGAAATCCTTTTGAGACTTCACATGGCATCTGGAAAGGCAGGTGGAAACCCAAACAATGTCTGTCTTAAGAATCCAAATCTAAAGATAATAAAAACCCACACACTATCATAGGCATTACTTGTTCAATGAATGCATGACAGAGAGATCTAGTGGCTTTCTATGACAAGGTGACTACCTCAGTGGACAAGGGACGACCTATTGATGTAATCTGTCTGGACTTCTGCAAGGCTTTTGACATGGTCCCCCACAACATCCTCCTCGCCAGGTTGGAGAGATATGGATTTGATGGGTGGACCATTCAGTGGATAAGGAATTGGCTGGATAGTCACATCCAGAGGGTGATGGTCAATGGCTCAATGTCCAGAAGGATGCCAGTGACAAGTGGGGTCCCGCAGGGGTCTGTACTGGGACCTGTACTGTTTAGTATTTTCATCAATGATATTGACAGCGGGATCAAGTGCACCATCAGCAGTCTTGCAGATGACACCAAGCTGAGTGGTGCTGTTGACATGCTGGAGGGACAGGATGTCATCCAGAGGGACCTGGATAAGCTGGAAAGGTGGGCCCAGGTGAACCTCATGAGGTTTAACAAGAATAAGTGCAGGGTTCTGCACCTGGGTCAGAACAACCCTCACTATCAATACAGGCTGGCAGATGAGGTGCTGGACTGCAGAAAAGGACTTGGGGGTGCTGGTGGATGAGAAGCTGGACATGAGCCAACAGTGTGTGCTTGCAGCCCAGAAGGCCAATCGCATCCTGGGCTGCAGCAAAAGAAGTGTGGCCAGAAGATTGAGGGAGGTGATTCTGCCCCTCTACTCTGCTCTGGTCAGACCTCACCTGGAGTACTGTGTCCAGCTCTGGAGCCCGCAGCACAGGAAAGACATAGACCTGGTGGAGTGCGTCCAGAGGACGGCCACAAAGATGATCAGAGGGCTGGAGCACCTTTCCTGTGAGAACAGGCTGAGGGAGTTGGGGTTGTTCAGTCTGAGGAAGAAAAGGCTCCAGGGTGACCTAAGAGTGACCTTCCAGGCACCTGAAGGGTGCCTACAGGAAGGCTGGAGAAGGGCTGTTTACAAGGTCCTGTAGTGAAAGGATGAGGAGCAATGGTTTTAAATTAAAGAAGAGCAGATTTAGATTGGACATCAGGAAGAAGATCTTTACATTGAGGGTGGTAGAGCAGTGGAATAGGCTACCAAGGGAGGTGGTTGAGGCCCCATCCCTGGAGATATTTAAACTGAGGCTGTACGAGGCTCTGAGTATCCTGGTCTAGTTGAGGGTGTCCCTACTCACTACAGGGGGGCTGAACTAGATGACCTTCGGAGGTCCCTTCCAACCCTAGCCATTCTATGATTCTATGAGATCAGCTTATGAACAGAGACTGGACACTGTTATCGAAAATACAGATTAAAGCAATGCCAATTGCTCTAGATTTTCAGGCACCATTGGCCAACACCCTGTGAGAAGCACCTTCACTGATAGATGAGCATTTTCATCACTATCCAACTTGTGCTAAAAATGTTAATAAAAAAAAATATTAATCTTCCATGTTTTAATAAAGCCCTGAATGAGCACTTGGGTACCAAACTGCATAAGAAATATTGCCAAACAGTCCATATCAATCCATGAGATTGTGTGCATCTGCTGAGTTCTCCAGCAGAGGATTCTGGAAAATAGTGATTATCCCTTAGAGCCTTTCATTGTCCACGTTTTTGCAGATTGCAGTGTATCTGTGGAGAAGGAAAGACTGTGGCAGAAGCATGCATTGTATTGTGGCTGTGCCTCACATCCTCAGTGAGAAAAAAATAGAAATGTTTTTCTTTTTCTTTCATTTCAATAAGTAATAGGACCAGAGAGACAGAGGTGTATGAAGCAACCTTTTAATGTACAACAACAAACTTCAATGTTTCACATTTTAAAGATTAGAACCCTTAACTCCTCAGTACCATGTCAAATGTTTCAAAATTCAGGCCAAAGTTTGGAAATGCAGATCATATGAAAAAAAAAAAATTAAAAAGCACAAAGTATTTCCAACTGTCCCCTTTTCATCAAAAAGTCTCTTCTTCAGACAGAAGACTCCAGGTCAATTTTCTGTGTCAAGCTATCCTTCTTAGTGGGAAGAAAAGGTTATTTCTGTCATTCAGTTCTAAATGTGACAAAATACACAAAGTCCCAAAAGAGAAAAAGGAGAGTGGAGATTGGGAACATGTGTTTTTGTTGACATTCTCAGAATTCAGCGTAGCTGGGCAAAGACAGATGCCTTTCACCCAGCAGCTCAGCAATACAGCTGATGTGCTGTACCCTTTCTCACTTCACAGGGCTCAGGCAGAACAGATTTAGGCAGCCTCAGTGAGCTGGTGTCTTTTGATTCAGGATGTCTCTAGATTAGGTGACAAGATAGGAATCAGATGTAGAAAGCACTGAAAACATTGCACAGAAAAAAAAAGATATGCAGATGGGAGTCTTAACATCTATTCAGAGGTGGTGGTAATGCTTTAACAACATATTTTGAGCAGTCAGTCTCAAAAGGCAGAGTGACATAATGAAGAGGACACCCAGACAATTTTTCCTTCTACTGCAAGGGTTTTTTTGCTTTTCTTCTGAACATTCTTAAACAACAATAAAACCCAAACCAAACAGAAAGAGATGACAGCATATTGACCATTCATGTTGCCATAACAAGACATTTTTCATTTGTATTTTCTGGTCCTACACTTCTGGTTTTATGAGAGACTACTCAATACAGCAGTAAGGTTACAAAGCTAATAGGCCTCCTGATTTTTTTTTTTTTTCTCCTTCACTATTCTCATCTTCATCTTCTGTTCATGCCTTTCCTATGGTTTTATTTACAACTGAGATAGGACGTCTGAGTACCTGTTACTATAAACAGGGGATAGAATGCAGAATTTCAAGTGTGTATTAGGTGCTCCACTCTTCAGGTAAGTAAATGAAGATGAGTTGATGGTCTAATACAAAAAGGTTAGTGTTGCAATTGCAACTCTATTGCAGATTGTCAAGGAGACAGTACTGAGGTGGAGGTGGAAAGGTGTCAAATCCTGTGTAACAGCATATAACTCCTTCTGTCCCACTAGGGTAAAAGAGGAATGGTTTCCAGGGAGATACACTTCTTCCTGAGGCTATACACTGACTGTGATTTATTTGCTTCTTCTCTAAGTTAAAAGAGAAGTATGTATGTATTTCCATATTGTAATATATTTTCTCCTTTCTTTTTTTTTATATTTATTTTAGACTTTCATTACAATGTTGCCTTAAAACAGTCAATAGCTCCACTAACCCTACATCTTTTCTCAACAAAGAGCAGGAGATTTTCTTAAAAAGGAAAATGATTTTCACAGGAAGAAGTCTAAAAGACAGACTAGTCAATAAACATTCTTTCTGTGTTTGTTATCAAATTCTTTGCTCTTATATCTTAATCATATCCAGCATATCACACAGTTTTTCTCCTACTGGTTTGTAAAGAAGGCTTATAATTAATTTATAAGCACTTCTAATTAGTACAGACAAGCAGGCACTGAAAATCTCACATGATGACAAAGCTCCACTTTAAAAAACTCCAAGTTCTCCAGATTTGTCAGGAACGTATTGCTCTAGCACAAGCTAATTACAAATCACAGCTTATTTGATAGCTGGGTGTAAAAATAAAACAGTGACAAATGATAGAAATAAACCTGTAAGGTAATCAGTTCTCCGATTTTAGCCTGAGCTTAGAGCAGTCCAGATACTTCTGATGTATTACAGAAGTCTGAAAAAATGTCTGGTCTTACCAGAATTCGATGGAATTCCTCTCTACTGCCAGCTACAGCACGTGGTTGGGCTTAACCCATCCTGAATGATGAATTAGTTTCCACAATGAAGGGGGCTGGAGGCCAGGAGCACATCCACCTGCTAAAAGCAGCACAAGTGTTGGCACGTAACAGACCTGCAGAACAAACCTGCACTATGTGACCCCTTCACCTCCAAGAGTGTGGATGCCACAGCTATATACACACCACTGACACCAACTGTAGGTGGCATTCATTAGTGAGGGAAGTCAAAGCCTGGTGTTAATAAAGAGTGGTTCATCTTGAAGTGAACATATCCCAACACTGATGCTGATGGCTAAAATGCAAATCACCTGCTGCATGACTGAAGGAATATTTCCCCAACAACGTTGCATTCTTAGAAGTGGTTCAAGGTGTTAAAAAGGCAAAATAAAATGGCTGCTGTGAATATCAACAATATGCAGAGCATATACCAGTGAGGGATCCTGAGATAACCCACAAGAGATAATGTTGTGTCACCTCATCCAACTTACAGAGGCTAAGACTCAAAGTACCCTAAATTTTAATGATAGTTAATATGAGTTTTAAATTTGCATACCTATATCACACTATTCTTCAGTTTGCCTTCCTGTATTTATTTGAATCTCTTTGATGCCTTCATCTGACATTTTCAGGTGGAATTTTTTCTTCCATGGGAACGAATCTTTTAATGTTTGTATTTTTATGAATGGATGCTGAGATTCTGACACTGTTAACTAGGCCTAGGAGATAGGACTTGGGAAACACTTATGATAATCTTACAAGAATTGACAGCCTTTACACACAAACCAAAACCTAATTTGTTAACTAATTTGCTACTATTTCACATTCCTTGGACAGTTTTAATAGTTTTAGTGGCCTCTGATATTCTGAGTCTAACCAGAAGAAAGGCAATGTATGTGTTTTAACTCCCTCATCTGATCCAATGAAAATACTAGATCTAGGATTGTACTTTGCATACAACTTTTGGCCCAGCATAAGACTGTAATAATGCAAGGGCTTATCTTCAAAAAAATATAGTATAGATGTAGATTAATACTTTTTACACTGAACCTAATAATATCAAAGTTCTTTAGAGACATTCGTATGGAAAAGGTGTAAGATCCTGCTCCAGGAAGTGTTTTTATGTGTTTTGATATCCAGCAACTTTAATGACCTGGCTATGGTTGGGGTGTATATATGCATGTAATGTTAAGATGATGAGTTTCCCTTTTCTCTCAACATTACTAGTGAAGGCATTTGGCTTCCCACAATGTGGAGATACCACACTTGCAAAGTAGTTTCAGAGGTTTAACCACTATATGAAAAACTTATAACAACCCCAAATGCACACTGGATAAATGTTTGTTTCATCTGGGTATTCATAGCATAGTTTTTGACAGTGTGCTACATCAAAATATCCAGTCTGTATGGAAATGAGTAAATGGTATCTTCATAAAGATTATGTTCTATAGATCAATATGCATTAAAGTCAATAAGAAGAAAAAAATAAGTACACTTATTTCCAAAAGAAATAGGAGAGTTAGATTTGCACAGTCTTACATCAGTGTAAGTACTTGCTACATAGTGATAAACCCCTATTAAAAGACTGATTCCTGCAGTTGGCATTGTTATTCTCATGTTAGTTAACTGGTAGACACTTAGGTCTACACTCTACCTACTCTACCTGGTATTTCTTATTATTCATTGACCTTTGAGACCCTGGAACCAGCCCTCAACATATGAGAGCTGCAACGACTGTAAATCTGGGTGACTGAACCTCCTGTCTGACTGACTGATGTCTGTCCCCTTCTCCACAGACTAAGGAAGCAAAGATCTGCATCAATCTACACTGCCCTCTTTGTGGCTACTTTAAAGCACAGTACTGCTTCCTTTACTCTAAATGTCGGAAAATGGGATTAGTGCCTTAAAATTTCAGTGTAAGGGAAGCATCTTGACAGCTGACCCATACTTTAGAAATACACCAACTTTTCTGTTAATATTGATATTAATTATTTGCCTTAGTCTGAGTTCTTTTTTGTCTTAGGATAAATTAGTTTTACTTTTTCTGTATGATAAAAAATAACAGGGGCAAAAAAAATGTGAGGCAAGTCCTCAGGAAATTCATCATAGTTTAGCTCTAGAACAGAACCTGATGAGAGTTTCAAGGCATGTTTTATTGATATCACTATCAAGATAATTTTCTTTATAAAACATTGTTTTAGAGTGGTAAGGGGTAGGTAACATCACAATGTCCAGTGTGATTCTTTAACATACTGCTGTTGCTGTAGAACTTTCACAGGTTCTTTATTTTCTGAATATAATAATGACACCAGGTTGTGAAAAATTACTTCACTATTAAGCTCTTCAGAGTTTCATATGCAGGCAGTAATATGTTTTATTTATGTTTAGTTGACAGGTAGGAATTTTGTTGGTCTAAAAGGTGATTCAGCTAAATCAACCCAAAAGACTGCCTGGATATTCTCACTCATTTTAAAAGTGACATATTTAGTTTCAAGTAATTTCTTAAACAACCATATCAAAACTGAAAAAAAAAAACCAAAACCAAACCAACACATAAAAAATTTACACAGAACTAAAGCATTAATATTGGGTTTTTTTTTCATTTACCCACCTATCTGTAAAACCACACTTGGCAAACAGAGTATTAGAAGGCTCCTATTTATACAATGATTCTGCAGCAGTAAAGAAAGATGCAATCTCCTCTCTGATTTCAGAGCAGAAAATTGCTATGGTGTAGCAAGCCAGCTGTCCTTCATTGTGGCAAGTTCTTTATTCTGTTTTGGAAATCTAATCTTCTGAGATAGTCTTCTCAAGACTCTTATCCTTTGACCATGACCATCTCTAGCACAAACCAATACAACTCTACTGAAATCAAGTCAAAGATTTTTTTTAGTTAGAACTAATAACTGTTTAGCACTCATGAAGGTTTACTACTCATATGACCACCTTAAAATGTAAACATTTTCATTGGTACTATTAATTTTTAAAGACCAAGTTTTTTGCTTCTTTTCCTAAAATTCGGATGGTAAACCATTCATGTAAACCTGCAGTCTTTATCTAGCTGATTTACTAAGCTAGCCACTCTTTTTTATCTCTGAAAGTGTTGAAAGTAAACTACTTTTCATCAGTCTATTAAAAAAGAAAAGTAGGATCTCATCCCACTGATTTAGCTCTTACTCTAAGAGGTTGCTCTCCCACCACACACACAAAGCTCTTCTTACTATAAATCACTACTACAACCTCTACAATGTTAAAACCAAAGCACAGACTTACATTTCTAAAGCATTAAACAATTAGGGAAAATATCTAGATAATTCATGTGGCATCTTCTATGCAGGAAATACATAGGGCCTTCACCACTAACCCTAGGAGAGAGGAGATCAATCCCACAGTTGATTTTTGGCAAGCAATTTTTGATCATCCTTAAAGCTACAAAGTATGTTTCCTAATTCAACTGTGTTAGCAATGCCTTTTGTAGTTGCTTGACAACATTGCATAGCACTCCTAAAGCTGCTATCACTTTGTCATCCATGGGAAAATCGTAGTTGCAGCAGTAAAATAAATATATTTGCTCTTCTCCCTCTGCTTTGGAGAAGAAATGATGAGAAAATGTGAGAAATTTTGGAAGCAATATATAATGTGCCTCCTGAAGAACCACAAGAATCCCAAATTGAACATCTCTGGATTTGCAGTGGTAGGTGTACTAGTAAAGAGATGCTGATTGAGTGAATTCGGCTAGCTGTCTCTGCCATTTTAAGAGCAAAACTTCCTACAGTTCAATTATTTGCAACAGCTTTCCATAATATCACTGAGAAATAAATTACCAGTGTTCCTGCAAAACAGCTGTTTTTCCTGTAAACTGGTGGAAAGACTGTTTAATGAACATTTATGAGCCCATCAGCTGGAGCAATCCCTTCCCCCTGAGCAGCACGGCTGCCAGGGCGGGCTCCCCAAGAGGCGTTCTACCTGAGTGCGCTTTGCCAGATTGATGAGCCTCCTTCCGACAGTTGACTTTTTATGTAGAGAATTTGTTTGGCATGCGCAAGCTGCTTACATCAATATATTATTAAAAGGGGAGGAGGAAAGGGGCCACGGACACTAACTTGTAGCCATGCTGCAGCCTTTCTAGCTGTATTTGTATATAAATATAGACATCTTTTAATCTTGCATTTCTTTCTTTTATTTTTTCCCCAGAGAAGCCAGCTACCCTTGCAGTGGCATCTTTCCCAAATACACATCTCTCTACCTATTTTTTCCTCCCTAGCCTTCTCTCCTCTCTCATTCTAAGCAGCCCTTTTTCCCCCTAAATTCTCAATGGTCCTTAGTACAAACATGCATAGAAAGGTTACTCAGCGGGTTTGCATAGTAAACACAAATGGATATTGTTCTTGACATCTTGTGAACTTGTCTCTCTCCCTTGTATCTTGAGAGAACATAGGACCTACTGGGCCTGTACGAGCCTTGCTGCATTTTTAATGATAGTCCCTGAAATGCAGGGGAGCAAGATGTTGTCACCTCGGCATATTTTATCCCTGATCAAACATTAGTTGGCAGCTGTTCTAAACTTGTAACACTGTCTCATCCACGCCGGCTGCTGGCTTGGTGGCAAGAGTGCAAAATCTCACCCAGATTCTTCTCTTTCACATCTCTCTCTTGCTCCCTTACCTATACCTTGGAGCCCTGCTCTCCACTTCAGCATCATAAAATAATTTCCAGCAAGCTTCGGTAAACAGGGAGAAGAGTTAGCAAGGAGACCATCCACCTTAGGAAGTAATGTTTACCAAATCAGGGGAAATATGTCAAGACACTAAAACATTTATAAACACTGAATGTTATTTCATAGATGCAGATAACAGCAGACACAAAGGCATATTCTATGTTACATATAGGGTTTTTGTTTGACTTTTTTTTCCTGACTGATTGGTTTGGTTTAAATGCTGTTATTTTTTTGCTCTGCTTTTTTTAATGATTTTTTTTAAGAGCATAATAGTTGTTTCTGAATGGGTAATCACTGCTTCAGAACCACCAAGAATAAGGAATCTGTCAGGTGTTTATAATCTTCCATTAAAAAAATAATTGCTTAAACCATAACTATCACTGCAGACTGATTTTGACTGTTATTTTGATGTTTTTGAAAAAGGGTGATTCTCTTTTTCCAGTGATTTTGTTATGATCTGAGGATCTTCATTATTAAGCTGGAGCCACATAATTTGAATGTGGTCCTTGTTAATATTTGAGTGTTGTTCAGCAATTTTCCACTTGCAGGGAGAAGATGAATTCTTTTTTAAATTGTATTTTTCAAGTCAGTGTAAGAAGTAGGATTTATGGAAGCAATCTTTAATCCTCTCGTTACTATTCTAGATTAGAAAAAGGAGTATAAAACCTCAGAAATGCCATTTAATATATCTGGCATTCACAAAGCATTATATAACTCAGCTTCTCCATTTGAAGACCCTTAACCGCATAGTTATATATTTTTTTACTTGATCCCCAACAAGAAACATTTGCTCTACTGTCAGATACCTTGTTTGAGTATCATCTTAGGAAATGCCAAAATTACTCCTGAGAGTTACACCTTCATTGACTACAACTTGATACTGGTTACCAGTGATTACTATTAGTAATGTCTGTTTTAACAAATTAAAGTAATTTGTTTGTGTACCTGGCCACTGGACATAAAGTCAGTTTTTATACAATAATATTCAAGACTGATGAGGTTGTTGGAGACACCATAAAGACCTCATGGCAATTGTCATCTTCCTTCTAAAAATATCAAGTTGTTGTAGAAAATGCACGGGCCAATGAAATGTTAAGCACGTTTATAAATCTAGGAAGGATATGTTGAGATGATGAATTGCTTTGGTCAAAATTTAAATCATTTTGAGTATTATGTTCTCTTCTCCTCACTGCAGAAGGGGGAGGTGTCAGGGAGACTGTGCAGTACTTGAAAAGGTAAAGAAGGGCAACAAGGCTAATCCAGGATTAAAGAAAATGAGCTCTGAGGACAGTCAGAGATATCATAAAACCATATTGCCCAGAGGGGAGATATTTAAAGTGGGAATCTCTTGGAAGTGTACACACTGCCAACTCAGGTTATTTTTTTTCTGGATTTGGACATAGGCAAGGCATATATAAATGCAAATAGGAAAAAGGTAGTTAAGGAGATCACAAAAATGTAGTACACCTGGGATCACAAATACTTCACTGTAAAATAAACTCAAGTACAGTGCTCAAAAGAGGTCTTTGCTAAAGAAAGCCAGGCCAGACTTATAAAAACTTGGCAATCACCTAACTCTCCCTCTGACTTATTTCTCGAATACTGTGAAATCATCACACTATTTACCAGATGACTATTTCCCCCCACTATATTTTTATTTCCCTAACAAGCATTCACTATTTTGTCCATACGCTTTTTCATTTATTCTCTCTTTCACTAAAACAATAATGTCATCTTCAATGAGATCTTACATGAATGCTTTTTTTCCCCAAGCTTCAAAGTAGGTATTGCCAAGGAAATGTCAATGAAAGTGCCATTTCTGAGTTTACATCCGCAAAGGTCCCTTTCAGGGAAAGGGAATAAGAATCAGAGGAGTCTGTGGGCAGAGCTGTTTTCACATACTGTATGATTAGTTGCAGTGAAGCAGGAAGAAGAGAAAAAGAAATCTTCTCTGTACAGTGTCAGGGAATAAAGGGAGTCTATGATGAGTCTAACAGAATATTTGGTCACAGAATTTCTAAATAAAGTGAAGTCATGTGAATTTGAACAGCTAATAGATGGATTAGAGTCCTCATTATCTATGGTGCTGTATGTGAACTCCAAGAAATTTATTGTGAAAGAGGCAGCCTGTGCCCTAGTAGATCTGACTTGAGCCTGGCAAAATGGGTCACTTTATTTGAGCCTATACCCAAATGGTATAGTATTTGTTGTACTGGTAGTAATGCAGGTGATAGCAAAACAAGCTTTTGAAAAGCTCTTCAAAAGATTGGTCCCCTTTGACTGACTGATCTCTTAGGCTGGTTACAGCACAGGCATTTCACAGAGAAGGGTTGAATCAGATGAGTTTACAACCCAATTCAGACAGGTCTCATGCCTTCATGTGACTCCTCAGAAGCCTGAGTGGCAGTCTGATGAGGGATTTGCAGCCTGAATTCCCAGGATCTTCAGCTCCTGCAGTTTGGCAAATGTTTTTTTGTGTCATGATATACTCAAAGATTCCCAGATCTGGAGCTCTCAATAGGGTCTCTCCCTTTTCCTAGTCACTAGTAGCTTTGCAAGTAATGTAAAACACTTTGCAAACCAATTCCAGGTGTGGAAAGGTAGCTCTGAACATGAACAGAGGTAAAAATCCATTCATACATAAAAACCTATTTTATATAAACTTGTCAATAAGGAATTTTAACACATTAGGCATATGAGGAAATTTAATGACCACATATATTTAAATGAGACGGGGAATTAAGGCTGAAATAGAAATGTCAGTACTAAACAAAATCATAGACCTCTATTTTTTGTTATAATTTCAGCGATTTCATGAAAATTATCAGATGTTTAGACAAGAAATTGTTAAAAGTTTCATGTGGCCATAGTACTCTACACATGCTCAGGTAGCTAATGTGTCATGAATGAACAAATTACATTTCCACTGGCATAAGCAGAGATGCTGGACAGGTTTGCTGCAAGACTTTTATAGTGCTGGAGGACAGGCACATCCTGTGCATGACAGCAATGTACCTGATGAGCTCTCTCCTCCCCAGAGCAGGGGATGAGGTTTAGCAACCTCAGAACTCCCTTCCTCAGTTGTGTCCTATCTGTCAATAAACCCTATGGTCTTCCTAAAAAACATGCAGGCCCTTGTTCTGATAAAGGACAAAGGCATATTTCAGATTGTTTTGTTACCTCTTGCAGAGAAATCCAAATCTAGACCACACAAATGAAAGCAGGCATAGGTTTTTGTAAACACTGCAAGTGAACAGCCATTCAATTATCAGAATGATTAGCTTTCTATTCATGTCTTCAAATCAAAACTGTCTACTTTGCTGTAATCTATGGTCTCAGTATGGGGCAGCTGCATCAGATATACAACACCCTGCAATAAAAGCAGGCTAGAAACACCACTAACTCTGCCTTCAAACTGAGTGAGTTTGAAGAGAATTGAGAGAAGCAGATTAAGGGAGGGGGGGTTGGATGTTAGAAAGTTACACTGTAAATATTACAAAGTACTCCAATCTCACTAGTCATGTCAGGGAAATAAATTTGGCATTCAGAGTGTCTGTGAAAGGCTTGGCCTATCCCCGATTTGCAGCCGAGGAGACTGAAGAGGAGTCAAGGGAGACTATCTCTTTAGAATGACATGATAGCTGACTCTGATAATTTGATGGCTACTCCCAGGTCTAGGAATCATGGCAGCTGATCCAGATACATCATAAAATGTGCAATACATAACACAACAAATCAAGATAAAAGCTTTCTCCAGTGGACAAAATTCTCAGGCTATCACTACAGTGGTGTCAGGTTAAAGTGTGTGTCAAACACGAAACATTGTTCAATGTAGCACATTACAGCTGAGCATAGGAAAGTCTTTATCTAAGCCTTTATTGTCCTTCCTTTTTATATAAGATTCCATAATATAAAAGCTCAGATACATTTTTTCTGAAACTGACTAGAAAACACTAGCAAATTCCAGGCTACACCACAAGTCTACCAGCTTGTTGCTTTAATCAGATAGGTTACTTGTATATGCATGTACAAGCATGCACTGGTTGAGTTTTATGGATTGATAAAGCTTGAACTCTTTCTTCAGATTCTCAAATCTCCAGATCTCCTTTTCTGGAGACTTTCAAGACCCTCCTGGAAGTATTTCTGGGCAATCTGATCTTGGTGAACCTGCTTTAGCAAGGGGTTTGGATTAGATGAACCCCAAAGATTCCTACCATACTGGGATTCTGTGAAATTGACCCATCTTCAACAGAGAGGTACCAGGTCACCTACTTTTTCTCCATTCCTGTTGCAAAGCCAAAAAATTTGGCAATGAAAGCTATGGAAAAGGGAATGAAAACTGTCTTCTTTGCTATATGAGGTCTTGGTCACCAGCCTCTGGTAGGCTTCTCCAACAGCTGTGGTTTAAAGCTCTAAAGGAGAGGAGTTAGCGTCACATGCTGTAAACAGACTGGTCCTTACAGTACTATCAGTTTCCTTTGATATCATCTATCCAAGCCAGTGTCTTGTTTAACTGAGTCTATAGACATCTTGGGGGTGCTTCAATGGCAGAACAAATGTACCAGATCAAATAAACCAAAAAATAGAGCAAAAAATAAACCAGGCAGCTAAAACTTTTATCCAGGATGTAGGAAGCGCAGGCAACAATGCTTCCTGATTCATATCAGAGCAGAGTTTTCATCGCAGACAGACCTTTCTCCTTGCACCACTGTACCCCATGATTCAGGCTCTTGCTGCAGCTCTTTGAATTCCTACAAGACACCTATTCAATGGAAGAGAAGAAGAGCAGCACTAGATACCAGTGGGTAGGACACTTGCCCTGGTTCCTCTGAAGTTTTATGAGATTTAAGTCTCAGCCTTTCCTGTTGCTGCTGAGTGACTTTCCTCGCAGCTTGCCAGCTTCTCTGAACCTCCCTTCTTACAGAGCTCTCCCCACACATTGTATATAAACATAATGCATCTGCCTGTGAGCTGTGCACTGTTAGGCAGCAGAGCACACCAGAGTTTGGCATTGCATTGATCCCACCTACCTTGTGTATGCCCTACCTTGCTCATTAAAATGGCCTCTGATAATGAGGTCTTGTTAAAGAGTGATACATCTTATCCTGTGTCAGCATTATGTGTTTATAAAAAATACAAGTACACTTCCCTTTGGGTCTTTTAAAAGAATGTTTTTAACTATTCTCTCAATTTAGGGGATTGATTAATGTTAATGGGATTACTTTGCTTCATCTATCATTCATTTTACTTCATTGTGTGGGCCTTAATCTATAGGTACACTCTGCAACATAAGATAGAAAGAAGCATTTACCATAATCTCAATTCAGAGTGGATGATTTGACAAGTGGGACTCATCATAATAGCAGTCAAGAGGAAAAATTTTCTGTCCTTTTCTTTAAAAAGTCATAAGAATGTGAATTTTTATTCTTGCTTTTTTTTGTCTCTTGGTTTTTCGTGTTTTTTTTTTTTTTTGTCTTTTTGGTAAGGGCTGGGGAGGAAAGGATCTTATGCATAATTTAATTACTTTGTCTTTCTCCCTCGGGTCAGTATATTATATTATATTGAAAAGTAATTATGCAGTGAAAGTAAAATGTCAAACTGCAGATGTCTGGTAACAAGTAGTACAGATGTGAATGATTCTATTATGTGCCATCTTGCAGACATCTTTATACCTTTCCTCTGAAGCTTCACCCTATGTGCTTATACGTTTGAGTATTTATGCACCCAGGATGAGATCTGCTTTTTTTCCCCCCCTTTGCAGCATCTAGATCCCAAGCTGGGTTGCCTTGTTGGCAATGATTGATTACCCAATATCTAATTAAACCTGATCCAATCACTTATTATGCAGAGTGGAACAAACAAACTGAAGTCGACTGTCAGACCTGTGATTGATGATACTGCCAATCCAGCTTTTGTTGCGTCTAATGTCCTGACGCTTGTTACAACCAGCCAAAGCTGCGCTGGACAAAGCGTTCTGTCACTCTTCACACAAATTCACTCCCCTCCCCCCTACGCGTCTCTCCACTCTCTCCTTCTTTTTTTTTTTTTAAGAAAAAAATTATTGAGAACAGCAGAGGTTCTGTTTGGGTTAGTGTGTACAATGAGATCAAAGTCCCCTAGAGATCCAGAGTCCTTAAGTGGCAGGGAGTGGAAGAAAAAGAGTATGTGTGTGTGGAGGGGGGTTGGCAGGAGGTGCACTTGGTATGGTAATGAACCTACCTTAGGGAGAGTGACAGATATGACATTAAAGCAAACCTAGCAGGGTAATAATTTCTTTTCTATTGTCTGCCAAGCAGGATTCTCTTTGCAGCTCTCATTTATAAATTTTTCAGTTTTAATGTTTTAATTATTTAAAATGCAAATAGGTTCCCGAAGAAAGAAGCAGAAAATACAAATTCCCTAAACAAATTCAACTTTTGAAGTTGCATTCACACAGTGTAAATCCTTTCTCTTGTGCCTTGTATTTAGCTTAGGTTAGTTAAGTTTTGGGTTACTTGGTTGGTGGTTTTTTTGTGAGACAAGGATTAACCAGATTCTCAGATTCCCTTGAGATTCAAAGAACTAGTCATAAGAATGCGAAGAGGTTTCTATATCATGGTTTATTTCCTGACATAGCCTATGTTTAAAATTCTTAGTTGTACTTAGCTATTAAAGAAATCCACAAAGAGATGTTTTCTGTCCCTTCACAAGTTTAAAATATCTTTTTAATCCATCCATTTTCATATAAATTTTTTATACTGAATATGGACAAGTGTCAGTGTGTATGTGCACATGTGCATAATTCCCATGTGATAATTGGAAGTGTAAATGTATTTTTCAAAACCTTTTACAATTAATCATCTATTTGCAATTCCATCACCTGCTTAATAATCTATCATACAATTCAAAGATTCCTGAGTCACACACTGCTTGAAAGAGCTGATATTGAAAACAAAGCTAAAATAAAGGAAACAAAATCCAGTAAGATTTTTAAATATTTTACTTTCAAGATAGAATTTCCTAGCAAAGGGTGGTTGTTTTGTTTTTTTGGTTGGTTGGTTTTGTTTGTGTCTTTGTTGGTTTTGTTTTTTTTCTGGAATTAAAGGGATAACGATTTTCAGTTTGGAATGCTGTTTGTTTTCTAAACACATAATACCATTTTAAAGTTTGTTTCCTTTCCCTGTCAAGCCAGACACAAGAGCTCTGCCTATTTGGACAAAAACTGTTAAAGTGTCTAGGTCAACACATTTTAATTAGATATATCTTCATGTCTAGCAATAAAAATGTTGATTGTTTATGGGTATACCTTAAATATTTTACCCCTCCATCCTATCCTTTAGATCTAAATGGTGCAGCACCCGCATGGACAAGTGAGTTCATAAAATAGCCCCAGCATCACTAAAAATAAATCGTAGATCATAGCAAAAATATGTCTCTCTGACAAATTAGGAAGAAGTTGGGCTATAGCAATAGTTCACAGATTAGTTCACATAATGGTCAAGGTGGGAAATAACCTCTGGATATTACCTGGTCCAATTCCCTTGATCAAGCAGAGACACATAGAGCCAGTTCCCCAGGACCATGTCTAGACAGTTTTAAAGTATCTCCAAGGTAGGAGACGTCGCAGCCTCCCTGGACAACCTGTGCCAGTGCTTGATCACCCTCACAGAAAAATGTGTTCCTTTATGTTCACACAGAGACTGTCATGTTTCAGTTCCTGACCATTGCATCTGTTCCTGTCACTGGGAACCACAGAAAAGAGCCTGGCACTGTCCTCTTAGTACCCTCCTGTTAGGTATTTATATACATTGATGAGGTCCCTGAGCCTTCTTTTCTCCAGGATGAACTGTTCCAGCTCTCTCAGGCACTCCTCACAGGAGAGGTGATACATTCCCTTCAGCATCTTAGTGGGCCTATGTTGAACTCTCTTCAGTACGTCCATGTGTCTCTTGTACTGAAAAGCCCAGAACTGGACACAGCATTTCAGGTGTGGCCTCATCACGGCTTAGTAGTGGGGAAGGAAGTTTTACCACTGGCACTATGTGATGGACAATAATCATACATCATAACTATACAGCTGCTGGACAAATGTGTAGCTAGCCCAAATATACTCTCAAGAATCTCTGCATGTACCTATATTTTTGTCAGAGGAAGATCTGATAAAATGTGTTAATATTTAAGCAGCTTCAAGGTCTGTAATACATACAAGCTCTTGAAGATTTTTCAAGAGAAATAAAATAGAAAAGAAGGTATAATACAGCCCTTATTTACTAGCAAAGGAAGACAGAAATGGAAGTAAATTAAAGACTGGGAGAGACCAACAAAAGAAAAAGTGTTTTGGAGGGTACTGAGCTATAGAGAAAACAACCATGTGGACATGCAGTACACAATATGCTGTGTGGTGGCCTTTACCTTAGTGCTCACAACAGTCACAAAAGAATCAGATCCTCTGGTTTTGGTGGGAGTTTTTCTTCCAGAATAACTACTTTACACTGATGGATTTGGAGGAAGGAGGAGAAATGGGATTTGTGAAGCATACCACTTACTTGCATGTACACCATCAGTCTCTTAATTTCATACACAACTTTAAGGAGAAGGAAAACATCCGTTTTTCTTTCATATGCAATATTTTCAACCTACACAGAAATATTCTTCAGACAAACTGAGGCACAGATTAAAAAAATAAATATATAGCTGTGTAAGAATACTGGAAGAATTTCCCCAAATATCTAAGTATTTCAGTGAAAAGCTCATCTTGCACAAAACATCTGGTGAGTGCAGGAGGGATGTCTATCTAATTCACACTGATATATGCAATTAGCAAATCTGATGAGGCTGGTTGAATTACTTTGCCACAAGAGAAACAAGCCTCTAGCATTCACTTTATTGCAGAGCTAGAGCTAACACAGTCTTCAGTTAGGGCTGATACTTAGCTTACCTTGTTCTAATTTTATAGCTTAACTCTAGCTACACATCCCTTTCTGTACTAAACTAATAAACATTAGTCTCCATGGAAGCTGCAGAAATACAGTGGGATAAATGGGAGGAGAGTCAAACCCTAAATATTTCAATCATGCTGAAATATGTGAAGTAAAGGAAAAAATGGGAAAAAAATCCAGAGAAACAAAATAGATTTCTTACAGTATTGAGAATAAATCTTTTACACCAGGGCAATAGGAGGCTAACATTACCAAAGGAAGCTAAATTTAGTCTGTGAAAGGTTATCTTGGGCAAGCACTTATGGTACATTTCTCTAAATTTTCACTTCAATTAATCTCTAGAAATTCAGTGTCTGATCCCAGTGACAGTAGCCTCTGGCTTCTTCAGAGCGACTGCCGAGGAAAAATTATCTGACACATATCAAACAAGCAAGAAATGACACTGGACAACATTAATCAAAACTTTCTCATTTCCTGAAGAATTAAGCTTAAATAATTAATTCCAGCACTACAGGCAGCTGTAAAAGAGGCCTCGTGCCTCCCCGCTGGTAAGAATTTGTCCTTGTCTGAAAGACTAGATTGATATATTTATTATTTATCAGATTAATCATGGCCAAGAACATTATAGATTGGCAGCCAAGCCCAGCCAGTTATATTGTAGTGGCCTGTTATTGGAGCTTCAAAAGAACTTGGTACATCAGCAACATTCAAAAGGAGAAGGGGTAGAAGAGTTTGCCCTCAAGCACTATTAAAAAAAAAAAAA
>VWZY01009114.1:45354-69622 GCA_013399075.1 Chloroceryle aenea
CTGATGTTTTAACCCCAGCTGTCAACTAAGCACCACTCGCTTGCTCACTGCCCCAACCCAGTGGAATAGGAGAAAGAATTGGAAAAAAAAAAGACTCACTGGTTCAGATAAAGACAGTTTAATAGGACATAAAATGAAGACATTAATAATAATAATAAAAACAATAACAATAACATATAAATAGAATATACAAGCCAAGTGATGCACAAGGCAATTGTTCACCACTTGCCAAACAATGCTCAGTCAAAAACCTATCTGTGGCCCCCGGTCAGCTATCACCCTAGTTTATATACTAGGAATGACATCATATGGTATGGAAAATTCCTTTGATCATTTGGGTCAGCTGTCTTGGCTTTGTCTCCTCCCAATTTCTTGTGCTCCTCCAGCCTTCTTGGCTGAAAAGCCTTTGACTTGGTATAAACACTACTAGCAAAACCCAAAACCATCAGTATCTTATCAACACTATTCTCACACTAAATGGAAAATACATACATGCCTGTATGTAGTTGCTATCAAATTTTCATTGTCATACTTTATATTCTGACAAAACCTAGTTCTAGATCTTATAAATCCTATTGTTGCTTTACTTTGTGCTACAGTCAGATCTAAACAAGCCCCTGGATTATGTAAGATCCCAAGTGGCAATATGTGAGTGAATGTGTAGCATGGAGGCACTTAGCTGTTACACATCCACTCATCAGTGAAAGCATTAAATGTCAGTGATGGAAGCAGGAGTTAGGAAGGCATTATCTGCTGTATCTACTGTTCTGTAGAATTACACCAATAAGGATTTAGTACTTTATGGAATATGAAACAGATGGGAAATATTAAAATAAACAAATTTGACCTCTAGAGTATCTCTTACGGGGTAGTTAAATCATTCATATGAGACCTGGAACAAGTAGGCTCAAATGCTTTCAAGACTGAATTGATTCCCTGTCTTTTGCACACTGGGTGATGGCTTTCACCACTGATCAGTTGATTGGCAGTCTCTGACCATTATCTCCATTTCCAACTGTGACACAAACTGGGGAGACAGGTCCAAACTCAGAAGACACCATAATGATGCCACATAGCAGCTTCAGCCTTACAGGCAAAACAACTTGGGGAATACATAGGTTTTACTAGAGCTTTAGACAAGATCCAGAAGTTAGATAAGGGAATAGATGCTCTTGATATCACTTCTTCTGACTTCAAAGCTTCTTTCTTTGGGAGGTGGCTAGGGGGAACTTGCCTTTGATGCTCAACCAAGAGTCTTGCTGTGTTAGCTTTACAACTGAAAAATAGTATTACTTTGTAGACTCAGTGCTGCCCTGCTACATCTGTATTAATTAATTTGCTAAAGTAAGCTCAGCCAGTTACTGTCCTCTCCACCAGAAAGATCTTTCTCCTCCCTCCCTACCTACTTAAGTAGACAAACCTCCTCATGTTGTCAAGGTCAGCTTTTGCTGTGAACTAAATGCTCTCTTCACATTCAGACTTCATGATCTCTTGTAGTCCCCTGTGGGGAGGTCCCATGCTGATCACAACAGAGAGGTGCAATCTCTCCCCTGATCCCCCCTGCCACGGATGTAGCACAGGCCTCCAAAGCCTGAGTCTGTCATCAGACTAAAACAGAACAAGGAAATAATTGTAACAGGGAGCATTCAGGTCTGCTGGCAAAAAGAAAATAAGTTCTAGAAAATAAGTATGAGCACTGTCATTTTGATAATTGACTTTTCCCTCTGGTCTTTTTGTTGGCTTCTTCAGTTGCAATGGTCCTACACAGTCCCTAGAGAAGTCTCCTGCCATCCATCACCTTTGATCCCTTGGGCTGGGAGTTTGGTCTTTGCTGAAGCCAGGACTCTTTGTTTTTTGTGATGTAAGCACCCTGTTTGCTGTTTATCTCAGGACGTGAGTGCAAGATATATTGACTTTGACAGCAAAGTCAAAATAAAAGGCTCATTTTCCCAAGCAGTTATTCTCACACACTAGTTTGCTGTTCATTCAGCAGTGCCCAGACAACAATTTTGGAGGTCACACTAAATCAGCTCTCTGAAATGACCTGAGATGCAAATAACTTTGTAATGTAATTTGTAATTTGTAATTTGTAATTTGTAATTTGTAATGGTTTGGTGTGTATTGATTTGCAACACAAAAAACCTGAACAGAACCATCATATACAGCATGGCCACAGGGTAGCAGCTAAGGAAGCACATGCTCTGAAAGCCGGCTTGTTGAGTAACCAAACAGGATATCCCGTGGTGCCTCTGTCTCACTCTGCCCCACAGTGCATGCTCCAGAGCATCCCAGACAGAGCAGACTGTTTCTTGTCATGAAAGAGTAGTGCTTCCTCCTCTGAAGGCTTGGGCAAAGGTGAAGCACACCAGCTAGGATAAGCAAGCAGCCAACCCCCCCTTCTGCCCCACCACACCACTATGAAAGAACAGGTGCTTTTAAAGAAAGCTGGAAACAGTCAAATTACAGAGCTTTTGCCTCTGTCATAAATTCAGAAATATAAATACATTCCAGCACTAGGACTGACTTTTTGAAAATACTAGAAACATAAGGCAAATACTTGTGCCTGCTGCACAAATAATTTAGCATGATTTTAACATGAGAATGTAGTGGTGTCTTTTAAATTTGATGTTGACCACTGTCTGCTGAGCAAGAACGAAATTCAGAGACTTGATAAATAAATATAGGCTTTTGTAGCCAAACAACTGGCTTCTTTTCCCTAAAAACCAAACAAAGCTATGAAACTGGAGCACACAGGAAGGTTGGAGAGAGCACAGAGAGAACTTTTAAAGATGCTCTTCCCTTTTTTACATCTTAATGACAGCAGATACCATTCTTTGCTGCCTATTTGGCCAGGAGAAACAAAAGCTGTCAATTAACTCTCAAAGTCCAAGGAAACCCAGTAATATCTTAACAATAACTTGAGATTTTTGATCATATGATTGTTTAATACAGGAATCATGTTGTCAATGTTACTGTGTTTATCAAGTTCTCACGTATAGATGGTAGGCTAGTTTACCTTGCTTTGCCTTTATTATCATTCCCTTCCCCTTTTTCTCCCTCTGGTACTTGCCATCATCTCTTTAAGAGCTTTCTATCCCCCACAAGACTTCTGTGCTCTTCCACTTGCACATGAAATATATGGCTGCCATTTTTTAAATTAAACAGAGTCTAGGGATTATCCTGACCTGAAACACCAATAGCAGTTCTCACAGTCACAGTCCATTGAACATTATTAATTTATGATCACATCTTGCTGTGCCTTAGCCACTTTCACTCTTTCTCTGAATTAACCTACTACAGGAGGCTTGCCTACTGCACAAAATACTGCAAAGTAGGATAACATCCTGCTGAGACACTTGGTATGTCAGGTAATGGGAAAGTACACCAGATCTGAAGGACAGCAAAGTTTTCTCCTTTCTGTTTTGACTCTTTTTTTGTTAAGTGAAAGTAGATCAGGAACACAGCTCATTTACTTTAGCATTTAGATGTTCAAATTCTATCATTTCTCTTTGAAATAATTTTGTCTTTATCATGCTCCAACATAATCAGAACCTTGCCTTCAAATAAAGGAATACCAGCACACCTACCTCTTCTGCTTATTGTACCTGAAGTAGAAAGTAACATTCAGGCTCTTTTACCAGCCAAATCAATGATTTCCCAATGCATTTGAAAGTGAAAGCCTCCACAGCCATACAGTATTTTCATCATTGCTTTTCAAATTTGCAAACCCCTTAAATAAGAAGCAACATAGAGAAAGGGCTACTTGATCATTTGTTAAACAAATATCAAAGATATGCATACTAATGCCAGAAGGAGTGCTTTTGGGTGTTCTATTTACAGAATTGTAATTACATTTACTGTTTGAATTGGCCCTCCAAAGAATTAAAAATAAGCAGCCATGGCTTTTTATTGCTATCCAGTGTTCCCTGGTGGCTTCTCTCTGAGTGTTCTGACTGGCAATTGTTCCAGGCTCACTCATGCCAGTAATGCATTTGTTAATTAGGCTAAGACTACTACAAAAACCACAACACAAGCCTCTTGTCAGCATATGCTGATCTAACCTCTTGAAAGGATGGTTATTTAAATAGATGTCTTTTGAGTTTTTGCTATTTTTTCCCCTAACATGTAAATATTCCCCTAAATATTAGTTATGCTTGTTTAAATTTTTATGGGATCAAATATTTGTTTAATTCTTGTTTTCCATGTTCATTTTCCCATTTCAATGTGCTTTCCGACACTAATCTTTTACACCTACAAGAAAGAAGTTTTGAAAATAAACTTTTTTGATACCAGTCAAAACAGATTTTGTCACCAATAGCTATATTTAGTGTTAGGCTGGAGTTCTGGCTGGCTGGGCATGACGATTTTGCTCTTTTATGCACCAGCACTAAGAACACAAGTACACCAAAGACATGGGGACATTGTTTGTCAAGAGAAAAGTTGGAAATGTAGGCTAATGCTAAATCTGCAGAATCTTGAAGCATCATTGGCTTTCACCTTTGAGACTGGACAAAATATAACTGATATTTCGAAGACAAATGCATTAAAAGAATGCTTTTTTTATTTTCATGTTAGAAGATAAAACACTAAAATTGTAGTAAAGGGGAAGGAATTTAAAACCAATTGAGATTCTTACCATATTCTATGCAGGTTTCTTAAAATGAAAGAAGCTCTCTCTTTTCACTTCAGGCAGTATAGCACTCAGTATTTTATTGAAAAGTTTGCTTAAATATCTTCTATCTCAAACAATTGTGCTCAGTACTATACACAGAGAGAAAAGTTAGTCAACTCTATTCAGTATACAGAAAAATAATGAAAAAAAAAATCGGTCTTCCCAACACAAGTAGCATGATTCACTTGGAATTCAAGCATCTGTGTTTAGAAGGTTCTCTGTTTTGGTTACCTGGCCAAGGATGTACTCAAGGCTGGGGCTGAATCTTGATCTTCTGTAACTGCCTGCTTTTACATTGAAAATATGTGCTTCTTTCCTCTCTGGATAAAATGAATATATCTGAAAAAAGAAAAAAAAATCCTTTTGGCTAAGACAGTGGAAAATGAACAGAAATGTACTCAGAAATCTATTTTTTTTCTGTATATTGTGGTCCACATATGTACCTTTTTTCCAGTGATGCAGCAGCTGCATTGGAGAAAATACATTTCTGATAGGAAGTGGCAAATTGCTGAGTGGATACTAGAGCCAATAAGACTGTAACATTCATGAGCCAATGGAATAAGAATTTCTGAGGGCAAATTTTGAAGAATCCAGTTTTCACATAAAAAGAAAACCCACAAAAAACCATGACATATCAGAATGCTTACCTTAAGGAGAACAGGAAGAAAGAACTCTCCAGATATATTCTAGTGGGGCACAATGCTGACACAGTAAGAGAAAACCTGAAGAGTCTGATGTGGTAAAATTAATTTTGTATCACAAAGACTAGTACTTTATACTGAAGAATTTGGGGACAGTAGATTTAAATATATAAATGGAACTGAGCAGGACCAACATGCAAAATCTATTCATAAAAAGCTCCAGGAGGAATTTAAGAAAGCAAGAAAAGCATGTTAAGAATACAATATCATCTTCATAACATTGCAGTACTACTTATCTAGCATTAAACATAGCAGAAGAATATGACCCTCTGTGACTTCCTGTCACCCTTGTAACTCAGTATCCCATTGAAAGTTCATTCATTATAGGACAGGACAGTGAGGAGTCTGTGTGCACTGCAGATGAAGGTATGACTCTGGCTGATTAATCTTACATTCAAGTGATCTGGGACAGAGGGGCTACCAGCATCAGTCCTCCAGCCCTGGCACAGCTCAGCACTGTCCTTGGTGCAGTAACTGAACTCACATTGTACCTGGGACCACTAGGTCTGATTTAAGTTAGCTCAGGCATTGCTATATTTCACAGCATTAGAGCAATGGCAGTGCAGACACTCTCAAACATGCTGAGGAGAGAGAGGAGTGTGGGGAGGAAGCCCATGAGAAGGCCTCACAAGACCTGTCCTTTGATACATTTGGAGAATGACATAAATGAGCAGGGAGTGAGATTCTGAACTACAATGAAGCCTAACACATTGAACATCAAAGTTCCAGCCAACTCATTAACTTGTACTCTGAAACATGAAGCAGGAATACAGAAAATATTTGCCTTTGCTGAAAATATTTGATGAGCATTTCACTTCAGAAAGAAGTGTTATAAATGCTTACACAATTCACTTGCATGTGTAATTGCCTTTATGAGCAGCTAAGCACAATGACAGCATCACTAACTCTCAAAATGTTGGAGTTTGATATTTTTTCTTTCAGGCTGAATTTTAGTACGGACTGAACTTTCAGACTATGACTTTCCCCAGCCTTTGTTGTCAAACAAGAAGGTCTGGGAAAGAAAATAATGGGGAAAGGAGCTTATGTGGCGTATTTTTTAATTTTAAAAACGGAATTAAGGCTGCCACAAGTAAAATTCTGTCTCAAGTGTGACCAAATCCAGAAAGTTAGTCCTCCCAGGGAGAAGCTCAGTCATCATGTGATAAGGAGGAAAGGTGCTAAACTTCTGAAGTGCAGGAGATTAAATGACGCTGTGTAGGCATTAAGGAGAGGGAGAAAATAGGAGACAAGGAAAAGAAGTTTACAATTACCAAGTATTACAAACTTCATGTAAAGATAACCTACCAGGTCTTTTCTGTCTGCATGTAGCCTAGTACAGTGTGTCACTCATTTGGTTTAAATATTTGCAAGAGTTTCCCTTGCAGCTTGTAGCTATGCTTGTGTAGAGCCCAACTTCTGCTATCCCAAGTAGAAGACTGCTAACTGGCAGCCTAGTCCTAGTCAGGAAGGAGCACTGATATAGGTCATGAAAAACAAAGCTGGTGGTTGCTTCCCAAATCACTGCAAACCATGGCAAGTGGCCTTGACACTCCCATTAAATTAACACACCTAACAATAACAATCAGGACTTTTCTGCTGCTCATTAATATTCAGGTTGCAGATTTTATTAACTATTTGTATTTGTTCCAGCAATCTGAAGCACCTACTACCACCCTATGCACCCTGATATATCTGTTCTCTCTTGTATATATGGTTATATACCATAAGGTTTGGTATAGCTTCCCTGCCCTGCCCCCGTCTTGACTCAAGAAGGTTTTATTGAATATAACCCTTCATGTCAACAGTTTCACAGTGGTTAGCAGATAACGTCAATAGAAAAGATCTAGAATCACTGAACTGTAGAATTGAGGAAGCAAAAAGAAATAAAATCAGGGAAATAGTAAAAATTCTTGATTTCTGACATTTTGTGTAGAGAGCTGACAGTTTCTCTTACTCCTGGAAAAAAAGAGAATAACCAAAGTCCTCCAGCATCCAGAAATCAATGAGGCTGCATTTGTACCTGTATTTAGGGTTGAGTTTTGAACATGAAACAATAACACAGGTTCAAAAACCTGTAAAAACTGTGTAAAAGGAAAAAACCAGACAGTTCATAGCACTTCAAGTGATTTTAGATTCACTGGTGTTATGCCTAATTTCTCAATATGTGGTGTCAGCAATATATGAGAAACCCTCAGCTAGCTGAAATCTTACAGCAGAAATACAAAACCAGGCATACATTAGAATGACTAACACAATGTTTTTCTGATATTATGCCCATCAATTTCCCTATAAAACTTCTGCCTCAGATGTTCTCAGATAACCCCTTTTCTGCTCATGTCTTTAAAACAGTACATGTCTTTTCACTGGATCTTACAGAAGAAAATAGTTTTTCAAACTGAGCTGGGGCTCAACAAATCTTGACAGTTAAAGTGGCATGCCTCCTTCCCTCTTCCTTCTTTCATCTCGTTGTTCTTTCTTTCAGGGAAAAAATCCCAAGATTTAGTATGAGCATCTATGGAAATAGCAAATGGTTACATTATAGATATGCAGGATGCATTTACCATGACCTTCTGATGGTATTTTCAACATGTGTATATGTATTTACCACATTTTACAGCATCAGTTTCCCTCTATCCTTCCTGAATCCTACAGAAATTATTTCAATAGCATCATAAATGAAAAGGAAAAGTTTAGTAGTAATACAGTACTGTTCAGCATATTCAAAACTACTGTTGGTTGAGGATCTTGAGAAATTATTAGCAATACAAAGTGACGAAGAATTAAAATGGCAGATGAAAATTAGTGTTGATAAATGTAAAATGATACACAATGAGGAGTATGGTTCTACCCATATATACATGAAGCTGTGGGCTTTCAATTAGATACTTTAGTGCAGAAAAATAATCTTGGAGTCTTTGCGGATCATTCTCTGGAAATGTCAACTCAGTGTTCAGTGGCACCAAAAGAACAATTAATGCATAATAAATTATTTGGAAAAGGGTAAGCAACAAAACATTAAGTATTATACATCACACATTATGCATGAAACCATAAAGAACTTGCATCTTCGACATTGACCCCAATGTTGGCCTCTCAAACTGAATAATTATGCAGCAGATCAAGGACCAGTACAGATGATCAGAGATCCAGAATCCCACATGGGATGGGATTGAATATTCTTGGATTGTATGGTATGAAAAAAAAAAAAAAAAAAAGAGAAAAAAACACCACAAACCAGATAGAAGGTGAATGGGTATATAAAATATTCAGAAATGCCAATAATATGAATGGAGAAAAGCTGTGTTATATTTCTAATAAAATAGAAGAACTAGAAGGCTCCCCATGCAAGAATCAGACAGGAATCTTAAAAGAAAACCAAAACCAAAACCAAAACCAAACAAATCCTTATTCTGAAACAGTGCATAGTTATTTTGCATAGAGTAAGATACAGGATAATGCACAGAATTCACTACCACTGGATGTTGCAGATGCCAAATGCGTGTATGGCTTTAAAAACAAAAGGACATTGCAAATTGTGTCTCAGGAAGCCTCTGACCCACTGATCCTCACAAGAGGCTATTCTAAATGAAAGAGCAAGCTGTACTTGCTTTAGTTTCTTATTCATCTCCTCAGCATCTGCAACTGTTACTGCCAGGGACAGAACAATCAGAGTGGCTTTTGACGCCTTTGTGGGTTTTGCAACTGTCAGTGTTAATCCTTTAATCTTTTTGGTTCACTTTGTCCTCTTTAAGCATTTTTCATTTTATATTTATGGGCCTAATTCAAGGTTGGTGAATGAAGTCTAGTTTCTTTTGAAGCCAGTGGGAATAATAGACTCACCTTTTCCCCTATACATTGCAGAAAGCAATTCTCTAAGTTTACACCACATGAAGTGATGGGAACAACTCAGATTCCTAAATGCTTCTTACATTACATGCAGCCCCCCAATAATGCTTCTGTCAAGGAGGTTATCCACTCCTCATGGCTGCATTTGAAACTGAGCCAATTGACACAAAGTGCCCTAAGACCCAAGGGTTCATCTTCACAGAGGACTTTTCCAGCTTTGCTGCTTAAGAGGAGGCACAAGACAGGTTTACTTCTACAGGGACTGTGTCAGGTTATTTAAGATACATGAATTATGACCCCTTTGTACTGGGGCATTGCAATTAGTACTTTGGAGCTGAAGTTGGAATACTCTGAAGAGCACACCTAATTTTCTGTGTTTGTAGAGCAGCTTATTAAGAAAATCGAATGGCTTCCTCATGATCAGGATGCTACTTACTTTTTATATTTAATTATACCGATAGCCAGTTCAGTCAAAACAGCCAAAGATGTTGTTGCTGTTAGAGATGAAAGGCACATGCTGGCTAGTTTTTTTAATACGAACTTTCTAAGTTTTATCTGCTGTCAGGTTTTGCTAAACTATTAAATACATGGTTTGTATTTTGGTTTAAACTTCTGTTTTGCAAATGTTACATGCACTGCATATATTAGGAATTTAGGAAGTTGCAGTTAGGTTTGTGCCAAGCCAAGAAAACACTCCCGCAAGAAAGAATTCCTAAAGAAAATTTGACTAACCTGCATAAATTGCAGCAAACTCTATTATATTACATGTCTCAGTTGTACCTTCTCTAACTAAAATCATGACTGCTTTCAAACCTTTCCTCACAGCTTACTTCTCCTTACTCCAGAAAATCACAGGACAACTTAGAGTATACTTAATTTCTTTAGCAAAGGCACAAGAAAGTAGCTTACTCCAAGCCACTTCTCTATCAGAAATATCTTTTTGTTGGTGTTTTACTGTCTTAAGTGCCAAATCTATAAATAAGAGGAAAAAACATTTTGGTATTTCTCACACAATCTGTTCTAGGAAATTTTCTTCAGATCAAAGTATTTGTTTTTAATATTCCTCACCTAAACTTGGATCTGTGCTTTTTGCTTAGAGGCATGAGTGCCATCTATAGAACAGTTTCTAGCAGATATTCACTTGACTGTAGAGAAATAAGAGAGAGTTTTGCTCCTGTTGTCCCAGGAGACAGTTTTATCTGTTTAACAAAAAGCTCTCTTGCTATTCAGTTTAAGTGTCACAGCAAATTCAGTAATTTTCCACAAGTGGACATATAACGTAAGCAAACAAGTTTCATTACAATTTTAAGTAGAGAAGGAATCACTGACAGAGATAATGATATTGACATTTGTTTGAAGACTGTGATGATGTTTTAATTTAAAATAGACTGTATATGCCTGATGCAAGAGCAGAGGGACAAATATTTAGTGTAAGGGGAAATATATATATCTTTTCTACTGTGCATTAAATCATGAAATAAAAAAGAATGAAAACCAAACAAATGAATCCCACCTCACTAAGTTAATTTTATTCCTCTAAATAAGAACATTTTATGATTATTTATTTATACAACGATTTTACTTTGATCTTCTGTCTAGTCCTTAATAATATATATAGAGGTATTGAGTATTTCAATTCTATCTCTATCGGAAAAGCTTTCTTCTCTAATCCATTTCTTTCCTTGTTTCCTTTTTTGTCTGATGGTAACCACTTTCTCATGATGAAAAGGATTTTAATTGAGGCACTAGGAGTAAATTTGTAATCCTTTATGCAAAGCCTTTCTTCTATTTATGTATCTTTACATTGTAAATATATCCAGCTTGTAATTTAAAACATAATTGTACTTTGTATGGAAAATACAGGCATGGAAAGCAGAGGGCACCCTATCACATGCTAACTCTCCTATCACAGAAAAATAAATGAAAAAAAGAAAAGAAAAGAAAAGGAAAGAAAAGAAAATTAAGAAAAGAGAAAAAATAAATAAGAAAAGGGGAAAAAAAGGAAAAAAAGATAAAAAAAAATTAAACATAAAATGGAAAGAAAGGAAAGAGAAAAGAAAAAAAGAGAGGAAAAAAGGAAAGGAAAGGAGGAAAGGAAAGGAAAGGAAAGGAAAGGAAAGGAAAGGAAAGGAAAGGAAAGGAAAGGAAAGGAAAGGAAAGGAAAGGAAAGGAAAGGAAAGGAAAGGAAAGGAAAGGAAAGGAAAGGAAAGGAAAGGAAAGGAAAGGAAAGGAAAGGAAAGGAAAGGAAAGGAAAGGAAAGGAAAGGAAAGGAAAGGAAAGGAAAGGAAAGGAGAAAAAAAGAAAGAAAGAAAGAAAAAGAAAGAAAAAAAGAAAAGAAAAAGAAAAAATATAAGAAAAAGGGAAGGAAAAGAAAGGATGAAAGGGACAAAGAAGACCCTCCTTATGTCAATATATAAAAAAAAATCCATTTGTGATCACAAATGAAACATTTCCAATCTCATAATGGTTAGATTGCTTGGTTTTATTACCAGCCATGCAAAACAAGACCTCATCAAATGAAGCACTGTGCAGAGGTCCCATCTTTCCATTAAAATAATTTCCAAAAGCTTTTTTTCCCCCCCTTTTCCACTAAAAGAATCCATTTTGCAGGATGATTTAGCTCAAAATCTGCTGGGAGTAACCCTTGACATAAAGTCATATTGTGTTGGAGTTTAGTCCTAAATTCATACATCAATTATTTACTGTCAACGCAGATTGTATAAGTGTAGAAAATTACTAGGAATGATATTTTCTCTCAGGCAGAAAGAATGTGATACAGCGGATACATCCCACCTAATGTGCTGTCCCACTGTCCACAGGCCAGAATTATTTATGCATTAGAAAACACTGTGCCAGGGCAAAAATAAGAGGGGAGAGAGAGAGAGACAGACACATTATTTTAAACCTTTCATAACATCCATAAATATTTCATAACAAATAAATAAAGAATGTTGGGCTTGTTTGGAGGACAGCTGTAGCTGCATGGTTCAGTGCTTTGCAAAGCTCCAGAGACCCCACGCTTACCCCTCAGTTAAGCCCCCATTTCTTTTTAATCATCCACTTAGTGCATTGTGGGTAGGGGAGCTCTCCAGGTGAGTTGAAAAGCTGGAGGTTATGTATGTGAATACAACTTTTTATTTTAGATTGTAAAACAAACAGCAGTAGGGGAATTTCTCTTTAATACCCTGTTCAGTGCTTTTGTCTTCTGTCATTGCAATTTGTCCGAAACATTATTAAAGGGTAATCTTTTTTTTCCTTTTTTCTTTCTTTTTTTTTTTTTTTATTAAACACTCATTTTTTAATAGGTTAAACATACATTCCATGGTGCACATAAGGAAATTACGTTTAAAGTGAAAGGAGTCATATCTTCATGTTTTGGAACTGTTATAGATGAGTCCAAGACTGCCTTTAGTAGCTTTATTTCTTACTTTGGAATGACAGCTTGAGGTCTTGCACCTCACACCACTAGTTCTAGTTAAAAAAAAAAAAAAAAAGTACAAAAAAAATTTAAAAATATACAGACCTGGATTGGATCAAATTCATTTTAAGGTCTCACAGATGCATTTTAGACTATTTTATATAACAGCATCTGAAGACACCCTTAAATGATAGGCCCATAATTTTTTGTCATTTTTTTGAATGCTTCATATCCTGGTACAGCCCTGACAATGCACGTCTTCCATCCACAAAACACAACTGTGGGAAGCAGCTTTGCAAATGTGCCTTGCCTATTGATGATCAAGGCTCCTCTCAAGGATGAGTGTTGGCTCTGGAGCCAGAGTTTACAGCACAGCATCCCTCCCCTCTTCATGGCATGCCACAGTGTGTCTCCAGAGCCCTTCTTGAGGTCTGACCAGTTTGCCACCTGATATCCCATATTCTAACAAGGTCTGAGCAGGCCTGCAGTAAGTGAAGATGCCCTCTCTGGCAGCATTGAAGGATTTACCTCAGCTGGTAAATCCACACAGCACTGAGTCAGGTTTTGGGAATGATTTTTTTTCACTTGGACGATGTGTAACCTATGTTTTGTGCCTTTTAGACAAAATGATAGCATTTGCTAACAAAAGCTAATGCACCTCAAAGCTGCTGTTGAACATATCAGGAAGCGTGCAAAGGGCCTGAGGCACAATGTTAAAATGACAACTCTAATCTCTGAAGTGACACACTGTCCCTCCACCAGTTATGTGATGACATTCACTTGACCTCTCTGGGATTTCCACCACAAGGACTGTCATTGCAGACTGGCTTTTCTGTACTGTGAAAGCAGAAGGATGGATACCTGCTTGGACATGCTCCTGGGCTGGAAGGTAATGTCCAGAGCTTTCTGCAGCACATTGTACAGCTGTAATCTTCAGCCCTACAGTGAGAGGACTTGTGGCCTCCAATGTGATAAAAATGACAACTACCTACATCTTCAGAGGAGAAGCTAGAGATAGAAAGCTACAAAATAAAAATTGTGAAGTGCATTTGCAGGAACACACACCTGGTAGCAGAAGATTGTTGTGATGTTGAAAGATACTCGGCAGAATATGAACTGTCAGCAAAAATGTTCTCAGTGATTTTGATCTGCTTACATAGATGCTGACAGACCCCAGAGGGGAGAAAGCCACTCACGTGAAATACCATGTTCAGGACATCTCGCTGACAAACTGGAGTGAGACCACAGAACTGAAAAAAAACAGTGAGTCTGGCTTTGGAGGGACTAACAAGGGAAGACCCTTGACACCTAGTCTGCCTGTGTAACACAAGCTGTAGCCTGGTACGGAACTAAATATTCATTTGAACTAGGAAATGTATTTCAGGTTAAGAAAAACTGTCTTTGAAATTGTATGTGGATTGTCTCTGCAGCAGTATATGAACAGTTTTCCTAGAAATTAACTCCCACCTTATTGAAAACAAAGCCTGGGTTACAGTTGTTCTAGCTTCAGTTTCAACTCATTACATCATACTTAACTATGAACTCACTGAAGAGACCACTACTAACATTTCCCTTAAAAACTCATGGGCTTAAACTTGATATCTCCTAACTAACTCTCTGACAGAATAAGAAGCTTCTAAGTTGTACCTGGGGCTTCTCTGTGGTCATTTGCAGTCACTGTAGATAGTCTGAACTCTGGACACTGAAGTGGGGACAGTTTTCCAAAGATAGCAGCATCAGTGCTACATGCAGAACTAATATGATTTTTCAACTTATATTTAGTATTTTCTTCTATAACCTCTAGGGATTTTGTTAGTCACTTTAGTCAAGAGCTGAATTATGTAGAGACTAGTAAATTAAAACTGGTCTGAGGGAAAAGGTGAATCCTTTAAACAAGTAAGCAGGAAGTCACAGAAGAAAAAAAATATATAAGCTGGCAACAACTTTATAAATGGAAGTGTTCTTAAAAATGGCTTCATGTTCCTACGTCAAGAAACTATTATTTATCTTGTATTTTGCTTTTCACTATGAAAACACAGTCATCCATTCTTGGAGAGTTTGTTATATAATACTATATCAAACAACCCTGATGTCCTAACAGCTGTTTACACTTCCATAGTTGATAAGGTTTAAGGGCAAGTAATAAAAAAAACAGTGTATATAAGGTGGTGTTATGCTGCTTTATTCTTTAGTATTAAATTAATTTCCATGTCCAGAGTGATTAGTTATTTTTTTAATAACAAGATGATTTGTAAAATAAAGTTATAATATTATATATATAATATAATACAGTATTTTTAAAGTAATATATTTTTTAAAAAGATTTGAAGTCAAAAGGGAAACTTTCTTGACAAACCCGAAGGACCAGCTGGAAAACTTTCCTAACTTTTAGAAGAAAGATTTAACCTGTGACTGTGCTGAAAACATTTGCAGTATGGAGGTTTAAACTACTCTAAATGAACATTCTTCTGATCAATCAGGTTTTACATGTCGGTCTTACGATATCATGAAACTTGTAAAGGTCTCTTTTTGGGGGGAGAGATTAGTGATCAGCAGTTTTCAAAAACAAGTAAATGGAGAAAACTGTTAAAGAGTTAGATAAAACACATTCTAGAAGGTTAAGAAAATAGTCTATTCCTTTGTAAAATTTTATTAGATTTCCTCTATTTTCAGCAGAATCAGCCTAGATCTATTATTCCCTTTTAGAAATGACAGGCAAATGATGGCCCACTTGATGAATGCTATTATAATACTTATTTTCAGCTTTCTCAGGGAAAACAAGTAGTGTTAAAAACTTCCAAGTATTCCTTATAATTTTCATGAATGGAAGAAACTGTTGTTCTTTGCTGAAAAAAACCTGAAATTATTATTTGTCTGCAAATTGCTATATTTGCTTTGTTTTGCTTTGTTAGTTCAAATGTTCTGCATGCACTCCCTCTGGAAATGCCTTCTGATAGGAGAAACTGATTGGAGACTGAGGCACCAATTTCAGAAAGCATTGCAAGACCCCATCAAAATGTAAATTTGATCCTGAACTTGGGTATCCTTCTGCTTCTTCCTTTTGTATCAGAGACATGGTGGTGATCTACAGAAATTGTTCTTCAGAAACTGGCCAGCTAACTATGCTGACATTTTTACAAGATTATTTTAGTTCTGTCACAAGGCTGAAGTAGAGGAATAGTATTTCTGTCACTTTCTACACTATACAAATTATTTTCAGGAGTAAAAAGGGATAGAAAAAGTAATAAATACAAATGAATACAATACATGTCTGTCCATTAGTGGAACTCCTCTAATTTAATAAATAACATCAATCTTTGATTAAAGCATTGTATTTGTAATATTATAAACGTTGCCATGTAATCCTAGAATTTTGCAGCCAAATACAGTAATTTTTCTCTTGCTCATGTACAGATGACCTTCAACTGAGACACAAGCAGAAAACTGAATTTTTTATATATAGACGCTCATGAACAAAAGGTCTTTCCTTTGTATCCATTTTCACAAGACCCATGCATTTAAAATACTGTAGACTTCATTTCATTTTATGCTGACTTGGGTGTTTACTATTGTCATGTTATTAACCTTGCTTTTAAGAAGGCTTTTATAAAGGTATAAGAGTTTATTACTAGTCTTAGCTGTGATATACAGATCACGGCCTTATTAAAGGATGTGTTCTGACCTTGGAATTCCCTGGAATCAGGTAAATAATATAGAGGAGTGTTGCAGAAAAAAAACCCAAAACCAATCAACCAACAGCAACAAAAAAAACCCAACCAACAAAGAAACAAAATAAAAAAACAATACCACACTTTTCTCTCTTTAAACAGTCAAATAAAACTGCAGACATGTTTTCTGTAGTCTTCTACAAAGAGAAGATTGTGGATTATTCAATTTCTTAGAAAATTAATAATGGGGTGAAACCCCTTTATAATTAATATCTAGCCCATGAAGTCAACAAACAATGAGTATTACCTGTTGTTTGTCTATTTCACATGAGTCTATTGGTGTCAGTTCAGTTTCCAAGGGATAAATTGCCACCTAACGCCTCAGAATTGCCACATAATTCTACCCTTCTTTTGGCCAGATAAACCGAGAAACATAGCAAGCATGGTGAAATTATTACCTTTTGAGAATATAATTTTGACAATATAATAATATTCATTAAAAAAAAACTTTCCAGAATGCCAGATGCACATTTCTTGCATTCAAGTTATTTTTTAACCAATATAAAATAGTCACAAAGCCTGAAAAAGTAGCTTTCTTTGAACCTTGAGAAGCACTCTGAGTAGCAACTGATGTTTCAAGATCTCACTGAGCCTTAGAGATGACCCCTACCTCCCTTCCCCTTTACAAAGAGTACATAATTAGCAGGTTTGGTTCTCAGAGGCATCTATAGAGATACCTCTAAGGGCAGGGCTTAATCACTTTACCATGAAGTGGATCAACTTTATACATTCTTCATTTTACATACCAGCTTCTACCGCAGGTGCAATCTCTGTGCTCTGCACTGAAAAACATTGGCAGAAGAGCTTCAAGTCTGTGCAACACCATCCTTCCCACGTCTACCTCAATTTTCCTGCAGTCTTCTCCAGGAAACATTTCTATGTTGACTGTGGAGAAAATTTTGAAAAATTGTGGCAAAACATCCAAGAGAGGCAAATCTCATCATGAAAACATTCCCATAGATTTTTAATACTGTCCTTTTAGTCTTTTGCTTTAATCTACTGCCTTTAATCTTCCTACAAAGCTATAATGATACTATACAAAGGTCACATATGAATCTAGCTTACTCTAAGGAATCACATTCCTTAAGGCTTGATGTCTAGTTAAAATCAAACATTGCACTTACAGAACAGAACTCTTGTGTTAGTGTTCTATTTAAGTGTTTTTTTTAGTCTGCAGCTTCTGAACTTTGTACATGTTTGCACATTGGTTGAGAAGAATGAAATATATATCATCTCCATTACCGTGTTAGGTCTGGTATTGCCTGTGCCTCATCTAACTCTGATGCAGTCCCTCCAGACCACTGCTGAACGTATTGAGGTTGTGGGTAATTGTAATTGGTGTACATACCAGTATGCTACCCCAGATGATTTATGAGACAGGAAAATTAGACAACTTGGTGCTGCTAAGACAAGGTACTTCGGATCATTTCCCAGGGTGAAGGATACCTCTTGACCATCTAGATCTGCCAAACCACTGATATCAGAGGTATGTAGAGGAAAAAAAATAGGAAGAAAAGTTTGCTTTGTAACAACATCTCTTTTCAATTCCACCACCAAGATGGTGACTTGTACTCCTTGTTTTCTCCTTATGTGCTTTTAGTATTACTGGTCAGAAATGAACCCAGAAAAATTAGCAAGTGCTAGTTGAATCTCACCTGGTTCTAGTCATGTATGATAATCAGAAATTATCTCCACACCTGTATATGTCACAAACCTTGGTTCAGGTTAAGCAGTGCATTGCAGCACAATAGGGGAATTATCCTTTCCAGTTCTTGTTACCCTCAAGAAAAGATGACTGTAACGGTGGATTTGTGAAATTCTGGTTTCCATTAAACTGCAATCTAGTCAAGGGTAAGACACGGGGGTGTTTCCTCCTGCAGAAGTAGCAGAATGTGTGAAATATGGTCATTTTGGTTTTTACACAGTTATATCAACTGTTTTAATGAGATATTGCCTCTCCCTGTTCCTTTTTGCTTTTCCTTAGAAAAATATCATATAAATAACAAGTAACAAAAGCAAAATAAAAAACTCACTATTCACAGTAGACAGGAACAGGTTTATAGGACATCTAATATCTTTTTTGACTAATGGATTAGCTGGGATTAGCTGGAAAAATTAGACAAGTTTTCAAGCTCATTCCTTCTTCTTTTGTTGAACACAGATCTAAAGGTCTTGTACACTTGACAGTGTGACTAACTTTTCCTGATCCTACTGACTAGTTTTAAAATATATTGCTTCTATTAACAAACTATTCTGCCTGTGTCCTTAAAACATTACAGCTACAGTAAAAATACTGGGGCTTACAATGACATTAATAAAGTACGCGGAAAATGTTGCAAAACACTGCAATGAAATAATAGCTTAGCATTCAGGTGTGGCAGTTTGTGGTTTGTTTTTGGTTGTTTTTTTTAAATGACAGCTAGTGTTGTTCAATAGCAGCATCTTGAAACTTTTATTTTGCCATACTTTTCTCTTTTAAATACATGTAAAGTTTTCAAACAGGAAAATCTTTGCTTTAAAATAAAAGAAATTTGACTTCTGATGACTCCAAAAAAAAGCTGATGCTCACATTTGAAATAAACACAAAAACTTACATCAGGACCTCAAATGACACAGGGAAGGGAAATTTGTGGCAGCAACACTTTGAGTGCCAATATGTGTTGTCTTCTGAAGAACGTCAATACAAACATTAATGGATTTGAACTTTTTCTAAACATGTGTGATATAGATGCAGTCTTCACTGATTAATCCAGAAATGTATCAGACACCATTCAAATCTCGGATGGTGTGATATCTAAGAAATATTTGTTTTGCTGAAAGAATACGTATATTTCACTGGAGTTCCTATAAAATATAATAATCTAATTTAAAGCTTGATTATGAACTTGTGAGTGCATGGAGAATGAATGAAGAAAAGATAAAGCTCATATTATTTTGTCATAACACAACTATATTTTGTGATGTATTCAGGACTTATCCTAAAAAATTAATGATCTACAAACAATGTTCAATTAAACCAAATTTTTGTTTGTATATGTTAGCAATGTAATAAAAATCTCAGCTGAGAGGATATAAAGCATATAAAAAGTTAATAGAAATCATAGTTTGCAGAATTACCTCAGTTGTAATAAGGACAGGATCATAAAAAAAAAAAATCATTTTATATGAAATGTTATAGCAGTAGTAAATTGTTTTGTTTTGGATTTTTTTCCTTAGAACTAAATGCCACCTAAACTTCACTGTACTTTTTAAAATCAATCTTTCATTTATAGTAAAATATTGTTTTTTTATTTTTCACATAGAAATATGGACTACACTTTACCCAATAAAAAGTAGTGGGCCAGACAACTTCAATTTGCTCAAGAAACTGTGCACAGAGTCAGAGTGAAAAACTAGAAAGGCAACTGCAAAGGTAAAAATTGTGTATTGGGACCACACCACAGTCAAGCGTAAGAGTCTTAAGTTCTTAGCTGTTCCTTTCAAACAACAAAGCATATCTTCATGCACTGACACCTGCAAATTATGAATTTCAGTGCTCTGGAATTTTACATCAGGAAAGTGGGGGTTTTTTTATACCTGAAGGAGCACAATATCTAGAACTTCTCAGATGCACTTTTTATGTCTGAAAGTGTAAAAGATGCTCAAATGTAGTTTATAGTAGCAGAATCAGAAATGCTCTCACCATCAGTGAATTTTGCATCAGCTGAGGTGAAAGCAAGGTATGATTTTCTTTCTTGTCTTAAACTACATTTCCATTTTTCTGGAGTTTCACTAATGCTCTGTGATGAACCTTTGTCAGCTGTATAAGTGCTAGAATTGCAGCAAGAAAGCAAATAGTTTTGGTATTCATTAGTGTATGGAAATATTTTACTACTTAAAACTATTAAGAAACCATTCTTCACTCTCCCACTATTTGAAACCACATTGTAACAATATTAATCAGTTGTTCTGTTGCTTTAATCTTTGTTCTACAGCCTCCCTTCACACACTACTGCCACCTTCAAGATGGGATGACCTATGAATTCAGTTTTAAAAGTCAGTGAAATTCATTCCTTCAATGTATACCATAGTGAAAATTATGGAAGAAACACAAAATGTAAATGTACAATAACAAAATAATTAACATACAGACTAGCAGTCAATACATTACTGTAGTGTTCCAAGAGTATCTCATAAATGCAAGGACAACTTACCTATTTCATCTACTGATGCATCATGCCAAGTTTTCATTTGGTATGTTTTACTAAAGATAGTTGTATTATTGTCAAGTGAAATGCATTTACCACAACTGAGACGTCAAATGGACTTCCTTTTAAAATAGTATAGATGCAGTGGATGTTCTTTGTATAGATCTATATAACCTGTTATTTAAGATAAGATTTGTTATTAATAAATGCCTCAGTAGACTCCTATGACCTCATTAGATTTGGTGCTCTGTTGTACTTCATGCCGAAAAATAATCAGCAGTGGAATTGATCCCCTGTCTGTGACCTGAGACCAGGATCTCACACAAATATGTTATGCAGTTACATTTATGCTCTCGGAGTGGCCCCCGAGACAGCACAGTTGTAAGGAATGCAGTTTGTCATGAAGTCAGATGCACTGCTCCTTCTCTTCCAAGTACCACTGCACTGCAGAAATCCAAGTTCATTTTTGCTGCTCCATATTCTCTCCTTCACTCATCACTGGTTCTACACAATAAAAACTACCACAAGAAACTCATGTTGGGAAGTCTTGATCAGTGTTAGAAAATTACATAAAAAGAAAATTGGTTTAATTAGCTTAACACAGCTAGTTTTGCCCTCCCCTCATCTTAGACCTGCACCCTCACTAAAAATCAAACCAGTTCGTGTTCCTTACAGAAGTGGATTTTTTTAATTTTGCTGGATTCCTTCAAAACAAAAAATATCGGTGAACATTCATCATTCCCGGTCTGCTCTCATTCTCACATTCTAGTTTTCAGATTGCTTATATATGTATATGTGAATGATCTCCCCAACTATTCTGCTGAACACAAACTAATAAACTGCATTCATATTTGCATGCCATATGTTCACTAAGGGCTCAATTATACTTTGTTCCACAAACAAGTATTTTAAAAAAAATTAACATAAATGAGCTAATTATTTTTCCTGGCTTATTTACTTTTTCATTTTGCTTCATTTTTAATTTTTACAAGACCTCACTGTGGCCTTGTTTCATTTTGAAAAGAATGGTAATAACTGAGGCTCTGAAACCTCAAGCACTTGGGCACATCCTTTAGTTTATCCACTTGAGCAGTCATCAAAGATTTCTATGCACAAAATGAGGAAAGTTACGCATGGTCATAAACTGTTCTAGTCTTAATGATGAAATATATCCATATACTACACATATTGCATAAACTACACCCTGCAAAAACTGGATCTTAACCAGAAAAAAACCTCTACCACAGCAATCTCAAATTACAGGTTTGGTAGGATTGACAGGGGTACATCACTCGTTTTCCTTTCACATTCCACAAGGTCTTTTAGGACATGGTCTCATGTAGTCATAAGGGTCCATACTAAACGCACGAATGCACACTTCATATACTTCAAATATTGATTGGAAGATAAAACTTGATACAAATATATCTGCTCACCAGGATAT
This sequence comes from Chloroceryle aenea, assembly GCA_013399075.1. Lineage (NCBI taxonomy): Eukaryota > Metazoa > Chordata > Aves > Coraciiformes > Cerylidae > Chloroceryle > Chloroceryle aenea. The sequence goes on from VWZY01009114.1 coordinate 67,351, forward strand.
GAGATTGTCCCTGACTAGAAGAGTACCATACAGTCAACCTCATCAGGCCCTCAGGACATGTGACTATTGCAGATTCACTCACATGGTTCAATAAGCATACTGACAGTTCATTTCAAATAATGTAATTCCTCTAAAAACCATGGCTGTGAGACTCACAGGACACTCACAAAGAAGTTAAGGACAGGTAAATTTAACACATTTTTTAATTTTTTTCATTACTCAGAAGAACTACATTTCACCTTAAATACACAAAAATTTCACATGGATTACAGTTCTCACACAGAAAATTACCCTAATGATTCTTTGGATTATGTTCTCGGTTCTTTGGTACACAATCTTGCAGCTTGTGTAGAGACAGACTGGAAAAAAGCAGGAACATGTTTCTCAAAACATCTTGGATTTCAGCACAGGCTGCCCAAGCCCACCCAGCATTATGCATAAACACTTGCTATGTGAAAACTATAGGAAACTGTAAAGTAGTTTAACTTCAGCTATCTGAACTTCAAATCCACTTTTGGATTATTGTGCACCTCTATCCTTAGTACAGGTGCAGTTTACATTCTTCTACCATCATGCAGGTGTATGGCAAATCCAGAAAACATAAACAAATGGGTTGGAAGAACCTTAAGCATTTGACCTGCAGGTCAACTCCCTGTCCATGATCTACTGCAGTTATTTCACTTGTTTTTAAGGAAATCCCATGTAAGGCAAAAGGACATAATACGTAATGTTTTGTATAACACATAAAGTTTTTTTCATCACTGATAAAGGCAAGATATTAAGAATGGAACCTAAAGGGAAGTCTAATGAAGACCTAGAATAGACAGCCTGGGGATATAGGGAGATCTCCAGAACAGGCTGGATAAATAACTGTGGCAACCACATTGATAGGACTGATTGTCTCAGTGCAGACTCCAGCACAGAAGGGCGCCTCAAGATGCAGCTTTTATACAAGTCTATGTAGACACCATAACCTCCACTAGATCTTTTCCAACTCTTTCTTACAGTCACGGTGGAAAACAGGGATGATGTTTCTTGAACTTTCTTACTGCAGTGTAAACCCATTTTCTTCTGCCCCATCCACCTGGACATCAATTTGTCCTTTTCTCTTTACAGAATCCTTTAACATATCTCACATTGTTACATTTCTCCCATCTTCTCTCCTTCAGTTTAAATAACACTAATTGCTTCAGTCTTCCCTTTTCAGCTTGTTTTCCCACCTCATCACTCTTGTCTCTGTCCTTTCTACTTACTGTAATTGACCTTCATCTTTTTTTCAGTGCAGCATCCAAAGATGTTCACAAGGCTAAAGACCTTGCCTCTTCCCAAAGAAGTAAAATGATCACTCCATGCATCTTGCAGTTATAATGCTGTTTGCCTTCTCTTTATATGGTCCTTTCAGCCACATGATACTGTTATCTTTTTCCTACAGAAAAGCCAGCTACTCCATGTTATGTGCTTGCACAGCTGATGATACCCACCTAAATGTAAAACTTTCCTACCTGAAAACTAGAGGGATTTCATAATAGATTTTCCATTTGCTCAAATTTTTCCAAATTTTATGCTTATCTTTAAACATATCCAAGACAGGTATTTTTTTTATTATTAATCAATTTATTGAATTAAACTGGACTCAGCATAGATCTCTGGAGAAACTCATTTATGTGACTGAACCATCAAAACCTGATCTTCAGTACTTTTTATCATTATTTTACACTTTTTCTTTTAGTAAAAGATCTAAGTATATTTTTTCTGTAAATTAGAAATCTATTTATTTTACATATTATCTTTAATACAAACTTTCTCCTAAATCACTTGAAAGAACTCCAAGCAAAGCAGAACCTGTATTGCAATTAGCAGGAAAAACAAACAATCAAACCAAAAAAAAAAACCCCAACCATCTGTAAAGATAGTGTTTAAAGCATGAGTGAGAGCATTGGCATATATGGGCAATAAGCAAGATAGTTCAGAACATATCTTTGTGACAACTATATTTAATTTTCAAGTTGTAAAAAGGAGAAAAACTTATGTGGCTAGGATGTTTAAGCTGCTCCAAAAGGTAGACACTGTGGAAAGAACTATATTGGTCATATTGTGATAAGGAACAGGGAACAGGAAAGCACTGAAATGAGCAGAGGGGAGAGAAGAAAAAAGATAAGACATTTGAATTTCTCTTTTGTACCAGGTGGAGAACAGAATATGCAAAGAAGCAAATTGCAGCTCTCAGATTATGGAGCCTATTCAGAGCCTACTGAAGTTCACAGAATCACAG
>VWZY01009115.1:0-54585 GCA_013399075.1 Chloroceryle aenea
GGCAATCCCAAGCACAAATACAATGGATTGATTGATAGCAGCCCTGAGAAGGACTCAGGGGTGCTGGCTGGCAATGTGCACTTGCAGTCCTGAAAGTCGACTGTATCCTGGGCTGCAGCAAGAGAAGTGTAATCAGCAGGTCAAGGGAGGTGATTCTAGCCCTCTGTTCTGCTCTCATGAGACCCCACCTGGAGTACTGTNTGGAGTACTGTTGTGCACAGCTCCGGGGCCTCCAGCAGAAGAAGGACATTGACCTGATGGAACAGGTCCAGAGGCCACAGAGATGAACTGGGGCTGATGCGCATCCCCTGTGAGGACAGGCTGAGAGAGTTGGGGTTGTTCAGCTTGGAGAAGAGAATGCTCTGGGGAGACCTTATAGACTTCAAGTACCTAAAAAGGGCATAAAAGAAAGATGGAGAGGAACTTTTTACAAGAGCAGGTAGTGACAAGGGGAGATGGCTTAAAACTGTAAGAGGGTAGATTTAGATTAGATGTAAGGAAGAAATTCTTCAGTGTGAGGGTGGTGAGGTACTGGAACAAGTTATGACTGGAAAGGTTGCAGATGCCCCATCCCCAGAAGTGTTCAAGGCCAGGTTGGATGGGGCTCTGAGCAACATGATCTAGTGGAAAGTATCCCTAAAGATGAGCTTTAAGGTCCCTTCCAACCCAAACCATTCTTTGATTCTATGATTTTTGCCTGCTAGCTTATCATTAACTCTCTTCTGTCCACTTTGCAGTGATGTTCATCTCCCTAACACCATTCTCAACCTGCTTTGCTGGTTGCCAGTATTTTCTCATGTCTCTGTCACAAATTCCTGAACAATGCTTTTAAATTAACTCTTACAAGGTAAACTGTGACCAGCCTAATTTCTGCAGACATTCTGCTGCAAATATGTCTTAATCACTAATTCACCTCCCCATTCGGTCATGCCTTTGTAGAAGGATATCAGATGAGTCAAGCAAGACTTCCCCTTAGTGAATCCAGTTGGCTACTCCTGATTACTGTCCTTTCTTCCACATGGTTAGGGATGGCCTCCAGGATGAGCTGCTCCATCACCTTTCCAGGGATGGACTTGAGACTTACCAGTCTGTAGTTGCCTGGTTCGGACAACAACAAACATTTTCCTTGTGAGGACATCTTATGGCTAGTATTTCACATTACTGGCAATAAGCCATATCATAGAACTGGGCTGCAAAGAAGTAACTGGAATTATAGGAATGTTACATCACCTGTTATGCCAAACGAACAACCTCTTTTCACATTTAGTCTTGGTTCATAAAGATGGGATCAAAATTAGAAGCTCTATTTATAAATGAAAACTATATTTAAATAACAGAGGTATATTGTCATATTATTTCTCCTATTATAGGATTCAAAATATTTTGTGTTTTGCTGGAGATATTTTTAAATCTTCATTATTGCAATTAATGGCTTGCATGTTAATGGGTCATTGGTACTAACTGGATAAAGAACTGTAAATACTGCATCACTGAGGAGCCTTATAAACTGCTAGAAGTTTGGAAGATGGTACTGTATCATGTCTTCTAGGGACATGTGCACCTAGCAAGGAGATGGTGGACATCTTTCCAAGACATTTCAATAACCATTATGAAGCACCCTGTGAAGATGACAGTAGTGTTGTGATGTACCTGTAATACTGCTAAGAAAATAACAATTGTAAGCACAGCACTGCCTTCTACTGGCTTACCTTACCTCACAAGGGAAGTTAGGTGCTGTTCATTAGAACATTATGATGCAAAACTGCTGAGACAGTTATTGAATTAGGTGGACCTAGAAGACAAAACATTTAAAAGTTCAGACTTTCAGCAACTGGCATAGAAGAACAAGAAAAAAACCTACAGTAATTTCCAATGAGGCTGACTCTCTGCAGTGGGACTAAGTGCCACCATCTCGACATTCACTAGGTGAGAACAAGGAAGCTTCCTGGTTCATTTCAGTACATCTGTAGTCTCTACACTTAGCACCTCAAAGAAGCTCTCAGAGCTTTAACAGGCTTCCAAAGAATTCACCCAGATACCCTTCCAATGAGCTTTCTAGCACTGGCAGACACAAGGATGTGATTATCTTAGACATTTTTTTTTTGGTATCATTTCTTTCTCACAAATTATTCCAGAGCAGAAAAAAATAAACCTTCTCAAATCAAAGCTTTGATATTTATCCTGGCAATGGGTTACAGTACATTAGGATCTCAATCTATAAGCCCTGGTGAAATATGAACTATACATTTAACAATTTAATCAGCATACTGTGTTAATTACAAATGAAACAGAAAGCAAGAGGAAAATCAAATAGATAAATAGCACATATTGGACCAGTCCTGCTTGGTTTGTTCACTGTGGCATTCCCATTTAGATTCAGTGGGACTAGATGCATGAATGAGGCAAGAAGGATCTGATCCTATATGTATTAAGACTCATAAAAAATATTTAGGTACTTCTGCCTGTAGCATATTTACAGTATTCTCATTATAGAGAAGATGAACTCTTTATCAAAAGAACAATATTAGAAGTTTCTAGTGGAATCCAGAATAGTTGCAAAAATCACTTTTCTCCTTTGGGCTGCCTCATGAACAATCTGCCCAGGGAAGTGGTTGAATCACCATCCCTGGCAATGTTTCAAAGTTGTGTAGATATGTTGCTTAGGCACATGGTTTAGCAGTGGGCTTGGTAGAGTCTTAAAGGTCTTTTAATCTTTCAATGATTCTATGATATAATTCCTTTAGCTATGGAAATCACATTTCAAATGCAGATAGTACGCAGGCTGGTGGTCCCATCATAAGCCTTTTAAACACATGACACAAGCTCACAATAATAGTTTATAAACTGTCACACAATAAACAGCAATATAAAAAATTGTACTAAAGGGATGAGGTTGAACAATAGCCCAACTCAAGCTCCAGTTATTATGTGACAACTCTGCTCAAGATTGAAATAAATAAATGCACTGCACACACATGCACTTTCCTTCACCATCTTAATCCTCATCTTAACCTAGATCCAGGAATGGGTGAACACTGACTGTGAACCTGTATCCTAGATAAAAGTGATTCTAAGATTTTTAATTTTGCAAAACCTCATCTGAATCAAACGTTTTCCATCCCTAACGGAAGTGGCATCTACTTACACACATGTATAATTAGGGGTATGTTTCTGTGCATCTATCTTGCCAGAAGGATGTATTACAAGCAATTAAACCCTTGATAATAAATGGTTCATCAGTCCACAGGTGATGTACTAGTGTAAGTGATTGCTCCTGAAGGTAGTCATCATCCGACGATGCTGCTAGAATGATAAATTCCCTCCGGGCTGATTGGATTTTATCAGCAAGAACCAGTGATGTAAAAATGTGTTCGAGGCTGAGGGTTTTTTATATTCTAAACCCTAATATTAGAAATTTGCCAATTGGAAATGAGTGTCTTTCCCTTGAAGACATATCCTCATGATGACTGAACAGCTGTCAGAAAGATGTAACCATTTTCAGAACAACCTCTGGGACCAGAGTCTATTTTAAGGCACAGATGAAATTAAAAGGTTTTTTCCCACCCCCCCAAAAATAGACACAATTCTCATACATACTGAAACTGTTTTCCCATGGGCAGAGGAACATTCCAAAAGTCTGTATAGGAACTGAAATCACACGATCATGTTGCAATTAAAGCACAAGAGCTAGTTCCTATGATCATTTGAACAAGCTTTCACTACAATTTATGGATTGTATTTGAAATTATTGCCAGATCTCCAGTTCCCCTGATGGCAAACGCAGGAACTTCTGTGTATATTGACTTTAGATCACTGATGAAAACACATCAGTATACTTCATTTTTAATTAAGAAAGAATACCTGTTTTGTATACCATCCTTTTTCCTACTTTTTCTTTTATTTTTGTCACAGAATTAATTTTCTTTAATCAATTTTCAAAGCAGTAAATCTATCTGTGATAACTACTACCCATCAAAAATAAATCCAGTCCACAAAATCAAAAAAGTGTCTAAATAGCAAATAAGCATCAGACATGTAATATGGGGATTTTTTTTAGAAAAAAAAATACTTTCTGCTAACCTCTAATTTTTTTTTTTACTAATATTGCTACTTTTTAAGATTCATTTAATGGAAAAAGAATAACAGGAATAACAGAAATAATATAAGCATTAATTTCAAATCGTTGTTTAATAGCAGCACATACTCTTTTCTTATTTGACTCATGAAAATTCTGTTAGCAGAAAGTGTACATCAACCATTTCAGCTCCACTTGGGCAACAGGATTAGATCCCAAATTAAAGGAAAAAGTGAAGCAGAAGAGTGGGGTTTTTTTTGCCTTGTATGACTGTACATCAAAAGCCCAACATGGGCATTGAATGCCATTGCTTTGGCAGGTCACACCAAGCCCAAACGCCAGCCAGCTGCTTACAACAGCTATTCCATCTCAGAAAGATGCAGAGACAACAACAGCATACAGTCCACATAGGTGGGAGGGTTCTGCAAAAGAAAAGGAAGTAACAATTTCAAAGTGAAAACTGTTTCATGAGGAAATACAGCTTTTAAATCACCACAAATGGACCTGGATGGGCTGGATCAATGGGCTGAGGCCAATCATCTGGGCTTCAACAAGGCCAAGTGAGGAATCCTGCTCTTGGGCCACAACAACCCCAGGCAATGCTGCAGGCTTGGGGAGGAAAGGCTGGAAAGCTGCTCAGCAGAAAGGGACCTGGGGTTGTTGATCAACAGCCAGCTGAACATGAGCCAGCAGTTGCCCAGGTGGCCAAGGAGGCCAATGGCCTCCTGGCCTGGATCAGGAATAGTGTGGCCAGCAGGTCCAGGGAAGTGATCATCCCACTGTACTTGGCACTGGTGAGTACCTTAAGTACTGCAGTATAAGAAAGACATCAGGGTGCTGGAGAGTGTCCAGAGAAAAGTAACAAAGTCGGTGAAGAGTCCTGAGAAGAAGTCTTATGAGGAGCAGCTGAGGGAGCTGGGGTTGTTTAGTCTGAAGAAAAAGAGGTTGAGGGGAGCCCTTATCAAGCTCTGCAACTGCCAAAAGGAAGTTCTCTTCTCACTACTCACAAATGTTAGGACCAGAGGAAATGTCATCAAGTTGCACCAGGGGAGTTGGCCTTTAGGAAAAATTTCTCTACCAAAACAATTATCAAAGACTGGCACAGGCTGCCCAGGGCAGTGGTTGAATCTCCATCCCTGGATGCATTTAAAGGCCATCTAGATATGGCTAAGGGACATGGTGTAGTAGTGGCCCTGGTAGAGTTAGTTGGACTTGATGTTCTTAAAGCTCTTTTCCAACCAGTGTGATTCTGGGCATCAAGCAGTTTCAGTGTTGCTCTGCTAGACTGATTCATCCCTACAGGAATCAAGTGCCTAGACACACTAACAGAGTCCAGAATGCAAAACATCACAAGCACAGCCAGTCTGCATCTTTCTCATTCAACAGAAACTGATCTCTTAAAAGAAAATTATTTTTCCCACAGGAGCCTTATCCATCCGTTTTGTCCTTGTTCACTCCAACTGCCAGGCACCACCACTGTCTATCATGCCAGCTAATAAACTCGGAATGATTTTGCACTGATTCTGCTTAGTGTCACACCAGCTGAGACTTACATGGGGCTCCAGATCATCCGTATTCACAAAGTATTTAAGCATGTGGTTTATTGTTGGCTGTTTAAGGAGGATGTGGAGGAGGAGGAGTATCTATCTCCTTGGCAAGCAGGTCACTACATCGTGCTGTACACCTCTGCTGCATTTCCAGCTAGGACAACAAAGATGATTGTGTAAGCCTTGCTCCCCTGCTGGAAGTCATTCTACCCACATGAAATAAATGTCTAATTATACATCATCATTTAACATGAGACAATATTTATTTAGACAAATTAAAAGAAGAGTTCACCCTCACTGTATATGAGTCTTTCTATAATGATGAGCAGACTTGAACCACAACACTTCCTTTTTTTTTTTTTCCTTTTTCTCCTTTTTTGGGGGGTTTGGTTTGGGTCCCTGTTTTAGAGTCAAACTGAGCTGTTTATGATAATTTTTATTTTATTTTTTTTTAGAACATGCTCAATATACAGCTACAATTTATCATAACAAACAGCAATGTAAGAACTTGACACACATATATATGACAAATTATAAAATGAAACCTTTGAAAACACAGCAGAGGCATCAATGACTGGCTGAAGGGTCATCCCTGTTAATTTTGTTATTCTGACACTGGCAATCTCCTTGCAGTGCAAAGTAGCAATTATAGACTATTTAAATTAGACAAGACCAAATCTGTAGCAATAACCCAATAGTCTAAGAGCCAGCTTAACTGAAACCTCAAACCACTGACCTGCCTGCTTTGCAGAAGCATGGGGAAGAGGGTGATGGCTATTTTGACATAAGCAAAAAACTTACTGTAAAAGACAACTGCACAGCTGTCTTAAACCCCTTTCTGCTTCCCATGTAGAATTACAGGCATCCAAGAAAAAATATGGGATATTTGCTATTATAAACAGAAAAACCACCCTTTTAGAAGAAGATTTGCAGTAGCAAAATTTAATTCTCTTGAGGAAAGGCATTTATTAGAATTATAGCCAGGTATGGCAAGCCAAATTATGGAACCTAGATAGAGGAGAATAAAAACATCTTTGGGTATGGATTCTCCAAGTCCTGCATTGTTAATTTAGCGACTTGAAGTGTGTATCACAAGTGGTTCTCCTGGGTTTCTTTGGGAATAAGCAGACATTGCATACAGCATTTTCAACAGTTCAAGGACACTAGAGTTCTTTAGACAAAATAGTGTGTAGGCTTCATTTGGGGTACACTTGAAGTGGGTCTGTTTAGCTTGAAGATGANCCCTTATCAAGCTCTGCAACTGCCAAAAGGAAGTTCTCTTCTCACTACTCACAAATGTTAGGACCAGAGGAAATGTCATCAAGTTGCACCAGGGGAGTTGGCCTTTAGGAAAAATTTCTCTACCAAAACAATTATCAAAGACTGGCACAGGCTGCCCAGGGCAGTGGTTGAATCTCCATCCCTGNCAACCGAATACTTATTCACTGTGACAATAACAGAGCACTGGAACAGGCTGCCCAGAGAGGTGGTGGAATCTCCATCTCTGGAGACTTTCAAAAGCTGCCTAGACTTGTTCCTGTGTGATCTAGAGTATATCATCCTGCTCTGGCAGGAGCATTAGACTAGATGATCTTTAGAGGTCCCTTCCAACCACTACCATGTGAGGTATAAGAATAAAGATTGAGGGAAAACCCAAGAAAGTTATGGCTGGTTTTAGTGAAGCTTTACCAGATTTCTAATTTTGCCATCTAACGTTGTATCTAATTTTAAGAATCCAGAAGATAAAACAAATAGAGATATAAATAAGAAAAAAAAAAAAAAAAAAAAAAAAGAAAAAAAAAAAAAATAAAAAAAAGAGAAGGAAGCCATATAACCATTACCTGTCTACGTAGGGATAGGGAGAAGGTACTTACCATTTTCTTCTTTTAGCCTTTAGCAAAAACATTACTCCCAGAACAGATTTTGTCTTTGGGTATCTTGATATTTGCTCCATAAGTTGAAGCATGGATGTAAGGAGATTCATGCAGGTTCGTGTATTATGAAGTTCTGCTGCAAATCCTCATCCACCTAGAATACACTGGAAGGGATCTTTCAAAGCTACCAGGTACCAGCAAGGCAAAGGGCACCTACAGCCCAGTTCAAGACTAGCAAGGGACAGAATTCTGCAGTTGCTCCCTAGACCACACCAGGTCCTCGTGGCTTCATGATTTAGACCCTTTTTCCCCCAAATGCAACTGCTTTACATGAAATGGTAACATCTTTCAGGCATTGGAAGGCTGTTGCTATGTCCCCCTAAGCCTTTTCTTCCTCAAGCCCACTTCCATTCGCAGCACCTGAGAAGGAACTTCAGCTCCTTTACCATCCTGGGCTCTTCTTGGCTTGATCACATTCACCCCCTTTGTACTGAGGACCCAAACCAAGATGCAGTTGGAAAAAGGGGCTGTGTTCACAAATTAGGTTAATACTATTAACTCCACCAGTCTTCCAACTCATTTGGCTAAAGTTATGGAACAAGCTGCCATAGTGACCAACACTCTGTGGAGCAGGTCACAGACATCAGGTGTTAAAACAGAGAATTCTGTAGTTTAACTCATTACATACAACCTTACTACCCAGGAGTAAGACCAGATGTGTAACACACAGCCATTTGTCCAGGAAGAGAGAGATGTAGCAGTGGGTCATGACAGGATCTATCTAAAAAAAAAAGGGGGGGAAGGGAAATAGAAAATTCTTCTGTTTTGATAGTGCTTATTTTAATATGCCAATGTACAAATGATTAATCCAATTAATTAGCATACCTAAGTCTTTTTTCCCTGACAAGCTTCCTTACTGATTATTTTACGTGTGACATTCATATCAATGAGCAAGTTGGAAGCTTTCCATCAAGGAAATTCCAGCAAAGAGATGAGCTGGAAGCTCTTTTATTGTAGGAGTCCAGTAATCAATTGATATATCAATCTGGTCACACCACACTACTGACAGCAGCATTTCTATCTGAAGTATTAATGTACTTTCCTGGTTTTGATTATTATTGGGCAATCTTAAGAGCATTCCTCTGCATTTCATTTGTGAGAGACAATATATAACACTGCTCCTGCTATTTTTTATTTTCCTTGCTTTTTAGTTGTCACAAGCTGTCAAGTGGCTCAGTGCTTTCAGGGCTCCAAAGAGCACTTGGATTTCTGGATCTAGCATTCCAAACCCCTGCATCACTGATTTCAATTACAGGTGGGAAGAAATGCCATTTTCATCCCAGACCAAGCTTCTCATTTGGAAAGCATGTGTGGAAGAGCCACCACCACTCAGTTACAGCATTTCCCATTTTAAGATTTAAAAACACCTCACAAAAGAAAAAACAAACAACAACAACAACAAAACCATTTCTCATTCCTGTCAGGGAAACTGCATAGCCTGTTTTCTACCTACACAGAGGCATAGACGTGACTGTAAAGGAGAGAAGACTAACTTCTTGTTATCTTTAGGCAGGCATTAGTCTGCTCTGGGTAGGGATTTAATCTTCCCAAAGTTTGGAGACATTCAGGCTGAGTTTGGTCATCTGTGCCCCAAATCCCCCTGCTCCTGCAGAATGTCCTTTTGCTCGGTTGTGTCCTGCAGGAAGTTAACTAGCATGGCAAGGCACCACGGCATGGTACAAGGTACTGAATTCTTCAGAAATATTTTGAATTCAGGATATTCACTTCAGCAATGAGCAGCATAAGCCATACCCAGCACAACCTGAACACTGTTGTTTGAAGTGGTTTCACTTTTACAGATGCTTCAGCAGCATAGCAGAATCAGGACTTCCTTAAGCAAGTGGGAGGAGGAGAGATCCTATATGAAAGAAAATATTCTCAGTCTCTCCAAAACTCAAGCATGAGTGAAATGAAAAAAAAGACAAGTATTTAAATTAACTTTTTGATATTTATAATGTATTTGGAAGAGCAGACTTAAAAGCCAGCATTAACTGATGAAGGGGGTGAGCTGACATTACATTTTTGGATTTATAACAGCTTTTGAAAATTCAAGCTTAGAGGGATCAGAAAGGAAAAACAACAAAGTGCATCAAGAAGATGGGTCAATTAAAAAAACAAAAACACAAGAGCTTTATGGAATTAGTGAAGGCAGCCACACACAGTTCCCTTTTTGGAAGCACTTCAATACTTTAAATTAGATTAGGGTCAGTCCTAATTGTTTCAAGCACAAAGATGTGTGGTATTTATTTGCTGGGTACCTTCTTTTCTGACTGATTAGCTTTATGAAGATTAGCTGCCAGTAATTTCTGAAATGGCTAATGTGAGGTAATTATCCCCCAGCATGCTGCAGTTAGCACTGCCCAGGAGAAGAGTTTCCTTTTCTCAGCTCAGAGGAAGATTATAGGAGCCATTACAGACAAAGAAGAAGAAAGTTTTCAGAGTTACTCCAAAAAAGTTCCTGAAAAATATGATTCAGCTATTTTCAAAATCTATTTTATAAATAGAATATGAAGAAGATTGGTGTGGCCTGAACTCTGCTAAAAAGACAGTACAAAGTGCTTCCAGAAAGGGCTCCTTAAAATTAGTGTGGCCTCTCTCACACTTTTCGTTCTTTGTGGTATTACGTCTAAACTTCTTGTGGTTTTCCTAAAGAAAGACCAGTGATGCATCCAGTCAGAAAACTGCACTTTTAAGGAGTGCTTACAGTGTGATTTAGAAAAGTTTCTTCTGAAAGCAGTCTCAAGAAAAAACAGCCTAGAGCTAGAAATATGCTAACTAGGGCATTTGACAGTGACTCTAATCATAAAGCCATAAGAAAGGCAAGTGGGAAAAATTATGTCTTTACACAGAACTGTATGATACCCTCGTTCCCAGTTTCATAAGATAAGGAAGAAGTAAACAGGAGCTGAGAGGAAGAAGCTCCCCTGATGCTGAAGTAAGGGCCAAATGCAAAGACCAGCTCCATGAGATAGTTCTAAATACCACTTCATGATAATGGGAACACCGATAATCCCCTATAAATTCCTCAAGGCAGGTGACTGCTGGAGAAGTCAAAGAAGCTGAGCAGCTATCATGCTAATCAGCTAAGCATCTTCAACCCATAATTACATTTGTTATGTTAAATATGCTGTTAATGTATTTTCCATTTTGTGTCTCTGAAGGATGTCCTAGCATTTAAACAAAAGATTTGTGATAAATCTCCCCAGTGAAGCTGAGGGTTTGGTTACCCTTAAAACTGCAATTCTCCTGTTGTTGTGCATGCCATGAAAACTCAAGGTACCCATTCACTGGGAGTGGTTAATACAGGTATTTCCAGTCATTCAGCAAGACAATGACTGAGGTATGAAAACAAGCAAATACGCGAGAAGCTCTGCCTAGCATTTTGCACCGATGTGTGTTCCAGCTAGCAGTCATGTCTGAAGAAAGTCAGAATCTCTGACTTTAAAGGATTCCCGAATTACTGAATTACAACAGTCAAGTAACCACCCAATTCCTATCAAATTTGCCTTTCACCTAAAGGTACCTGTAGTCAGTGCTCAGCAAATATTTACAGGAATAGCTTGCAAAAATAGTCCATTTAAACACATGAATTGAGATATATTCACCACTCTTAAGAGAAATGAAGTTTTAGCTATGGTTTTTCTGTTATGCTGTCTCCTGGTCATCACCTCACACTGGAGAGAAAGCCTTCTCCTATCTTTCTAGAGAAAACTTTTTGCATACATTTAATCTCAGTCCTTATTTTATTATGCACAGAAGTTTTGGGTTTTCTTACATAAAACCCATCCTATGATACATGGCAACATAAAGTGACTCAGTTAATGGGTAGGTGGGAATAGGTGTCAGGTAAAATTTGCTAATGGAAAACTTAAGGAGAGTATCAAACAAAATACCTGTTAGCATTAGGAAGGAATGAAATATGTTTTCAATTATTACTAAAAAACCAAAACAACAACACAAGTGACATATTTAAATGTGAGATGATGAGTGAAAAAGGGAGAATTAAAAATTACTTCACCATAGAAACATACTGTGCCACTGATACACAAGAATATTGTGGTTGCCTTAAGCTATACCCAGCTACAAGTCTTTGGGATGCTATAAATAAGGTTTGTCAAAGTTCTTGGATTGGAAGATAAAAAAGAACAGTTTCTAATCTCAGGAAAAACCATGTTTAAACATTATAATTACCGAGACCAGCTATTTTAATATTGTGTTAATTTTAATGACCTTATTCATCAAAAGACTTATGAAAAGAATGACTAAACCCTAAATGGAGATAGTAAAATATATTCTGGTTAAACAACAAAGGATTTCAGGGATTCATGGCTCATTTTTAAAACTCAATATACAAAGTAAGCTGACTCATAACTCTGTAACATTAGAAATCTAGGGGGATACTGAAAATTGTTAAACAACGTTAGGGAGAGCAAAGGATTTCATTGAACTCGAGTGTAAGCCTTTGAAGGAGTTTCAAAGCTAGATCAGTGCTACCATACCGTGTGATCTGATTGGTTTCCTTTACTACTTCTCTTCCCTTTTTTGAATTCTAATATCACTACATTAAACATTAATCACCTGAAATATGCACATGCCAAATTCTTGTCAAGAATCTTATTATCTCATGTCTCAAATGCTGCAATATCTTCTTCTCTGGCCTACTCATACCTATTCAGATGACTGCTGCAAAACCAGGTCACTTACCAGTAATTAGATCAGAAGAACCCATAATGGATAGGAACACACGCACAAAAATGGCACATACTATCACTGAGTGCCTGACAGATAAATCTACACACATTTTTAAGCCTGCAGAGGAAGATGCAATTTTCCCAAGCAGCCGAGGCAAGTGTGATTACCAGTCAGAGGGCTGATCACATATTAAGAATAGCATAACTTCAAATATATATCTTTATGAGAAGTGACTTTTCTCTTCTGCAATTATGACTTTTAAAAGGAAAAGGAAAAAAAAAGTGAAAGAACAAAATATTCACAAGGAAAAGAAAATAATACTGAGCACTTGAAGAGCCAGTGCTGAGCTAAAATAGAGTAGAAAGAAAAGAAATTAAAATTATGGACTGCAAAACTTTCTCCACCTTTTCCTTTTGTTTTGTTTTTCTGTTCTGCAGCTTTTAAGGTCATTCACAGCTTCTTATCAGTATCATTCTATACTGACAGGTCAAGCAACCATGATGCTCACCCAAATCTCACTTATTATACTTTCAAATAAATTACTTTTGTTTCTCTGAAGTTGTCTTCACACTTAGAAAACTCTATTCATGAACACCTACAGTTATGATACTCCTCTAAACTTCCCCAAACTGCTCCTTCCCATGGCCCCTAGAAATAACCTGGAAATAGGTATGCTTCTCACAGCTAGAAAAACTTATGCCTAAGAAAATGAGTGTTACTGGTGATGTCTCCATGTGAACAACCTCTGCCTGTACTGCATGACAGATGAGGAGCAGAAGGCAGCCCTAGTCAGAAGGATCATGGCTATGTTACCTAGGAGCTGAGTGTCTCAGCAGGACTGATGAGTTTGGGATTACACCACCAAACATGGTCTCTGGTTTGGAGCTGACAGCAGACAGCTGGGCTCTGTCTGGAGAAGATCACCAACACACATTCTATTCAAGCTTAGACAGACCAGGCAGAAATAGTTACATTTAAAATAGACAGGTAAGAACAAATACTAAATTCTAGTCAGTTATTTTTATTGACAGAAATGCAAATATGCAAACCCAATATCTTAGAATATTGATACATAAAATACTAGCTTCTCGTTCCAATACTGAGCAAAAGATTCTCTTCTCATCTTTTGGATTTCTTACCTACAATGCAGATGTTACAGGTCTGCACTTACAAGGAAAGCTCATGCTGGTATTATTGGTATCTATACCTGTGATCAAGGGTATGATTTGGAGATAAGATCTTTTCCCTTTTTTATCCTGGAGATGCTAAATGGCATCATTAAATTAAACACAAATACTCCTACTAGATTTTTTAAAACACCACCAGCGATATTTATTCCCACTCTCATAGTGCAGTAGGACAGGTGAGTTCTCTTTAGCTTTTCATGTTGATCTTCTCTGTGTTCTCTATAATTTAAGCCCTACAAGCTACATCCACACATAGATGCATCACTCCACCAGCCAGACCCATAGGAGAGCTTCTTGGCACCTTTCTGTGAGAAGTCAAACACAAATGTGCTTCTGTTAAATGTTTGCTAACCGTGTATAAACATACCTTTCAAGTTGTGAGATAACAGAAAACAGAAATCCCTGCAGAGCACGGACTGCAAAGGCAGCCTGATGAAGAGACTTGCTGGCCCCAAAATCTGGGGGAAGTTTTATGACAATTAGTGGAAATGTGGAACGATGAAGATAAAAACCCAGATGGAGAGCTCCCTTTTTTCCTGTAATTGTTGCACAGGATCATGAAATTAAAATCATCAAGTCAGAAAGATCCTGCACAGATTTCCAGACATACTGCCTGTTCTGGCTAATTGTGTCAGCCTGGAGCAGCTGATTAGCATCATGAATCTCAACTTCTGATTACCCAAAGGAAGGAGATCTTCCTGGATGCAGAGGTGAAATATAATGATTGAGACTTCAGGAAGCTAATATTCAGTAGCTAGTAAGTAAGAGTATTTCAGAGTCCTATTTGCCTTCTTAAAAAGGGACTGAGGGGAATTAGGAGAGCACAATGCATTCAGCCCAGTTCTTTGGTGAGGGCAAGGTGTTGTAAAGTATTGAATTTTGATTCATTAAGGACAAGAGAACTGTGCTAGTGATCCGTATTTCAGTACTGTAGTATTATTACCAACTCTTTGTAGTACAACACACTCAGTGGTCCCAAATCCAATGTGGGTCCTTCTTCTGCCCAGAAATCACAGAGAAGTCCTTGCAGAGACCTTAAAAAAGCCAGGAGATGAGGTTAAAACACTGAGCTTTTGGCACCATGTTAGTCAGAGAACTGCAGCTGGACTCCGAATGTCTTATAGCCTGGAAAAAATGTGACCCAAGAAGTCAGTCTTTTCTGCAGGTATACATCACAAGAGGCCCTGTCCTACATTCTTAAAAGACATTTTCCTTAATTTTCCTAACTGGCTTATATTGCTGTTTCACATCTGGCCTCAGATCTAACCTAATCCTATTCTAAGTAAGGCAACCAAAGGCACAGAGCTGTAAGTATCTGGAAAAGAAACCCAGCAACTCCCCAAAAGGAGGATTGAGTAATTGTGAAAATGTTCCAGATGCCAAGACACTGAAAAAAAATATTTTTAAAGCTCCAGATAAGCAGTTAATGGACTTTTTTACTGACAATCTGAGTCACGTGTTTGGTTGTCAATTATAAAATGAAGAAAGCTTCAGCAGCTGCAATGGCTGAGAATCCACCTTAAACCTTTTACTGTTTTCTACTGTCTTGGGAAGAGAAGGATGGTTACATAAGACATAACAACAGTCTAAGGGGGTTTTCTAATGATTAATTATAAATATTTCTCAAGAAAACATTGCCATGAATTGTAATTGAGTGAAAGCTGCATTAATGGAAACCTGTTTGTTCTCAGTATATGCACTGGTGATGAAACTTTTACATATTCACTGCTCCTCATCTCTCATCTGCAAAGAAAAATTTCAATCCTTTGTTCTCAGTGGCAGGACTGAAATTGCAGTCGTGTTGCCATAATAAACCAACGTGTGGTCAAGGGCAAGAAATTCCAACCTGTTACACTGCACTATGAGTCCAGATCACAGAGGAAAAGCTGCATTTGAGTAGTCTTCAAATATACTAGCTGGCTTTAAAAAGAAGTCCTCATGTTCTTGGTTCCCACAGACCTTCACAACAGGCTTCTCAAAGAGTTTTGTCTTTTTTTGCCACCTGTAAAAGCCTTTTTGAAATGTTGATAAAATTTCGTCTTTGGGCATGAAGCTTTAGACAATGAAAATGAGGGTTTATTCCACTGGAATGTACAACAAAGGAAAAAGCTAAATGAGAATCCAGGAGCAGATTTATTACTGAGCAGCAAGTTCTCTCACCTCCAGTGCAACCCATCGTGCCCTAACACATAAAATAGTCACACATAACTGTTTGGTGCTGCCTTGTCCTGTTCCTGCACAGACCAGGCCATTGTCCCAGCCTGGAGACAAGCTGAGAAGGCATTTGGCCAAAATTCAAATACAAGTATTCTGTCGAGACGTGCAGAACAGATGTACCTTTTTTCAGGTGAAGAAAACTCCAGTGAGTGCAGTGATGCACGACTGGCTGCCACGGAGCAGATGGAATATGGCACACTTCCTCAACTACAACCCAGGTACTCTGCGCTGGGGAGGGTACTGGCAGCACAAACACAAACACATCACACTGCCATCAAAACTGCTAGCACATTTCAGAAGTTTGCTAAAACATTGAAATATTCTCTCTAAACCAAGTTTCCTCAAACTTTGCCGTTTCCTGATTGAATGCACTAACAGCTTGATCTAAAATTTGGCAGAATCATAAAGAAACTCAAAAATGTAATATACTTCCCAGTCCAATGTCCAGGGATTCAACAGGCACAGCTGTTTCATTAATACTAGATTCACTGCCAGCTCTCAATCTATCTCCTGTTACTCAGGATGCTACTGACTTCTCTCTAAATGTTAACTCCATGAAAAAATAATTGCCTTAAATTGGCTCTTTGCAATGCTCTTGCCCAAAAAAGAGGCTGTCCTTTCAGAGGCACAGCTAGCTTTCTGCTCCCAAAGAAGACAGCACATTTTGATCACCATGAGTTTCATTTCAGGAGAGGTCCTGCAATAGATGCAGACCACAAAAGCAGTTCCGTGGCAAAGGGATCAGAGTAAGGAATGCAATTGAGAAGTAAGTGAAATCAAGAGGCATGCCTTTTCCAAAAGAGCCCCACTTTGTCTTTGGGAGACAAGGCATCCTGTTGCTCAGGACGTGGCTTGGAAAAGTATTTGGAGACAGCTGTCTTGTCCTTAAGCTGGAAGGTTTGCATGCTTTCAAACACCTGCATAGCTCCTTGCACACAGTTTATTTAGTTATCCTGTGCAGCAAAGGATCTGCCTGACTTTGACTATTACACCAAATGAAAGGGAGACATGTGCGGGAAGAAGGAGAGGGTCATGTTGCCATGTGTTGCCAGGGGCTGGCTGAGTTTTGAAAGTCTCACAACACTGTACCATTTTTCATGTTAAATGGAGCTGCTTTATTTTAGACCCTCCGAAGACCTAGAAACAGAATTAGACATTTCTCTAGGCTAATGTACTAACCTTTGAAGTATTAGCTTTCTGAAGTCAAGCACTAGCTACTTTCCTACAGCTGAAATGAGTCTGCCTTTAGGTTCATCCAGAGCTAGATGTCCAACAAATTCACTGCTGTCAGTCAAACATGAGCCATACACAGCCCTTGGCTTCTAGAGGAAATAAACTCTCTTGCAATTCCCAAGGAAAACCAAGAGGCCAGATAGCAAATCACACAACTAGCCCTGTTAACTGCAAGGAGGACACCCCTTCTAGGCTTCCCATTCCATGAGCTAAGCACTGCTTTCCTGGCCCCAGCTTGTCCCACAGTGAGGTCAGGTATAGGAGGGACACAATCAGAGGGTTTTTCTAAACATGTACTTACTTTTCACAATGCTTATTTTAAATGGAGAGAGGTACTTAGCTGGTCCACAGAAAGATCTGCATGGAAAATGAGATCTGCTAAGATTAGGCAGCATTGGAGTAATAGAAAAATAGTGCTGTTCACAAAAATTTTACTTGAATTTTTCTGAAGACAGTTCACCTTTATCCCTTCTGTCCCGATGAGGCACCAGAGTACTGTAGGAAATACCCTCTTCCATGCCAGAAAAGCAATTCCAGTTTTAAAAGCCAGGATACTTTGGCTAATTAGAGCAGCTCAGATACTTTGATCAGAGATAAATGAATTCTTTGTATGAGATTCTGCTCTTAGATAACTTGTTTTGCTAAATTCCCTCACTAATGCTTTCCAATTTCACATGGGAGTGGAGGGGGGAATATGAAAGGAATTTTTTTATTCGATTTGCTGTAAATTTAAGAACAGTTTGCTAAATGTTTGCTTGTCTTTATAAGAATATATTATGATTTTGTCTCATTAACACCTTGGTTTATTCAGAACACGATTTCACAGAATCGCAGAACCGTAGAATGGCCTGAGTTCGAAGTTCCCTCTGGTTCCAGGCCCCCTGCCATGGACAGGGACACCTCCCACCAGACCAAGTTGCTATGAAACCATGGTCTATAGAGCAGGAGAACCACAATGCACTTGGTGGCTTCTGTCACATGCTACATTTGTTATTTTCTGATTGAAGTGGTGATGGTAGGGACCATAGCTCTCTAGCAAGCATTACAAATAGTACTAATCATCCCCTGGATTAGCCAATACTCACACTCCAGCTACATCTCACATAGGAGAAATTCTATGAAGTTTAGTGGGATAATTTTGTTTGTAAGGAAGCCTGCTAGCCATGTAAGTTTATAGGCATCTTCAGCTTTCATATGCTCTGCATTTCAATGTGCTTGCTCATTTTCCCAAGCCTTTTTCTCTGTTTGTACTGTGCAGTTCTAAAAGTCAGGGCATACACATGAAATGATTTAGGAAAGGCTGAGTGAGGAATTTCATGGCAGAGAAAGAAGTAAATTAAATTAACCTTACTCCAATCTGTCTTGGATCATATTTTTATAGTGGCATCTTCTGTGATAACAAAAAAAAAAAGCAAAGGAAATACAGAAAATACGCGTGACTGGTTATAAATTTAGCAAAAAGCCTAAAAATTGGAAGTTTGATGAACATTCCTTGTTCCCATCTGCGTGCTTAGCCAATTGTGTCTCTGTGAGAGCATCTGGGTTCAGTTTTCTGCCATTATTTACATCAATCAACTCTCACTAAATACCAAGAAAAATACTGTCTTAACAACAATGATATATATGGTAACAACATTTTAAAAATGAGAACTTAAAGTCAAAAAGATTCATGTAAACACATAAAGCCTACAGGAGTTCCCTGGGAGAGCTTCAGACAGCACACCAGCTCCTTAGAGATCCCAGATCCAGCTCTTTTTTCATTTAATCAGTCCCTACTAGCAGAACACAAAGCTCCAGTGTTTCTGAACATTACAAACATTACATTCCCTTTCTAGTCAAGTGCCTCCTAACATTCTGAATCCCCAAATCTATAATGATATTTAGGCTGATGGGACACCAGGATTAGTTACTGACAAAGGCAGACCTCTTGAATCCTGCTCCTCTCAGAGCAGAGGTGACAATCCCGTTGACAAGCTTCAGGCCACTGAGCAGTCAGAGCAAGAACAAAATTACATTCATCATAATTTTTTAAATACACAAAATTAATTTGTTACTGTTCAGAAAAAGGAGGTTTTCCATCTGGAATTTTAGACTTTGGTACTTGTTTGACATATATGATGGCAGAAACAGTTAACAGAGGTGTGACACTAGTGTAATGGGTACCAGCACGAGAGAGACTTTGATGCAGAAGACAACTGACGTGTAAAGAAAAATTATAGTTGAAACATCTATGTAAGACTTGCAGTTTAACAGTCACTGACATCACACAATTATCTCAAGCAGTGGCAAATAGGCTGGAGTATGAGACAGGAAGGAGTACGAGCAGAGACCCATCTCCCATCTCCCAACAGATGGTTAAGATCTGTTAGGAATCCAGATCCATTTTCAGCACTGTGTCTAGCAGGCTGCCGTTATTCACACACTGTAAAATCTGCAATGTGTTTTTCCTCACAGGTCCTGTTTCTTCACTTCAACATCAAAACCATAAGATATCTTGTTTGGGTTTTCTTCTAGCCCTGGGATTCCTGTATTTTCTTAAGCTGGTGTATTAAACACAGGAAGGACCCGTCAGAGATGAAGGTTTAATCTCGCTGTGACACACAGTGTATATTACTATACAGTGGAGCAGAGCAGGGAGGCTACACAGCAGGGATGCAACAAGTCAGAAAAGTCACTGTGGTATAAGTAAATCAACCACCAACACACTCAGCTATTATTGGCCCAGGATTTAATAAAGCAGCTTGCTATAATTGTCATTCTCATGCCTTTAGCACCAAGAAGTTTACCTTGACTAAACTAGGCATAAAATGTGTTTTCTGAGGTTAAAACTACAGACTGAGAGAGTCACAGGCTGGCTGAAGTTGGCAGTGTCCTCTGTAAGCTAATGAAATCCAGTCCACCTACTCAAGCAGGGCCACTTAGAGCCAGTTGTCCAGGATCCTGTGCAGACAGCTTTTGAATATCTCCAAGGAGGAAGATTCCACAACCTTACTGGGCAACTTGGGCCAGTTCCTAGTCACCCTCACTGTAAACAAGTGTTTTCTTATGTCGATCTTTAAAGGTTCCTTCCAAACCAAAGCATTCCATGATTCCATGATGTTCAGACAATGTCCTGTGTTTCAGTTTGTGCCCATTGTCTGTGGTCCTGTTACTGGGCACAACCATGAAGAATCATAGAATCATCTAGGTTGGAAAAGACCTTTAAGACCATTGGGTTCAAGCACTAACCCTACTCTACCAAGCCCACCACTAAGCTGTATCACCAAGCACCACATCTCTACGGCTTTTAAACCCATCCAGGGATGGTGACTCAACCAGCTCCATGGGCAGCCTGTTCCAGTGCCTGACAACCATTTCAGTGAAACAGTTTTTCCTAATGTCCAGTTTAAACCTCCCCTGGTGCAGCTTGAGGCCATTCTCTCTTGGTTTACCACTAGTTACTTGTGAGAAGAGACCAGCACCTACCTCTCTCCACCTGGATCCATCCTCTATGTACTCTCCCTTCAGGTATCTAGATATGTTGATAAGATCTCCCTAAACCTTCTTTTCTCTAGGCTGAACAGCCCCAGCTCTCCCAGCCTTTCATCACAGGGAAAATGCTGCAGTCCTGTCATCACCTTTGTAGCCCTTTGATGGACTCTGTCCAGCACCTCCATGTCTCTCTTGTAGTGGGGAGCTCCAGGTGTGGCCTAGATCGTGTAGGACATCTAGATGGTTCGTAGTAAATGGAAGAAAAGTACAGGAATGTTAAGAGTTACAATTCTGGTAGTTCCTAGCAGGCATTCCTAAAGAACTATGGAAGTACTGGCTCCATCATGGCATATTTGGGTTCATATCTCAGCTGCCCAGATTCAGTGCTGTCCAGTAGCAGCTCTGCAATACCTCACTCACACAAACACCCCTATCTATTCCACATACTCACCCCTGCCTTCTTGCACTTCTTCCTGATGACTCCTCACCAAGCACCCTGTTAGCCTGTGTTTACTGATCTTGGGGGCTTCCAACAGCAGTGATTCAACTGAAATTCACAATTTTCAGTACGGCTTAATAACACTAGAGATTTCAAGTCCTGGGTGCTGGCTGTTTAAGCTGTAGTTAAACATACTTGACAGGCTAGAGCACAGCTGTAGTTTCTGGCAGTGCCCAGCAAAGCAAGAAGCTGATGCAAACGGCGTTTTCTTCCATTCTGTCAGCCACACTAATCACGACCTTCCATTTGTGCCACAGGCTGCTTTCCAAAGCCAACTCTGACACAAGAGCAAGGAGACACCTCGCAGAGTTCCCTGGAGCCTAGCCACTGTACAAAAGCTGTAATGTAGACAAAGGAGGGTGCTCTGGATTAACTACAATGATCCAAATCCAGGTCATGTCCAGAATACAGGAACAAATTTTTCTCTGGTTTCAAGTAAAACATAAGCATGGGATAGTACTCAATCATTCAGGTCACCTATAAAGTTATTGCATATACATATCCTAGCCACATGCTCCAAATGAAAAGGAGATGGTTGTATTTAATGAACAACAATAGGTTGAGTAAAGCATATTATACATAACATCCATCACTGAGGTGTGCCTGTCCATCGTGACAGGTTACCCTCAATTTGAAACCTGAATCAGTGTTGTCAGTTGTGTACATCATGCATATAAAAGAACCTTATATTGTGTTTACCTCCCTGGTGGATTAACATTGGGATCATTTAAGAAAACTTTGAGCCATAAGAGAGAACATTTCAAGCTTTAAGGATTCTCATGAATAAAATCCTTGCCATTAGGAAATGGGTAGTGCTCAGCTAGACCTACTCTTTACGAACTGGGAAGGGCTGGTGGAAGATGTGGTGGTTGGAGGTCGTCTGGGCATGGTGACCGTGATGTGCTCTCTAGCCTGTCTTGTTGGCTAGCAGCACAGCCACCCCTGCCATCCCACTGGATGTGCAGAGATTATTAGTTCTGCATCTCAATTAATAATTTGCTATTTGGCATTTTATTTCTGAAAACCAGATTGATTCAATTTTTTTCTCAGTTACCTTCTCAAAAATAATACCTCAAGATCACCTAATTTATCACTGGCAAAGGAACAACATGTCATATTCCACTGCCCACTAACATTGTTATTTATTTGTTCTTGTTAAAAAACATTCTGAACAGTTGCATTTTACTGAGAGTAAAGACCTAACAATGTCTGGGCTCACTTTCCTCCACACCTGATTTTTTCAGAGCTTCATCTTTTGTAACCCCCAATCTACCCTTTCTACATTTTAGTTTTAATATAAGCAGATTTTAACTAGGGGTTTCCTGGTTTATTATATCTTACACAATAAGCAATTCTATAATATCCTCATTAATAACCAAAAGTACATCAAAATAGAAAGTTTCTCACAGATTCAGTGATTGCTTCATGAAGAAATGTGTCACCTATCTCACTCCAGAATACCTAGATGCTATTATTGATAGCAAAATTTGTTCTTTAATCTACATATAGCAAATCAGAGTTTTCCATAAAGGACAAAAATCTCAGTAGTATACATCAATTTTTGGTCTAAATAAAAATACAAAAGGATCATTGCTATTAAACAATCATGCCTCTGAAAAGAAAATGATCAGAAACACAGAAGGAAATGTCCCCGAATACTTCTGTGGGAATAATGATTTTTCAGTTGTGGTCTCTTCTCATGTTGAGTGAGCAAAATAGACTCATTTTACTAGCTCTGTTAGGCTGTAAAATAGGATGAGAGTTTGATATTAGCTCTATAAATCCTGCTATCATGAGCTATCTGGTTCTAAACAGAGGTGGTTTGGGTTTTATTCCTAGCCTTCAGAGTGTGTATATGTGTTTAACCAGATCTAGCTACTCAAGGATGGGAGAGAGATTTTGAATAAATACAGGATTTTTATTCTAGCCATTAGAATTAGAAACTATGCCAGGCAACTGAGGTATAAAAGTACTGAGCATCATTTCTCAATAGACTGAACTTATTTTCCCCTCCTTTCATACACAATTTCCCTTCAATTTGTGATTGTCAGGGACCATTTGTGGTGCTAGTAAAGAGAACAGTATAATCCAGCTGCATGAAGTGGATGTAAAGCCTGGAGAATATAGCTGAACTATTACCATCACTAAATATGGCCTTGCCACGTATGTGCTTGCAGGGAGTAGATCTGATAAATGTCTAGGACAATGGAGAATGAATGCTGTTTTGAAATAAAGCTGCTCCTAAAATCCACATTGTCTTGAAGAATTGAAATGTTTTTAGATACATGAACAAAAGAAGACCGTAAAAATAACAGGAATAAGTAATGAGGTTGAACATCAGGGGCTGGGAGTGGGGCAGGGGGCTACAAAACAGCTACATAATTCATGTTATGTCATGCAACACCATTTGTAACATCCAGCTTTAATTTATTAGGTAGGTTCTTAGCTATTTAGAACAGCTCTCTTATTCTTGGGAAGCCATACTATCGGAGAAAAAAAATTGTTCAGATACAGAGACTGTTTAACTCTGTCAGAATGCTGCTAACACACCCCTGTTGCCCAGAGATTATACAGCTGGACTTCAAATAACAGAGGAACTGCCCATGTGATGTGCTGTTCTAACATCATCTGTCCAACTACTTTTTCCACACCATACAGGCATGGAGCACTAACATGGCTAGAAACAATTTAACTAACTCAACCTGTATAATTCATTAGTATTCTCTGGCCATTTGTGCTCTTCTTGCGACTATATTTCTCTGAAAACTCTCTAAGTTGCTTTTTGTTTCCAGGAATATCTGAAGAAACCCATACCCAATGAAGAGGATAATTCTGACATATCCAGATTTTAGGATTTAGGGTAAAATTTCAAAAGCAAACAGCATGGAGACCAGTCCCCCAGATGACACATTTAAGTGCTCAAATGCATCAGCAAAAGCAAACAGTTTGTAAACAAAATTCCTAAAATGCCTGAATAAGAGCAAAAAACTCATCGTATGATAACTGCTTTTTTTTTTTTTTTTTAAATTAAGGGCAAAATTGTAATGAGTAACGACTGAACTAATATTTATTCCTATTGAACTATGGTTTTCCTGATGTGAGAAAAATGTCCTTTTTCAAGCACAGAAACTCCATTTCAGAAACCTGACATTTTAAGCAGCTAACTCTCACTCAGTGCTAGTCCAAGTACTGCCCTGGGATCCAAAATGAAAAGACAAACAGGCTTCAGATGGAGACCTTTAACTTAAACACACATTCCTCACATCATGGGGAAGATAATGAAAAGGGGCAATCAGGAATTTTCCTTTACAGAGATTTTTCTTCAAGAGATTTTTTTTACCTTTTAGAAACTGCAAATTATTCACCATGTCTTTGCAGCTACAATGGGAGATACCATTCTAAGATGGTTCCACTCCTGTTAAGAAACTTGTGTTGAGCTGTCCTGAAATGTTCCTCTTCACTCAGTAATAAACTGAACCTCCCCAGTTGTGGCTCACTGGGTTACAGGAGTAGTGCTACTAAAAGCTTACAATTTCAAATGTAAATATTGCTGTCCCAAGACAACTGTCGAGATTTGAAAAAGCTATAGAGACTGATAATGGATTGCTAAATATGCATCATAAATCTTTAAAATCCACTGATCTCCAGGATTACTGGTAGGCATTTGGCTAAACAAATCCTCATTTCTAAAAGGCTGTAACAGAGCTGACCAGACTCTTTCCTCCTCATTCTGCCAAAGGAACTACAGAAAGATTTATGGGGAAGAAGGTGTATGGGGAAAAGATTGGACAGGAAAGATTTATCGGGAAAAGACTAGACTGGAAATTAGGGCACTATTTTAGAATAAACTCACCCTGAGATCTCAGCAACAGCCCTTAAAGCATGATCACTCTTCCTCAGGCTTTGCTGCTGGCTGCAGAAAGCCTGTGAATCCAGCCATGATTGCTGTTCTTTTTTGAAAGCAGTAAACACATCCTTTGAAAAACAAGTCCTAAATACTTGCATTTAAGGATGGAGAATTATGATTAAAGGTAAGTTTTACCAATTCACTGGAAATGGGTCGTAATTGAACACACTGACCTGCTTCAGAGTTGTGCATTTGGATTTTTTTTTTTTCCTCTTAGTTAATGTCAGGGAACAGGGAGAGCTTCTGGACACACAAAAGGGAGTGTGTTTTTTTCTACTAAAGAGCTTATAAGCAATAATGCAATTCTCATTGTAAAACTTCAACAGAAGGACTTACAGCACCACTTGTCTGGGTCTTCTCTGTCCTTTGCACTCTGTTCTAAGCTAGACAGGGCACAGGGAAAATGAGACCCTGAAAAGGAGAAGTTACAGAAGACAGACAATGAACCAAAGCAATCAAAAGAATTTATGACCCTAGAGCATGAGCATAAAGGCCTTCTGGTTTTGAACTGGAGTTTCCTATACTGTAAAGCAACTGTGAAGTGTTTCTCTTTAAAGAAAGATAAATATCTTCCTCTGCCCTTTCAAAACTTGAAGTTTTGATCATATTACAGAGTACATGACCTGTAACATTAGATGAGAAAGCAAATTCATCTTGTCCCAGGGAGCTGACTCTATCTTTAAATCCCAAACACAATTCTCCATACAAATTTCCCTCTGCAGAGATTAAGAGATGTAGCATATATGACAAAGAGTAATAATTTTGTTCAATGTGCTACCAGAGGATGCTAAGATACTAAGATAATGAAGATTTTGAGACACAAACAAAATAGAGTTTGTTCCTGCAAATTACTGACCTGCTATCAAGTAGCACTTGAGGGACTGGGAAAGAGGTGAAGCAAAAACCTAAATAGGGCAACAACATGCAGTTTTAAGGCTCGATCTCTAACATTCCCGCTAGGTTGTACCAGGAATCAGGCCAAGTCTTTAGAATAAAACTGAATCTTGTAAAAGGATAGGCAAAAGGCATATGAATGTCACAATTCCTATCAACCTCCAGCATTTAAACTCTAGCATCATCCACAGGCTTTATATTTGCTTTCGGCAACACAATCCAACATGCACCCTTTCAGTTGCTATGCTGCAAAAGTGCAAAAAAAAAAAGCAACAGAAAGGTACATCAGCAGAAGGATGGGAATTTTTAACTGCTTTAGGGCAGGTATATCTCTTCTTCTATAGTAACATCAGTAAGTATAGTCTACCTTCTGAACTGTGATGAAAAAAGGCATTTGTAGTTTCAAATGCCCTTCAAGATCTTGGGTTTAGAACATGTCTCCTGCAATAACACTGCAAAGCTTTCAAAAGTTTCACTTGTGCCATCAGAGTGCATATGTGCTTTTGTACCAAGCACCAGGAATTCACTGACACTCTCTGACAGATCACCATCAGAATTTGCTACACAATGCTCTGAGCTGCTGTCATTAAATCAGCTTCTTCAATGAAAAACACAATTAGCATCAAATGACTAGGAATAAGAAAAGAGCTATTTCCTATGATAAGAAAGGGAATAAATTTTATATTATAGGGATAAAATTTCTAACACTTGAAACAAGGGACTCTATTATTATTATTTTTTCTGCATAAATGAAAGCATGTCACTGGACATATTTCTTTATAGTGGAGATGGACTCTTCAGTAGATTAGAATAAGATCATTTCCTGCCAAAACCATTCTCTTCTCTAAAGCCTTGAGACCTTCCAAACAGAAATACAAAACTACAGCTGCAGTGGAGTGATGTTTACTCAACATCTCTTCACCTTTCCCAGTTTTCCTTGGAGGGAGGAGTGTGGAGGTGGGGATGGAGTCGTTATGTGCTCCAGCGTTCTGCCCTGCTGAGATAGTCAGGGATGAGGAATGAGGTGGATGAGGGAGCCAGGATATGCTCCCTAAAACTAGGGCTGCACCCTTCACCCTAGAACATAGATACAGCCAAAAATAACAGCACCTGGCACGACCTCTCTCTAGGGGATGTGTGATCAGCTGTTTAGGATTAGTTATCTTCTCTGTATTCAGCTAAGGAAGAAGACAGCCCCTCACCAGGCAAGGTGGTCTCTGGCTTAAATTCGCTTCTCTGCACTATTATTGCCAAGACAGAGCATCAGAGGCTGGCACATGTGAAGCAGAGACTGCAGAGCTTGAGCCCTTTACCATAAGAATTCTTTACTCCTGCTGCCTTGCTCTGTCTATCCTCTTGCGCATGCAGAGGAGCTGAATTGTTTTGATTTCTTCCATGCTCCAGGGGCGTTCAGCATGGCTGGACCATCACTCAGTACTACTGAGAATATTACTGTGAAAACCCCTTGTTCTTTCTGTGGCATTTAGACCTCAAACCAGAGAGCTCCCCTAAACCAGCTCCCGCTGCGTTACCTTGAGCAGCTACTGGCACGGGCTGCACTGCTGGCACCATTTGTTTCAGTCCATTGTCAGGTACACTGTCTTGCACAGGTACCATACATTCAGTTTAGACTCCAAAGCCACCATTTAAAAATGGACAGTAGCTATTCTTTCTGGATGGAACTGCACTCAAGCAACAATATATTTTAATTTCAGACTAATATGAAATAATAATAATATTTTTTTAAATAGTAGCATTAAGTTACTGTTTTCAAGCCTTTATTTGAACTAAATTTAGAACCTCTTCTTTGGGGTTTTGCAATCCATTTCAGTTATTTGAAACAAAACCTTTCATAATTGACAATAACTCAACTTGAAGAATGCATGGGGAGTAGTAGAAAAAACAATGTTTACACTTGAAGTATTTGAGAGGCTATCTTAATATCTCTCAGGCTTACCAAGATTTATGCATCAGAAAATACACAATATGATTTGAGAAATTAATCACACAACAATAATAGGATGAAATTGCTCCCTGCTGTCTATGACCATATGGAAATCATCAAAATAGAAAGTCATTTATCTAGTACAGAGGTTCTCGTGGTAATGTCTAGGTCCAATATGATATTTTCTCACTAATAAATTAAACCAGTTGATATTAAGTGTAGTAGCAATGATCAATCCTTAGTCTAAAATATATCTTAATAAAGAATTTCTTAAGCACTCTTGAGAAAAAAAATTAAGAAGAAGCAGTCAAAAGTCCATTGAAGTGTAATTCACATGCAGTAAAAAAGAAGATTCATATTGCCAACAGCAAGACTTACAAAGCAGAAGACCTCTGAAAACATATAGCTAGATCTGGAATGGCATTTAAGTGTCACCATATCTTTTTCAAGTGGTCTTCTCAGCAAATATACAATGTGACTCTGCTAGCTATCAAAATACTAAGAGTTGGAATGCAGTAGATGGTGCATTTACACAGTGGTGTGTATGGAGACACCCTTTTATTTCACATTTCCAGGGTTTCATTTAAGTTTTTATCATATTATGATAAATACTGCTTAGTTCTGAAAGCTCACTTTCTGGTTCACAATATAGGAAGAAGGTTTAGGGCCACTAGATGCAGTATCAGGATCCTCACTGGTTTCTATATTGCTCATTATAAATGTGGCAGATATTGTTCCTTTAAATCTGTAGTGTGTTTTTTCTATGAAAGCTCTTCAAATTATACTTAGCCCAGCTATAAAAAGCATCTGTAAAACATTGACAGGCTTAGAAAGCTTCTATAGTGAGTCTGCAGGTAAAAAAAAGTACTTAAGAGGACATTCTTGAGTTCTCCAACTGAGCAAATGCTTAATTATTCATATATTCTCTTGAAACCTTTATCTTGAAGATTCTCTTGAATGAATCCCATTTAAAAGCTGAAGTTGTTTTGTTTTTCTTGAACTTAACTCTTTTAATCTCTTTTTTCTGTCTCTTTTTTCCCAGAAAATGAAACCCATGACCTTTCTCTCTTTCATCTGTTTCCAGTGCATTAGCAATGGCATTTTCTCCAATATGTGTATAAAGTTAAATCTGACAATAGAAAACCTGCTCAAAGTGATCTTAAATTACATGAAAATCCCCATGAAATCTGCAGGATCTAACTTCTCTAGTTTACATTTTTGCTTTCTCAGAAGGGGTTACAAGCCCTCCTCCACTTTTCTTGTAACACAGAATAACTGTGCCATGTCATTTCTACTGGAACTGTAATACATGTGTTGTCAATTCTTCAACAAACATCTACTCATAAAGCACCTAATCATAAACCTTATATCAAGCTGAAGGAATGCTTTCAATTCACCATTTAGCAGCAGTAACAATCAATCTCTTGTGCATTATTACTTCTATGAATCATAAGCTTCATTTTAGATTAGGTGACTGAGTAGTGGAATAATTCAATTAGATCTTAAAGGGATAATATGTTGCTTGTGGTTCCAACTATTTACCTGGAATTACATTTGCTGAAGCTTGGGGCATAACTGTGTGCAAGTAACGACCAGAAATGTTTTCATTTCATGTTTCCTGTTTAGAAGTCGGAAGACTAACTAAGTTTTGGAGATAATAATCTTAAGGGAACAAAAGTAAGTTGATATCATCATTGCACATGATGTCTGTACACACTTCTGAGTAGAAGAAAAAAAAGAAAAAGTAGGAAAAGCTAATGATTGTTTTTTCCACTGTGTTTCCACTAGTGAAGCACACCAGTCTGTCCCTTACAACCTAATGCTGGGTACATGTACCATAGTCTGAGTGGGGGGTGGTAACACCACCTTACCAAAACTATTTCATTTCCAATGCATTGCTTTTTCCAGATCCTATTAAATTCTCCCTTTCATCTTTTCATACCTTACTGATTGAACTATTTTCTATTCACTCAACTCAAGCAGAGAAAAACCCTCAATCTTTTTCAAATAAAAGCAGAAAACAATGCACTCCTGAAGAGTCAATCTCTTTCCAGATACTGAACTGCTGTACTGTTGGCAGGGATCTGCCATGAAACAGGGGGAACTGCAAACACTCATCACCTCTTGGTTCCACTAGAGTGATATCCTGCCCATTTGTTCCACAATGGTCCCACTCTTACAGACTTGAATTCATATGTGAAAGCATTGTATGTGGAGTGGACTGTCCCTGCTCAGCTGCAAATATGATCACCCAGACTGACTGTATCTGAGCCTGAAGCATTGCTGTTATCACTAATAGTGCCAGGACTGCACCAGGACCCACATCTGCATACCTGTCTGAAGATCCCATGAAGTACAGAGCTTACTGAACAATTCAGGCTTTAAATTTGTATCACTGGATCTTGTGACAGCTCATCCATGGCACGTCAAAAGCTTTTGGACTTGATGGAATTTCTGCTGAAAAATGACTGTAGAATGCAATAGCGATTAAACAAATACAGCTCATATGTTGAAAATGTCCATCAGCTTAATAAGTCTTCACTGTGAGAGTGATGGAGCAGTGGAACTGGCTGCCCAGGGAGGTTGTGGAGTCTCCTTCTCTGGAGACTTGCAAGCCCCACCTAGATCTGTTCCTGTGTGGGCTGCCCTGGGTGACCCTGCTCTGGCAGGGGGGTTGGACTCAATGATCTCCAGAGGTCCCTTCCAATCCCTACCATTCTATCATTCCATGATTCTTTTTAGTACTATGAGTCTCTTTAGAACTGCAGAACAAGTTAGCAGTAGCTGTATGTAACTCCTTTGTACCGGGCTCCACACCAACAAAAGTCAATTTTTGCCCTAAGCAGCTACTGTACAACATCATGGAGTCACCCTCTGGAAGCAAGAAGTGCAGAGAAGTGAAAAGACCTATGCTGGGTGCCCAGATGATCAATAGAAAAGACAGAATATATAAGTGTTAAACTCTCTTTCCTTTTGGGTGCTGCAGTGGAAAGAGAATATTTAATTTATTTTCTAGCCTGAAGTATTAAATAATAAACAATAATTAACTTAAATCTCTCTCAATCTATCAGCAAGTGATGTAAATGTTTGTGTTACTTATCTTAGCTGATCCAGTATGTGATCTTATCCTAAATTTAAATATCAATTAAAATATTATTTGCAGTCAAAACCCATTTCAAAAGCTAAGTGAACAACAGGAATCTTCTCATTAACCTCAGAAGACTTCAGGATACTTAAACAACTGGGGAAATGAACTCACCAGCACTTTGTTCAAAAAAATTTCTTTTAAAAAACCAACCAAACAAACAATGAAAACAACAAAACAAGAACCAAAAAAATCCAAACAAACAAAAACCTCAAAACAACCAAAAAAAAACCCCAACACAAACCAAAACAATCAAACCAAAAACCCTAAGATTAAACTAACAAATAGGAACACAGAACATTTGGTTGCAGTGATCATTTAATTGCAGACTGCAAATGGTGTCTAACCACCTTCCAGAAAACTTGGGCTTTCAGAAGCACAAGATGGTCAGGAAAAAAGAAAGAAGCTGCATATAGAGAAACAAAGTCCTCCCTCTGCTCAACTGCAGAGAATTGGAAGGGTGCCTGGTCCTTAGCATCTGGTATTATTTTGTGCCTCTTACATATTCTGTTGTTTCATAAATTTACCCTGAGAAGGAAATGTAGAAACATAGAGCTGTCCGGCTTGGAAGGGACCTCCAGAGGTCATCCAGTCCAACCCCCTGCTGAGAGCAGGGACAGCCTCAACTAGAGCAGGTATACAAGTATAACAATAAAGAAAGTATAATCTTCCTGGAGATAGCACAGTTATAATCTTCCCTAGATGATGAATCTGGTTTCTTCTTTAGGGGAGTGGCAAGAACAGAAGGAAAGCCGTGGCTGGTGCCAGAGGTTCAACAATTCTGAAGCAGACATTACAGTATTTTAAGGATTTCACAATGTTATCTCTGAGCTTCTTTTTATTACTCCCTGGTTTTGCAAAGTTTGTTAGTAGAAAACAATAGTTCTCATTACATTTGCTGTAGGCAACATCAGAATATCCTGCTCCAAATGGTTGATCAGCCTCATGCATATCGCTGTCAGTCATGCCACGAGCAGGTCACTAACTAAGGCAAGACACCCTGAAATGTTCTTATGGCTACATATCTGCCCTAATGATAACATGCAGCTGCCTGCAACGCAGTGCCGGCAGCAGATGATGAATTCATAGTCTACTTGCTGTCCACTTTTCACTGTGCTGTCATCAAATGCTATTGGCAGATGTAGACAGAAGGGGTGAACAAGGTTCTGCCCTTTGAATTGCTTGTCTTTTACTAACTATGTTAGAAACGCAGCAGTAACCGCTGTGGTAGAGCCTGAATGAGATTGAGAATGCAACACCACTAATGTGCACGGATACAGGCTCTGACACATCCCGTGAAAAGAGCTACTCAAGCCCAAGGAAATTACTGCATGGTGTATGTTGGGTAACTATGGATTACAACTGATCTTCCATCTGGAAAAGTGTCACGCTTCCAGCCCAGAGTAGGCACCAGGGAGCCTGTGATTACTTTGCCAAACCTTACTTTGCTTGAATGAAATATATTGCCCAGCCTCGTTCATTGCATATTTTAACTCTACATGACTGTAATAGTTTGCCATAAAATAAAGTTCCTGAAGCTGAAGTACATACCAGCTCAGTTGAAAAAGGGCCAGGAAAACCCAAACCGAGGGACTGGTTTACTCTTGACATTTTTCTGTTGTGAAAAAGCAGGAGGTTGCTAGTGTTAAATTCAGTCCAGTAGATAATAATTTAGAGAGAAATGTATGTATCACCCTGAACTTCAAACCAGAAAATTGTACATTAGATGGACAGCAGGAAGAGTCAGCAAGCCCTACAGCCAGGAAAATCTATTTTCAAGGACGTGGCCTTTGCAATAGAAGACAGAGAAATATCACAAGAACTTACCAGAAGTGAAAGATTTATCCGTGGAAGTGATGCTGTTATCTCATGAAATCCCAGAAAAGCCCCAGTTCTACAGAGCTGAATCAAGGCTGGGTATACTGTCTATAATTTTGTCAAGTTAGCTCTTCTGTCATGACATCTGAGCATTGCTGTATTGCGCTGCTCAAAAGAAGGGTATCCTGCATCCAGTCCTGAATCCTTTGCTCAGGGAAATCTCCCTGGACGTTTCCTGACTGAGTGTCATTAACAATTACACTAACTAAGGACTGATGATCTTAGCAAAACACACCAGTCCAGCTATTGCCACTGCAGTTGTGCAGAACCTTTAGTACCTATTTTTGGCAGAAGTAGAGCACTTTTAGTAAAGATTTCCAAGAACATACCTAGCTTTCCCCTACTATTCTAACAATATGCTGACAGCTGCAGATCATTTTTTGATTTCTGTTACTGATAATGTACAGATAAATTTCTGTCAGGACAATAAACAGATTCTTCACTGAAAAAGATTCAATAAAATTATGCTAGAGAATCTGCCTCTCAGTCTTGCCACAATCTGCCAAATACGTAATTCAGACACATACCTCATTTCTTCCCCTGTTAAAACTTTTGTCTCTAAATAGCTTTTTAATTCACTGTAGATGAAGAGAGAATAGCCACTTCCAGTTTAGTAAGTGAATGTCTTTCTCCTTTTAAAAAATGTATTCTTGAGACAATAGAGAAAAGATCGAGGAAAAACTCCTACAGATGAGTTTTCTACTTACCATTTGTGTTACAAAGATAAGCAAGGAAAACGTGGACATATCTCTTTCCCATAGTTCTAGCCAAAATAACTATGCAGACAATGCTAACAAAGAGAAAATTGCAGCTGAGAGGATTATGCTCTTTCAGGGTAGCAAACCTGTACTCTGAACATCTCACAGCTGCTTTGTATGTGCTTTCCATCTGCAAAAAATAATTTGGAGCTGAACTGGCAAAAAGGTAATAGTCACTATTAGTAATATGCTCTTAAAATACTCTCACAGAAATATTAGTTATTTTTACGTAAAAAAAAAATTAATGTAACAAATTTTCAAGATAATAAAGAAAAATCTGTATAAACATGATAGATCAGCAGCATTAAACAATACAGGAGATAAATAGGCACATTAGAAAAAAACAGATGCTATAAGCTGAATTTATATACCTCAGCATCAATACACATATATAGAAATATTAATTGTTGAAAATAGGATAATGTCTGCATTGATTCTTATGGAAATGTCTGGCAAAAAACCCACCAAACTTATGCTACTGCTGTCTGTATCCTGGAAGGACTAGAAATGTACACTATATCTTTGTGTGTACTCCAGCACTGGGGAATAGAAAAGTCAGACAAAGATATTGTACTAAATTCTTTTTGAAATACTGAGTGTATTTGAAACACGCTTCAATTTTGGAAACCAGAGTTTTGATTTTCTTTCCATTCTGTTTCTTGCTCTGTAAATCCGGGCACAGTTAGAAGCTGTAGAAGCAATAAAGTTGTCCTTGGCT
The DNA here is from genome assembly GCA_013399075.1 of Chloroceryle aenea. Lineage (NCBI taxonomy): Eukaryota > Metazoa > Chordata > Aves > Coraciiformes > Cerylidae > Chloroceryle > Chloroceryle aenea. The sequence goes on from VWZY01009115.1 coordinate 34,101, forward strand.
TTGGCTGTTTTATTTTACTACATTATATCACACATTCCTCCAACGAAAAGCCACTGAAACGGGACCAACTTTTGACAGGCTTGCCACCTGGTAAGCCTGACTGCTGCTCTGTTTTCCTACCTGTCCTGAAATCAAATGTCACTCACCATTACTGCAGCGTAAGAGCCAAGAACTCATGTAGATTATTTCATGTGTTCAGGACAGGTTATGAGAACACTTGCCCAGGAAGCATTTTACCTTCAGTCTTATCAACTAGGTCTGCTCCATACAAATCTGCCACGTTACCCAGTTCAGGGAAATTGATTTCTTGGCGCAAGGGTGGCAAAAATCAGGTCCTGAAAGAAATCCCCTGTGTTCATTCTGCAGAACAATTCATTGAAGCTTCCTCATACCCACAGCAATGGGTCTCTGCTCTCTGCCACTGCCTGTTATGCATGGTGAGATGGATAGTGCTGGATGGTGGCAAAGAGATGGTAACAAACCAGCCTAAGACAGCAGAGTACTTAAAATGACAAATTGCATTAACTGACGGGCAGTAGTAGCAGCTCCTTCACCTGTTAATGAGGATGGCACCGAGTCTCCAAATGTGGGAGATGAAAGACTAATAGATGAAAGACTATCTTAGAGGTGCTCTTGCTATATTTTCATATCAGTAGAGGATCCCTCCTCTGTGGATACTTCGTGGAATTACTTCATCAGCATATTTAAACTACTGTAACAAACAATAAATCAGTAAATGGAAAATGTATACCTCTGTCTTGCACAAAGGCCCAGGGACATGTCTCAAAGGCCAGCACAGCCTAAGCAAAATGGTACCAAGGGATCACAGGAATTAGAAACCATTAAAATGTTAATTTGCTCACACTAACACACAGCTCTGACTTTTAAAGTAAGGTGAATTATGAACTTTCCAGACACTGCTGTTAATATTGATGAATCTCAGGTAATGAACTGCCCAGGACTTGCAGTCCCTCTTGGGAACAGTCTCTCCCTCTTCCTACAGCTTGGAGAAACTCATGTCTCTGACAGCACTGTGCAATTAGAAGCCACAGCAGCACACAACCTCAATAGCACTGGTCAGCTTTGTAAAACTGCACAGCAGCACCAGATCATGGTCCACTGGATGAGGGTGCTCGTGGCCATTGCTTCGTTTCATTCACACGCTCCGTATACCGCAGTTAGAGATGGGAAGTGCTCCTTTATCTGCTGTGATTCCAAAACCTTGGTCTCACCCTCTTCATAATAAAATTCTCTCATCTCTGCACTTTTTTTACACCTGAGTTTGTATGTGTTGAAAATACATTGTGCTCAAACCACCACCCATGCCTAAGTCACTTCTGTAATAAAAATAAAATGACTACAAGTATGTGAAAAACCTGAATGAGAGAAGCAATAAACCAGATTTCACAAAATAAAGTACAAATTGTTTCCTTCTTTACACAGCCAACACTTGGGAGACCCAATTTGAAAGGACTTATTTAAGGAGATAAAAATTGGGATACATAAGCACTGGATACATAAGCATCATTTATTCCTAATGCTCCCATAGCTGAGCTGCTACACAGCAGTATTAGTTGGCCTTGGGTTTCTTTCCCACCATACACCTGCCAGCTGTTGTTGTCCTGAGCCTTCTGACTTGATGTAAAGCAGAATACTCACTACAGTCATGAGCCACTGGTGATACACGTAGGCAGAATATCTTCAGTCATTCAGACTCAAAACTGCATCTGACTTGCTTCTGACCTCTGAAAATAACACCCTATTACTGCCTGTTTCTCAGCCCTCATGGATTAATTAAATTCTTTTTCTGAAGAGACAGAACTACTTCATTTGGGGCATGAAACAGTAAACAGCTTTCAGCCTTTTCCAATGTCATCTGCATAATATGCTAATAAGCAAACATACGTATTCCAATTTCTTGAATCAATGATAATGATAAAGCTATTTTTTTCTGAAAAGAGTCATGTTTTTTTTTCCATAATGGGTGCTGTTATGAAATAAATTGTTTGGCAAACTATCTGATACAATTTAAAGGAGAATAAATTTAGTTCTTAGACTAAATACAGATTCTTTTTCAATCTTATGTTAAGCTTGTTCATTTTGTGTTCCTATTATACCGCATACTTCTCTTAAGAACATTCTTTTTTCTGTCAAATATTTTGGTTTTATCTCTGTTCCATGGGCTCTACCTTGCATCTTCTCACCATAATCTCATTCAATAAATTTTTGATGTGCTGTAACTGAAAATTTAAGTGGATGAGAAGTAGGTATTTCCCATTAGAAATAACCATCTCCCTGGAGGAAAACCTTGCACACATTAATGCTTCAGAATGCATCTCATTCTATTTATTTATCTTCAAGTGTTAGTGCATTTAATTTCAACTAGACCATACACTCTGATCAACAAGTGTTACCTCTAACATCAAGTCACCTAAGCAGAACAACAACCATACCACGCAGCGGCTATGGGTCACTGCGGAAGCATCTGAAATTCCACCCATATGGCTGGACAGTGGTAATCCATCATACCCTGCTACCATTTGGCATGATGGGTAGTTTTAAAGAACCTGGTCATGGCTGGCTGAGAATTCAGTTAGTAATTCTTTCACTTTTCCTCGATGAATTGTCATGTAAAATACCAAATAATGTGCTTAAGCCTCCTAATTTCTACAAAAGGCTGTCAGTTTTCAGCAACAGTTTCCTCATCTGATCACAATCTTTCTTCGGGTATTTTATTTAATCAGAAAGACAGAAAACATCCACATTTGAGGGGTGCTTGTGTCATACATAGTTTTGCATCCCTGGACTCTCACACACAGGTCTCATCCCAGTTTGCAGTACTTTGGCACAGCCCAGTCCTTTCTGCCATTCCTGCTTCCAAGCAACACAGGGTTATGTAATGGCATCAAAGTTGTACAGCCACCTAAGCTTTCACAAGAGTTCTGCCCTCTTTGATAACAGATACTTTCCTTTCTACTTTCACCCCTCTAATTTCTACCAAGTGCTTTCACATGACACATGTATTTAAAAACTGAGATGCTTGCCCAGAAATGCCTTAATTAAAGATACCAAGATGGCTAGCACACATTCATCCTGGAAGTAAACTACAGACCTAGTCTAAGGGGTCTGACTGAGCTGGAGTTAATTTTCCCCACAGCAGCCTTCCCAGAGCTGTGCTCTGCACTGAGAGCTGGAAAGGTGCTGATAACACAGCCATGGTGTGGCTGCTGCTGGGCAGGGCTCAGCACCAAGGCTTTGTTTCCAGCATTCCCCCTGCAGTGGGATCCTGGGAGGAGACATGACTGGAACAGATGACCCAAACTGACCAGAAGGATATTCCATTCCATGCGACATCAGCTGAACTATAAAAGCTAGGAAAAGGAGGAGGAGGTGGGGGCATTGGCTTATCCTCTGGAGGAACTGCTGCATATCTGGAGCCCTTCTTCCCAAGAAGGGCCAGACATCACCTGCTGGTGGGAAATAGAGAATAAATCTTTGTTTTCTTTTGCTTCTGTGCACAGCATTACATTGCTTCTTCGTTAAACTGCTTTTGTCTTAGCCCACCAGTTTCATCTTATTTTCTTCCCCCTGGTCCAGCTGAGAGGAGGGGGGAAGTGACAGAGCAGCTCAGTGGGCACCTGACCCAGCCAAGGTCAAACCACCACACCTAGACATAAGGAGAAAATGTCAGAAAGTCAGGAATACCCAGTCTTGGACTTGGTTAAAAGGTTCACAGTGCCTACAGTTAGATGTTATTTGAACAGTTTTTTTACTATGTTCCTCAGTGATTATGACCCCATATGAGGTTGATTATAATTTTCTTCTAGGGGCTTATTTTATAACTAAACCAAAATTGATTCATATCTTCCATCAGCATCAGGAGACTAGAAATCAGACATCATTATCATCTCACTTCCATTTTAGAGAGAAATAAGAGTCAGCAATAAGTTTCTTTATGAATTGTCAAATCACGGCCTTCATTAGAGCCCACCTGCTTTTCCCACACAGGCATCTGAACCCCTACAAAAACACCCTTGCTGTGTCTGACACTCAAAAACTTCATCATCAGTGAGGGTTATTTTAACCCTTATTTCTCTGGATGCCACTCAGGGAAGTTTCAAGTAAATCTTTACAGAAGTGAGTTTCTAAAACAGGTGGGAAAATACATACTGTAATAAGAAAAGCAAACCTAAAAATTAGGATAATGTACTATGACTAGCTGGCTTTGTTCTGATGTGTTCTGAGTTCAATATTCCTAACATGAGCCCATGGGTCTGTGTGATACCACAGATGGATTTTGGGATGGCATTTGGAGGAAAAAACAAACAACAACACAACAAAATACACAACCATAATAAAAGAATCTTTTTCCTTGAAAAATTACAGAAAATACATATTTTAAAAACTTATTAATCTTATGTGTGCTTTGACCCATGTCATACTTCAAGGTAATAGGTTCTTTATGTCTTTAACCAACAAAGAACAATTACAGACTTCCAGTTACACAGTTTTTTTTGTTTGTTTCTTTTGTTTCTTGATAAATTAGAAAAAAATCTGAGAAAGGTATCACTGTGTATTTCACTGCTCTTTAAAAGTTCTGTAAATAAGACCACTGAAATACCCCTTAAAAACATAAATGAGTAAACCATACACAATCAGATTAAGTTTCAGAATGAGCGAGAAGCTGTTTGATGCTCAACTGGGTTGGCAAAAAAATTAAATAAATCACACTGACATCTCAAGTAGCACTTGGTAAAAGATGGAAAAATGGCATCTTTAGGTCTCAATTCATTTTCAAACCATTAAAATGTAGTATCAACATGATCCTACAGGTGTTTGATATCTTACAGGACATGCAGAGGCATGAACAGCCAGAAAAAGATACATATCCAATTCACAGAAATGTAAACAAACTGGCTTGCTGGAGTGAGCAGACTGACTGGAAAGCAAAAGCTCACTTGCAATTAAACCAGAGCTGTCATCCAAAGTTTACAGGTGTGTAAAACACACAGCCTCTCCCAGCTCATTTTCCTGGATTCTGCCTTACAAAAACTCTCCAAGGATACATTTTTTTCCTCCAATACCCTTTACTTTTTCCTATCACTCTACCCTCCAAAACATGAACTGAACTGCTTGAAAGCCCCCTTTCTACCACCTATGTATTTCTGTACATGTTCCTACTGACTTAAGAGACTTCAGGTTTTTTAATACCTCACTGCTACGGGTGAGTCACAGTGGCACATCCAGTCCACCTCTGAGATCCCCAAGGAAGCAGCCCAGACACAGGAACTGCTCTGGCTGATGGGCACCCTAACACCTTTGCACCCCCACAGTTCCAGTATGGCAAACGCACAGCTACCCCTGCAATGCAGTGTGAGGGGCACTGAAGACAGACAGACAGGGACAGAGCTCTCTCTTCTCCTAAGTTCCACTGTTACTTAGCTGCCTGTTTGTCTCCTAAGCCCTTCAGTGCTCTGCAACATCTGTCATTTTGACATTGACCTTCTATTCACACAAGAAAAAACAGAAACTATTACAAGCCTTCCAAGTACTTTTAAAAGGAAAAACAAACAAACAAACAAAAACCCAACAAAACACCACTAAACAGATAAGACAAAAACCCACATCAAGAGATTAAGTGATCTGGATGCCCAAACTGAAGTTTCAAAGAGAGTTTTTCTTCCCCCCAGTCAGCTCCCAGGCATGCACTGCAGACAGAGCCAGATCATTCTGGGATCAGGTGCTGTCTCCAGGAAGCACTGATGCAAAATCATTCAGTTTGTGGTACAGCTTTTCAAGAAGACCTCTGGAGCAAGCCAAATATTGTTACTGCCTGTGCTGCACTTAGATTCAGTAATTTGTATCACATTTGTATTCAGACTTGTTCAACCTTTGCCACAGAGATGAAGATTTAGAATTAGGTTTGCCCCATAAAGCTCGGGTCAATTCAGTAGCTTGTGCAGGTTTGAGTTGGAGTAATCAAACATGGAAGGGCCAAATCTAGGCAAGAAAATCTTGCTCCCAAAAGCAAAAGCTTTAAATGAGAAAGCAAGTAAAGGAGAATGTGAGCAAATGTGTGTTTGCTTTTCAATTACTATTCTTCCATTTTGTTTTTCTGCTATCAAAGAAAGTGCCACCTGCCAAAAATGTTTTCTTTAATGTTTTCTTTTTGTCTTCAGATTTGTTCTTAGAACTGAAAGGCATCACCAACAGCATGAAAACAAGCCCTGGCCTGTCCTATGAGTAAAGGCTTTAATGTGCTTGCTACAGCTCCATAGACCACAACAGATTAACAGGAACATAACTGCACAGCCTACCAGTATGCAAGGGCAAGAAGCACCTTTGGTTCTCTGATGGCTGTACAATTCAGGATGCTGAAATCTCTGTTATGAAGGGTGTTTTCCTTTCTACAAATAAAAAAATAAATAAAATAATGCACTTCTCTCTTGTTTACTTCAGTGTTTAAGTCATTCAAGGCAAAGAAAATATGTGCTTGAAGTTGCCCATTTCAATCTAAGATTATAACAAAAGTCTATCTAAGGCTAAATCTACATGATGGTGTAACTGGTTCAGACAGCACAGTCTATATTCAAGAGGATGCTGGAGAGGATTAGACAAGAAAAAGCAAACACAAACAACACTTTGTCCTTTACAATATCTACTCTCAACCCGTCTGGTTTTAAATCATTTGCAAGAATAAGTAAATAAGAACCAGTGGCATCTCCCAACCAGCAGCATTCTATCCCATTAATATCTATTCTATCCCATTAATACAAATTTTAATAAGTATAATGACTGCAGAGCATTTTCAAAGACTTCTCAAGTTTGAATTTACAAATCATTCCCGTTTGTTCAAAATGTGCAGCACTGACAAGACTTTCTGGACACAATGTAAATGATGAGCTTGACAGACATGAACAGACTGATACTTTTACAAAAAGTTCTTGGTCAAAACAGGTATGGGGGAATTTCTTTCTTGAATGTCTTGATTTACTGGTGGCAAATTCTACTCATTGATAATGCTAATAGCTCACCATTCATTTGAAACTAATTACTGTTATCTTGTTGTCACAAGAGCATCTTGATTTTTTTTTTTCCTCAAACTGCTAAAAGCAGTTTATTCAAATAGAAGATAGCAGCATACCATGAGATCCATGCTTCTAAAGAATCTGGCTGACAGTTTTGCCTTTTGAATAGCAGACATTTATAAAGGAAACAAGCTGCAAGTAGCAACTTTGAGGGCAGCCAATAAAGCAGGTATAAAATAGTCACCTAAAGAGGGTATAGATTGTGTCATCAATGAGACGTTCCCTAAAATACTTACAATAGAAAGACAGGGCATATGATAGAAACATTCTGTGTTCCCTAGAAACATACCACAGATTTTAAATCTTTTTACATAAAGGGTTTGGTTGTTTGTTTTCCAATTCAGTTCAGTTGAAAAATCAGAATGTTTTATTACAAAAGCATAGAAGTCCTATATTTTGGTACATTTTCTCAGTATTTTCTAAACCTAATGGTAACAATTATAACCATGTAGAATTTAAGAAAAACTATATCCAAACTGAAAACTATTTTGCTTTTAATAGAGAGATCTGCTCATACTAACAGACTGAGGATTCTGACTGGTGTGGAATTGTGTGTCTAACAACCATTGTCTTAGAAATGAAGCTCATTCTCCTAAGTACTTAAGAGTGTGAAGGGTCAGATCTCGCTGCACTGACAGAAGCCTCTGATGGCATCTACCAGGCACTCCCTTCCCTGCTGACAGCTGCTGGACTAGTACCTGTCGCTGCACACACCCAAGAGGGGTCACAAAGCAGCTGAAACCATCTCATATAATGCTGTGGATTTTGCAGCTTGAAGCAGCTGGATTTGGTAACCCCTCTGGAATGGCTGAGTCCAGGAAAGGCAGTCTCACAGAAATCTTCATTCCCCCTACGTGGGGGATCTCTCCTCCTAACACGTGCACTGGTGTTCAACAAGAATCAATTCTTATGGAAAGATTACACACACATGCATTCCATTTCCAGGAAACCTATGACATATTCAGTAGAATTCTGAAAGTCATTACCGTAACTCTCTGCCCATTACTGGATGCGCACATCCTCGTGGTAGTGGGCTCTTGTCATCTTGGCATGCCTTGTGGTCCTTTACCAGTTCAGCCTTGCTTTGATAGTTTCCCAGACTATGTTACCAATGACTATATTGTTTTCATGACTTCAGACATGTTATCCTGCTCAGCTGTTACTATGTGCCTTACAAACAACTACAGTGTTTATTCCACTCCTCAAGTCACTACCATATGTATTATTTCAGGAAGAGAAGCTGATAATTGTTTAAATCAATGTCAAGAGAAAATAAAAGGGAAATTAACCAAAATAACTTCTCATCAAAAACCTGTATAGCAATAACAAGTAATAGAAATAAACTGTCTTGCCATAGATATATTTTTCTTTGTGCAGTGTCTACTGAAAACCTTTATGGATTGCTTTTGAACAGAAAATTCAGAGAACTAAGATGCTTTTTACTAAACAAAAAGTAATAATAAATAAAAGTAATTTAAATAAATAAATGCCTAGAGTAATACTGTCATAACAATGTGTGCTGAACTGATTAACTAGTGATAGTAGGATGAAAATATAACCGGGTTCCACAAGAATGTTACTGAACTTGCAGCATGGTAACAATAGACTAAGGAAGCATGAAAAGCCCCAATGTTACCACTGGAGAAAAAGAAAAGATGGCATTAATACAAAATAGATCAATACTTCAAAACTCAAGTCATGCAAACATCAGGGCAGGGAAAGATGACTTGTTACATAATAGAAGTTATTTATTTAGGCAAAAAGAAAGTTCCGTGCAAAATACAGACTGAAGAAGACAGTTTTTCTTTTATTTATCATACAAGATACATTCAAACACTTCAAAATCCATACACTGGTAACACGTATGAACCAACTGAAATGGGATGTGGAGTGAAATCACACATAGAAATTGATGCAAGTTATCCATACACAGAATACAACCAAAGTTCAAAGCAGCACCGGCAGTGATAGCTGCCTGGGTGCAGCAGCCTGCTGTGTGCCCTTTGCCACAACACCTGCAGTAAACCGGGCAAGCCCAACAACCTACAAGTCGTAAGAAGGCAATTCTTCACCACTTCCAACCAGCAGACTGATGCCCAGATGCCCAGCCAGTCTCTGAGTAAGGGCTACCTTGGAAAGACCAAACCCTCCCATACATCATGTTCTGTCACTAAGCATCTTTTTTGGCCAGTTTGAGTCAACTGTCCCATGTGCTTCCCCTCCCAACCTTTCCCTCTCCCCTAATACACTCACTGAAGGGGGCAGAATGAGAAACAGAAAGGCTCAACTGTGTGAACACTGCTCAGCAACAGCCAAGCCATCAGTGTGCAACTGATGCTGTTTGGAACACAAATTAGAAGCGTGGCACCACACTGGCAACTGGGAAGAATGGTAATCTCACCCCTAACAGGCTGAATACCATGGGATCCTGCAGTGCTCCAGCCTGTCCGACCTCACAACTCACCCATGCTCATCTCCCACTGCCCTCATCCCTCAAAACTCAAGAAAGGCTGCCAGAGACCCATGCCTAGGGAGGAAGAATTGGATTTTAGTGAGAGTAGACAACTGAGTCTAGGAAGGAGTAATGTCATGATTGTAAAAAGAAAAGAGCATCTTGTAGGTGTGTTTCTGCTCTGTCAGCAGTTGTAGGTCATCTGAAAGGATTGCTGAAAGCAGATGAAAACTGATAGTGATGCTAGATTTTTGTGCAAAGCCAATGTGACTTAGACACCTGAAGTATTGAACAGATTCCATTTATCTTTCCTGCAAACCAGTCTGAGGACATCTTTTAAGCACCACTTTATCATAAATATTACTGACTTATGAAAATAGAAGCATTCCTATTTGAGAGTCTTTTTCTATTCAGTTTTGTATACCTCTTTTTATCCAACCCTGGCAACTGTGGGAAAGGCTTAACTAAAGAATATCATCCGCTACACAGAAAGAAAACCTCTCCCCACTCTCAGTTGTAAATGGCTTACACAATTGCAACAGAGCCTCTCATTTTTCCTCTAGCATGATCTGGTCTGTGAAAATCAATATCTCATCTTCCAAGCCATAAGGTTGTCCCGTCCCACTCAGTGGACAACGAGGGAAGTGAATCTCTGTGATCCCCTGAAAGAGCTGTCCCTGCACAGCAGGACCACTGGAGAATACAAATAGGTGTGGTTATTATCATTATCATTATTATCATTACTTCTGGGAACTCATTATCATAAATCTCCTCCCACTGATGCCTGAGCACTGCTGTCTGGTGGTCGTGAGCCGGGGTCTTCTGGAGGAAGGCCACAGTCTTCCTCACAGTGTATTTTCTCCTTTGGCTCAGAATGCAAGGCTGTGCTGAGCCAGTAACTGCAGAACTTGCCTCATCACATCTTGTAATTTATCCAAAAATTCTGAAGGGGTTTCTTTTGGACCCTGTTGAATGGCATACAGTGTTGATCAACTAATTGGTTTGGGATGGCCCATTCCATCCCTCTTATAACCCAATCCCCATATGTGTTCAGTAACCTCATATGAGCTCTTCTGTTAGGACTCCAGTACGGATCTTGTAGGAGAAAGTGATTCTTTATATCTTCCCCTGAATCTTTAAGACTGTCCCTAGCCAGTTCCTGGGCTGCTGTTTCTCCATTTCAGAGTCTCCACCACTCTCCTCATGTGATGGTCCCACGGGTGGTGGCTGGTAACACTGCAGCAGGTCTCCCTCTCTAGGGCCNGTGTTTGCCTCTGGGTGGTTACACCCGACCCCCTGAGCAGCAGCCTGAGCAATAGCCCTGCCTTCTGGGACAGGGGCTTCTTCTCAAGACTCCACCACCTTGTTCATTTCCCATATTTTTGAACTCTAATTTAATTTGCCACAATGATCAACAAAATGTGGTCCAGGGCAAAATGCTGACGGGTGTGTTTGCCTCTGGGTGGTCACACCCGACCCCCTGAGCAGCAGCCTGAGCAATAGCCCTGCCTTCTGGGAGAGAGAACAGGGTCAAGCAGTTCAACTTGTCTTCCCTAATTAGTACACTGCTGATTCTTTACATTTCCTAATTTTCCACAAAGCACCTGTAACTCATACTATACACTCACACATCAAAGGGCCCTTTTACACCTTTCACTCACCAATTAAAGCAATAAACAAATCTTCATCATAAATCATAAACCCTTCACCCTTCACCATAATTCAAGACACGAATGAAATCACGACACACAATACTGATTTTTTACAACAGAACAGATTATAATGATAATAGCAATGCCCCTGTGACTCCTGTCACCAAGACTAGGANGAACAGGGTCAAGCAGTTCAACTTGTCTTCCCTAATTAGTACACTGCTGATTCTTTACATTTCCTAATTTTCCACAAAGCACCTGTAACTCATACTATACACTCACACATCAAAGGGCCCTTTTACACCTTTCACTCACCAATTAAAGCAATAAACAAATCTTCATCATAAATCATAAACCCTTCACCCTTCACCATAATTCAAGACACGAATGAAATCACGACACACAATACTGATTTTTTACAACAGAACAGATTATAATGATAATAGCAATGCCCCTGTGACTCCTGTCACCAAGACTAGGAGCCCACAAATTACCACCAGCCAGGAGTCAGGGTCTCCAGCCACACTTTGTGACTGGGCCATGACCCAGTCACTCCACTCAGGCACACAACAAAAACCACAATTGCTTCGTTCATCTCCGGCCATACCCCTCACAGGGGTTATTTAAATAACCCAAAGTATCTGCAGTGAAAATATCTTCTTCTGCTAGCCTACACCAAAATTATGGGGACTTATTGCTTCTTTCCAGTAAGTACTGGAATAATTACAGCACAGATGATTTCAAAGTTGCCCTAAACTACAACATCATCATCTAAAATAAGACTTCACTTGGAAGGTGTAGTAAGAACATGAAACAATGGCAGATGTACTGTGCATTTTGTTCCCTTCCATGACATTTCAAACTTGAGATCATCTCCTCAGAGATAAGCAGAAGATTTGGCAATGGAAGCCTGCATTTCATACTCAGTTTACTTAATCTATTACCTTGAGAACACAGAAGAAACAAATATAACCAAGGGAACTGAAGGCACTGATGTTTTATGTTAGCACAGAGTTGTGTAACCTTCCCTTCATCTCTTTAACCACAGCATGGTTGCATTTAGTGCCATGATTACCTCTGCTTAGAAGTGGACCTGCATTCCCAGATACTATGACACTAACTTCAAGAGTTCATTTATTTCAACTTTTTTGAACACCTTTTTATTTTAGACACTTGAATACCTTCAAATAAGCTAATGATCTTGATTACTTTTGAAGTCCATGAACAGAAACCTAGTATTGACCCAAGCTGGTTTAGATGTCAGCCTTAGGATGAGCTGAAAATATGCCTGTCCATTAATGATGAAGGGAATCAAGATGCCTAGCTTTCATGTAGATACTTACACCTCAACCCAATAGAAGAGTCTCACCTATATCCCATTATCCCTCCAAGGAGTGAAATCCACATCAAAAAGCTTACCCTTCAAAGCCAATAGGAGCCCAAACTTGCCCAACATGTGTTCATACTGAAAGTCTGAGACTCTTGGTTAGGCATTTGCGGGCTGCTTGCAAACCCTACAGACAAACTCACACATTCAGCTTTTAAATCTCAAAGCTCAAATAGCAAATAATTTAATTTTACTAAATGTTTACTCTGGGCTTTTATCACATACATTTTCCTCAGATTTTTTTTTGGTTTAGTGTACCACCAGTTCACAGGAGGCACCTTAAGTGATGGCAAAAGCTCCTACGCTGAAATCATGTGTAAATATCTATAAAAATTAATTTCCTTCAGCAAAGGATATTATTCAAACACTGCAGTATGCACCTGATCACAGTTAAGACTTGATCCACTTTGATTTATTTACTACCTTGTCTGTACAGTCTTTCTTTATGAGCATTTTTAGAACAGCAAAAGCGAGAAGAAAATCTCCGGGATGGCATGATTACTCCTGTTTGCTCAAGGAGCACATGTTTTCTCTTTGCAATGGGATTTCCAAAAGCCTCTTAGCAAACACTGGAACTTGATTCAGCATATAATACAGGACCAAACAAAAAAAAGCACAGCAGCTTCAGCTCTTCTGAAAATCTTTACTATCTTCTTTATACAAAGCTGTTCTGCTGCTAAATAATTTCCCCCTGGATGGAACGGGAAGAAAGCTTAGACCAAGCAGATGGTTGCTTTGAGAGCTGTCTTAAGAGTTAATCTATAAATAAAAAACAGCATCCTGATGGACTACCTGTAACTGCTGCTTGCCTACAAGTGTAGGTAGAATCTAATTGCAGATTTGTTTTGAATCCTTATGTTGATTTGTTCTTCAGGAACACTTCAGGAAGAGAGGATCAACTGGAATAGAGAGATAAATTCACTAGTTGGCCAGAGTGAAAAGAAATTAAAATAAATGTAAAGGAAGATTGTCAGATTTCTGTAAAAAGGTAGAAAGGTAAATGTCCTGCAATTCACTCTTTCAGGATCAGACAGCTATGTCTTCACATTTCAGGCCTGGGTCAGCTTTGTCTCACAGTCCACCTTGTATGTATACTGGACTTGTTCAGCCCTGTAAAGAGTGAGGTGATGCTCCATGGGCTGTTCTTGACATGTCTGGAACCAGTCATATTTTATCATCTCACTCAAAGACAACCTCCACTGCCACCTCCCACCCTCCCCCATTAATATTGATGATGAAGTGTTCTTTATAAGGAAAATCATCTACACCTTTCCAAATTTAAACTGTCTTCTCATTTTAGTGTAGAGCTTCTGCCTCCAGTGTAAAGTTCCTTTCTGTATGAACTCTTGCCATAGCTTTCAAAACAGCCAGCAGCTTTCTGTTCCTCAGTGTTTCTTGTAGGGATAGAAAAGAGCTACTCTTAAAAAAAATATTAAAAACCACAGATTCAAATGAACCAGTTGCAGCCATTGGTTAACAGGAAAACTGAGTTTGGACAATTTCAGAGAAAATACCCAAATGCCCTTGCAGTACTTTTTCATAACACCAGTTGTGTTCACTATCAAGAAGAAACACAAATACACCCCAATTCTCCTACACTCCAAGAAATCACTCCTGTGATTTGTGATATCCCTCATGTCAAACAAGTCTGACTGTAGGGAAATTATCCATGTGTACATCAGATGACAGCATCCATACTGTGAATTAAGACATAATTAATAATGCAATAAGAAATATTTAATTCTCCCTGCCACAATAAAATAACATACACGAGTGCTTGCAAGATACTGTGCAAACAAGATTAGTGTCTCTGGTAGCCAGAGCATAAAGTGCCAGTTGCCAGGAAGATGTTTATCTCCAATTCCAGTATTCAGGAAGATGCACACATCCTGCATTAGAATGGCGTGGGTACAGCTATTTTGGTGTGACAGCTCAAAAGGCCTTATGATTATAACATCATTTTGATCATCTTCATCTTTTTATGTAGCAAGGGAAATGAAGTAGTGTGGCACAGTATTAAACAAAACAAATTAAACAAAGCAAAAACAATTTAAACCTGGCAAGTTCAAGGCCCTCTAGCAGCCTCAGACGACAACCAGCATAACTCTGAAAGATTCACTGCATCTGTGAAGTGGAGAAAAAAAACATACCACACAAATATTCACAGTTCTGCTTTAGTCTCTGAAGGCTATTTCTGCTTCTGGAGCTGTTTGAGTTATGAGAGCCTATCTGGATATCTACAAGTGCTGACAGATAATCGAAGGGGAAGGAGAAATAGGTCAGAACATTATTTTCTTTTGTAACTGAAGGAATTATTTTCAGGTAGACCTTGATGATATTATTAAAAAAATGAAGGGGAATGTACTGTGTCCTCTGACTTGCAGGCAAAGCTGCAGCTATAGCTTATGCTACTTGCATTTCTAAGACAAATTTAGGATTAATTTAACTGTTGCCTAAGTATGTGGGGACTAGATTAGAATGAGAATTAACATAGTCTCCAGTTGTCATTTGTAACATATCATGTTACAAAGTCAGATATCTTTTCCAAAGGTTACGGAATATTTATTACTATCTGGCACTACCTACTTTATAACACAAATAAAACCAAGAAAACAAACAAACAAAAAAACCCACAAACCAAAATAAAAAATCAAACAAAAAAACCAAGGCAAATAAATAATTAAATAATAATAAAAGGGAAAAAAACCCCAACCAAATCCACAAAACAAAAAAACCCTTCAAAACCCAAGAAACTCTGTCAGTAGTACTTGAAAACTTCCTAGTATCAATAATCACCACAAAACTAAAGCTAATACTGCTGTCACCACCACCTTGTCTTCTCCTGTGCAACATAAATAATATTTCATAATTTGGACATCTCAGAAGTAATCCAGTTTAGTTTGAAATTAAATTTGCAGTTTCATTTTGATTGCATAGAGACTTTTTTGATTGTACATAGGCTGATGATGGTGATGGCAAGGTTGAATGCTTCCAGGTAAGGATAAGGAGGAAGCCCAGTAAGGCAGATACCACGTTGGGAGTCCGTTATAGACCACCCAACCAGGATGAAGAGGCTGATGAAGTGCTCTATAGGTGTCTGGCAGAAGTAGCAAAACCACCAGTCCTCATTCTTGTGGCAGACTTCAACTTACCAGATGTCTGNCAGGTGCCAGGGAAGATTACGGAGCAGTTCATCTTGGGTGTGCTCACTCGGCACATTGATGACAACCAGAGGATCAGGCCAGCCAGAATGGGTTCAAGAAAGGCAGGTCCTNATACAGCAGAGAGAAACAGTCCAGGAGGTTCCTGGAGTGTATGGAAGATGCAGCTTCCATACTCAGCTGGTAAGTGAGCCCACCAGGGAGGCTGCCTTGCTAGACGTGCTGTTTACTAACAGAGAAGGACTGATGGGTGATGTAGTGGTTGAAGGCTATCTTGGACTTGGCAATCACTTGGTTGCAAAAGTCCCTTGTGAGGCAGTCCTGAAGGGCAAAGGGGTCCAGGAAGGCTGGACTTTTTTCAAGGACCTCTTAAAGGCACAGAGGCAGGCTGTCCCCATGGGCCTTAAGACAAGCTGTCAGGGTAAACAACCAGCCTGGCTGAACTGGGAACTTCTTCTGAAACCCAGGCAAAAGAGGAGAGTTTATCAACTTTGAAGGAAGGGGCATGAAACTCAAGAATAGTACAGGGATGTAGTTTGGTCATGCAGAGGGAACATCAGAAAGGCAAAAGTCCAGCTAGAGTTCAATCAGGCCACTGTTGTAAAGGATAATAAAAAAGGTTTTTATAAGTACATTAACAAAAAGAGAGCCAAGAAGAACCTTCACCCATTACTGGATGCAGAAGGAGAACATGGCCACCAAGGATGAGGAAAAGGCTGCAGTACCGAATGCCTTCTTTGCCTCATTCTTCAAGAGTCAGACCAGTTATCCTCAAGGTATTCANGCACTTTAGGCCATGGTTTCATGGTCCTGATAATGTTTAGAAGATGGTTGGGCTTGGTGATCTTGAACACCATTTCCAATGTTAATGATTCTATGATTCTATTTTCTCTAATAAAGAATGGAAATTGCAAGATTATATTGTTTTCTTCTACACTTTTCTAGGTGTCATTGAGATGGAAGTTCCTNATGGATAGCAGACCCACCATGATCCAGGAGGAAACTCTTAATGACCTGCTATGCCAAGTGGACACTCACCAGTCTATTGGGCCAGACAGGATCCACCTGAGCCTGCTGAGCAAGCTGACGCAGGAGCTTGCCAAGCATCTCTCTCCATCATTCAACAACAGTCATGGTTAACAGGGGAGGTGCTAGATGACTAGAGGCTCACCAATGTGACACCCATCTACAAGAAGGGCCAGAAGGATGATCCAGGGAACTGCAGGCCTGTCAGCCTGCAGGTGCCAGGGAAGATTACGGAGCAGTTCATCTTGGGTGTGCTCACTCGGCACATTGATGACAACCAGAGGATCAGGCCAGCCAGAATGGGTTCAAGAAAGGCAGGTCCTGCTTAACAAACCTGATCTCCTTCTACAGCTGGGTGACCTGCCCAGTGGATGAGGGAAAGGCTGTGAACATTGCCTGCCTGGACTTCAGTAAGGCCTCTGACACTGTCTGCAACAGCATTCTGCTGGAGATGTTGGCAGCTCATGGCTCAGATGGGTGTACTCTTTGCTGGGTTAAAAACTGACTTGATGGCTGAGTCCAGTGAGCTGTGGTGAATGCAGCCAAACCTAGCTGGTGGCCAGTCACTAGTGGTGTTCCTCGGGGCCCAGTTTTGGGGGCAGTCTTGTTTAATAACTTTACTGATGATCTGGCTGAGGGGATCAAGTTTACCATCAGCAGGTTTGCAGATGACACCAAATTATGTGGGAGTGTTGATCTGCCTGAGGGCAGGAAGGCTCTGCAGAGGTACCTGGGCAGGTTGGATCGATGGCTGNTCTGTTTGTCAATCAGCTGTTGCTGAGCAAATTCCAGCAGTGCACACACTGTAAGTCTGAAATACAGTATGTCTTTTACCAAACCTTCCCCTTTACTTGGTGCTGCTTTAAAAGATGCATGAGCAAAAATGCCAGACCTACATTTACACACAAAGCAAATTTCAGGCAACAATTCAGGTTCATTCCAACCACTAAATATGGCTCACAACACAACGACTCAGAGTGAAATCACCTGACAGAGACAGAGAAAGAATGGTCTCCCAAACCATGAGCTCTCAGCACTGATTTCACATTTCAGGTATCAAACCCCTGGGCAGTAAATATTTCATGCATTTCTTAGAACACACAGGTTCAGAGAATTCATGACCTAATATCTCTTCCTTAGAGAGTAGCTGTTTTGAATTCCAACTCATGAGCAAAGCTGTCCGAAGAGTGGGCAAGGGACAACTGGTACTTGGGAGTGAGGGCTGCATCAGCTACGAGCTTGTATTTCAACAACTTGTAAATCAAATCTAGATAATTTCAATGCTGGAATTATTTTATAGATTTATTAAGGTTGGAAAAGACCTCTAAGATCATCAAGTCCAACCATCTACCCAACATTATCCTGACCACTAAGCTGTTTCCTGAAGTGCCACGGGAGCACTATCCAAAATATTTCAAACACAACACTTGTTAAGTAGAATTTTCCTCTATTTCTTTCATTGAAAACTTTGGTGAAAAGCCCCAAAGCAGAGTGGGGAGCAGGTGTATTCCCAGCTAACATCTCCAGAATTAACACCAATTCTTCACTTCATGTGCCATCTCCATGAATAAATTATCAGTCTTCATAAGTTTGCAAATCTATTACAGTTCATTAGCTTCTTTTGAGAACACCGTTTATCATTAAAAGTTTCATAAAAAATAGAAATAAAATCCATCAGAGAAAAGTTAAAAATTCGGATATGGAGTCCAATGGGATATATTTTCTGTTCGGTATCTGAATTCCCACTGATGCTAGGAGTATTTAATATTAATAGTTCTGAGCAAGTATGAAAAAAGAAAACAGGTAAGCTTAAATAAATTGAAGGAATTTTTCAAACTCGAGCAAATTAAAAGTAGACCTTGGTCGTTGACCCCTTTCAGATGGCATTTCTTCCACGTTCAGATTACAATTTTGCAACCCTATCTATCCACATCACATTTCTGTTGAAAGAATAGTCTTGACCAGAACACAGTGTTTCTGCACCTCACAGGAGGATAAGAACTGCAAAACCAAAGTGAGACAGGAATCAGGCATTTAAATAAGAAATCTTACATTGCTGTGGGTTTGATTTGCAAATGTTGTCTCTAGTAGTCTTTTTTGATCAAGTGTTTCCAAAGGTCTCTGTATCAGTCAGCTATCACCACTGTCAGAAGCAATAAGAGAAGTTCTATTATCAGTCAACTATCAAGAAGTGCATAACGTCCTATTAACTGGAATGTACACAATAAACGTAACTACTGGTTTAGAAATACCTTCTGAGATTGCTGCAGTTGTACTGCAGCAGCACACAGGAATGCACCCAGGCGGGTCTGCTGCTAGACTTGCACTCAGAAAAGAATGGAGTCAGTCTTTGCTCACCGTTATGCATTTGGCAGAAGCACGTAGGTGGGTGTAGATGTCTAACACGAAACAGCGCTGCCCGTACCAAAACATGACATCGCCTTTTCCAAAATATGTTTTCTTCTTCACAGCTACTGGCTTCTAAACTAAAAGGTAAGACTTTTGATATTAATTCAAATATTTTAACCTTGTTAACCTTGTTTAAGACTCCCCAGAAAAGTCCTGATGATTAACCCCACAGAGGGGTTGGAACAATCTTCTCACACGTGTTATAAGCATGGCATGAAAGAGCTGCTGAGTGAATCTCAGTTAGAGATGACCAGATGTTTAGTGGACCATTCATGGTGCTTCAGTATCTGCAGAGGTTGTTTACTTTCTTACTGATGGTGAAATGTGATAATTTGTTCCATATGCCCCATGATGAGCAGTGGCAGTACCCAGGGCACCAGCCACATTCCACAGAGACTCTGCACTGAGGTTATATGGGTTTGAAGCAATTTCATGGCAATTTTTGACAAAATTATTTTTTTATCAGGGTCTGTGTCCCTTCTAGACCACACTAATAGACAATTCAAAATACTAGTTCTCATTCTCTACTGTATTCAACAACAAGCTGTGCGTGTTTTTTGCATATTTTTTTAATTTAAAAGTAAAATAAATTTTATACTCTTTTTCTTTCAATCTTTTTTCCCAATTAATAGTGTAACCACCACCAGTAAAAAGTATGTTTGCTTCTTATAAAACAAATATGGCATGATCAGTTAATTGCATTTTTTCATTGCAAAGAGGGAGTTAAGAAAACTTTCATGACTCAGTAACATTTAAGACTATTAGACAAACACTAGACAGACTGATATTCTTTCTGCAGTCAACAATGTCACTGTCATGATTATGTTCACCGTAAGCTCTAAGTAAAAAAAATATTTTACCTAGAATATTTTACCAAGTGCTTATGAAGACCTCTGCCTGTAAGCCATGTCAGTCAGAAAATCTGGGTGGATGACTATATTCATATGGTCACTCGGGGTATTTGACTGAAAAAAGGATCACCTACACCAGGTCACACAGGAATGCACCCAGGCGGGTCTGGAACATCTCCAGAGAGGGAGAGTCCACAACCCCCCTGGGCAGCCTGTTCCAGGCTCTGTCACCCTAATGGTGAAAAGATTTCCTTTATGTTTCTGTGAAACATCCTGTGCCTCAGCTTCCACCCATTGCCCCTTGTCCTATCATCAGGCATCACTGAGAAGAGCCTGGCTCCATCCTCCCGGCACTCACCCTTTATATATCCATAACCATTGATCAAATCACCCCTCAGGCTTCTTTTCTCCAGGATAAAAAGCCCCAGCTCCCTCAGTCTTTCCTCAGAAGAGAGATGT
>VWZY01009115.1:68913-80675 GCA_013399075.1 Chloroceryle aenea
TTTCCAATACCAGCCACTTGTGACGGGCTGCCAGTTGGATTTAACTCCCTTCACCCCCACTCATTGGGCCCAGCTGTCCAGACAGTGTTTTACCCAGCAGCGTACACTTGTCCAAGCCAAGAGCAACTAGCTTTTTCTTGAGTAGTCTGTGGGGAACAGGGTCAAAGGCTTTATGGAAGTCCAGGTAGACAACATCCACAGTCCTTCCCTCATCCACTAGTCAGGTTATCTTGTCATAGAAGGAGATCAGGCTCATCAAGCAGGGCAAATCAAGCAGGACTATCACTTCAAGATCGCTATGCCCAAGACAGCCTCCAGCCATTACTTTCCCCACAAGTCCTACCGTGTTCACAAGCAGCAGGTCCTTCCCTCATTGGTTCCCTCACCAGCTGTGTCAGGAAGTTGTCCTCCACTCTCCAAGAACCTCCAGCACTGTTCTCTCTCTGCTGTATTGTATTTCCAACAGACATCTAGGAAGGTGAAGTCCCCTGTCAGAACAATGGATAGCGATTGTGAAACCTCCCCCAACTACTTTCAGAATATTTCATCCACCTCTTCATTCTGATAGGGTGGTCTAAACAGACTCCCACCACAATATCAGCCTTGTTGGCTTTCCCNAGGAAGGTGAAGTCCCCTGTCAGAACAATGGATAGCGATTGTGAAACCTCCCCCAACTACTTTCAGAATATTTCATCCACCTCTTCANTACTTTCCCCACAAGTCCTACCGTGTTCACAAGCAGCAGGTCCTTCCCTCATTGGTTCCCTCACCAGCTGCGTCAGGAAGTTGTCCTCCACTCTCCAAGAACCTCCAGCACTGTTCTCTCTCTGCTGTATTGTATTTCCAACAGACATCTAGGAAGGTGAAGTCCCCTGTCAGAACAATGGATAGCGATTGTGACACCTCCCCCAACTACTTTCAGAATATTTCATCCACCTCTTCATTCTGATAGGGTGGTCTAAACAGACTCCCACCACAATATCAGCCTTGTTGGCTTTCCCCTTGATTCTTACCCATAGGGACTCAACCCTATCATCACTTTCATTAATTTGTAGCATTCATACATGCCCCCAGAATAGAGGGCCACTCCACTGCCTCTTCTTCCTCGCCTATCCCTTCTGCCAAGCTGGTAGCCACTGACTGCAGCACTCCAGTTGTGTGAGTCATCCCCCCAGGTTTCTGTGATGGCAGCTACATCACAGCTTTCCCACTGCACAGCGGCCTCCAGCTCCTCCTGTTTATTGCCCAGGCTGTGTGCACTGGGGTGGGTGCACTGCAGCTGGGTAATGACCCAGCCACTGTCTGGGGGAAGAACCCTAATTCCTGCCTGCCTGCTCTCAGCCACTTCCATGGTTATTAACCTATCAATCAGCCTTGTCTTTTTGCTGCTGCTTGGATAACCATCCCCCACCTCCCCTGAGACAGCAGACTGACAGACCTTACCAGCACATTGTCCTGGAAGCACTGGCATGACACTTGCAGGCTCCTCTCTAGCAAGACCAGCTTCATATTCATCCCCATTCTAATCTAGGTTAAAGCTCTTTCAACGAGCCCTGCTAATTCTTCTCCCTTTGTGACAAGTTTACCCCATCTGTTGCCAGATGGCCTGGTGTCTTGTAGACCAACCCGAGGTCAAAGAACTGAAAATCCTGCTGGTAACACCAGGCTCAAAGCCAGGAATTCATCTGGTGGCTCTTCCTGTCTAAACCCTCGTCATTCCCTGCAACTGATGGGATAGAGAAGAACACTGCTTGTGCTCCCAGGCCCTTAACCAGACATCCCAAAGCCCTGAAGACTCTCTTCATTGCTCATGGACTTCTTGATTTAAGTTCATCACTTCCTATTTGAAAAAAAAATGAATGGGTAGTAGGCTAAGGGCTGAACTAGGGTAGAAAGTTTTTATGTGCTTGACCCTGGCCCCAGGGAGGCAGCAGACTTTCCTAAGAAGTAGGTCCAGTGTGCAGATAGGGCCTTCCACTTCCTTCTGAAGTGAGTCCCCTGTGACTAGGACACATCTTTTGTTCTTTACTGAAGTTGTTTTGATCCAAGGTGTAGTTCAACTTAGCCTCGGCGACACCTCTAAGCTAGACGAACCTTCATCCTTGCTGTTACTTGATTCTTCCTGCAGAGCAGTGTATCTACTTTTCCAGGGCACCTGGGGAGGTGCAGTAGGAACTGGGGTGGCACGCCTGCTGCACCTAGCAGGAGCTTGTTGCCACTGCTCCTTGTCCTCTAAGCCATCACATTCAGCAAGATGAAGGGAGGATAAGGAGCCCTCTGTGTCCTGAGCTCTGTCTGACTTTTGGGCCTGTTTCAAGGCACATAGGGTCTCACTCCACCACTCTATCTCACTCTCACACTCCCTTATACTCCTTATCCTTTCCAGTTCCTCCTTCAGCTCAGCCAGCAGGCTGATCAGATCACTCATCTGGTCACACCGCCCACAGGCACTGTCTTTGCCACCCTCTGGTTTGAGTGCCAGGCTCAGGAGCTCCCTGCAAACAGAGACCTGGACACCTGCATGTTTGCATGGGAGCTCCATTTGGTCAACACATTTCTTCTGGCAACGGCTTTCAGCCAGGCTGCAACCATAGCTGGGTTCTCTTCTGGGAAGGTGATGATGATTAGTTAGGTTTGCTTCTCAAGACAGGAGAGGGACCAGACAATGTGCAGTACAGTGTTTGCTTTTCCAGCTTTTCACAAAAATTCATCTGGTAAATGAAAGAATCCCAGTGCCATTTTTAGACATCCCAATAAAGCTTTGAATCAGACTCCCCTTAGAGATCATTGAAGGGAAAATAGGAATAGATAATTAATTAAATTAACTAAAGAATAGATAAAATCATGCCAAGGTTTGAAAAGGACAAGCACTGTAGTGCTAGGGCTTTCATCAGTAATCTTTGTACTTAAAGATGTCAAAAGTCAGTTTATAAGATTACAATAAAGTAGTGATTTCCTAACTGGGCCATAAATTGGACATCCATGACAGAAGTTTGTAGCAAGAACAAAGAATCATATGAGACAGAAAAATTTGCTAATGCGTAAGACTCATGTGGCTATGTGTTATCTACAAAAATGTTTACAGGATGATACTTGTCCATTTAGCCTGAAGCCTGGAAGCACTTTTGTCATTAAATATTTACCTCATCCTCTGATATACAATCAAATCTTGTTTTACAAAGAACCAACTGACATCTCAAATGTATGAATTTTGGACGCCTTATAAATGTTTGTCAACTCTCAGTTACATCCTGTTTTGGCAGAGATTTGCTCAGGATGCAAAACTGTTCAAATAATAGTTTTAGCACATGCTTGAGGCTCAAAGGTCGCGGCAAGCAATAGCTGTTCTCCTGCGTTATTCCGCCTCCAGCTGCAATAACTTGGATATTAGTGCTGAAAAAGAACTTTCGATGTTCTTCTTACCTGACCTGTGGTGAGGTTTATGGTAGTGTAGCTTAGATCAGCAATGGCCAGTGGGATGACCTCATTTTCATAGTCAGCTTCCTTCTGGCCCATTAGATGATGGTCAACATTATAAAGGAATAGACACTAAGACATGGAAGACTACCTAGGAGGTTTTTTTGTATTAGAGCATTTCTAATGTGATCTTTTAGCAATTTGTTTTGTGAAACAAAAACATATGTACAACATATCCCAGTCTAAACCTTCCTGGATCTAGAGAGCTTAGGTCTGAACCTCTTAGGCAGTATTTTCTACAAGCCTATACCAGATCCCATTCAGCATCCAAGAACTTTTTTTGGGATCCAATATAGGACTGTGGTAAGAACTTCTCAAAATCCCCACAACATACCACTAACAGAGCAATTAATCAGTGATAGAGCCTAAGATCATAACAAAATCAATTTCAGGCATGTTTGAGTGTCCACTCTTCAGTAATTCACAGTAAGACATTCCGTACAATGAGGCCAAGTTACAGCACTGACTGTCATTGTTATTTTGATGTCGAGTGTGATCTGGGAACAGAAATCCCAGAAGAAAGAAGATAACACAACATTGTTATGAATGGAACTGAACACTTACAGAGGAGGACAATGCTGGAAACAACCTACTTACTTCCAATGAACAAAGAATAACCAAATGAAGATCAATATCAACTTCAAATTTTCAAAGATCATATGGTGTGTTGAAGAGTTACAGAGACATTAAGATATTTTAATAGAAATCTCTTACAGCTGCCATCAAGAAAATTATGTAGAAGGCTTTTGTAGTGTCTTTTTTCTTCTGATTTGATAAAATCAGAAGAAAAACAGTTTTCAGAGCCCACTCCACTGTCTTTGACTGCCTTTTATGCAATAACACGTCTTACACTTGCTAAAAACGGATGCTTACACGAAATCAAAGTAATGTATCTTCATGGCTGTCACTATGCATTTCAATGTAGTTTTAAAATGCTAATGAACAAAAGAATTCCTACATTTCCCACTGGTGATTTCTGCTCATTTTCTGGTTCTTATTTGATTGGCCTCAGCAACCACAAAGTTAAAACATTATTTAAAATGAAGAACACATTATCAGTTCCAGAGCTGCATTTAATCCAGGGCAAGACACGGTAATAACTTGCCTAGACAATGAAATTAATTGTCAAGGTCATTCTGCTGGATGAATGAGAGGCAACCCTTTAAAAGCACTTGTTAGTATACTTTCGGGTAGATGAGCCATGAAACACATTTTGACAGCATGCCTCCTTCAGCAGATAAAAGAAAAGCAAAGTATCAAACTATTCTTTCTTAATCATTCTGGGATCTAGTTTGGCCCAACAATGGGGTGATTACTCCAGTAAAGTTAAACATATCAAGATGTCTTCCCACTGCTTCTGCAAGAAGTACATTGTAGGCAAGCTTCAGGGGGTCACAGACTGGCAGTTTGGGGAGTTATTTGCTGAACAACTGCATCAAACACAGAAGAATCCTTCTTTTACAGGCATACCAATAAAAGGGAAATATTGCCATTTTTTCCCCTGCTTCTGCACTTTATCCTACTTGAAGGAGGCATTAGTGTCAGAGGAGGATTAAGTGCCAAAGACAAAACTCCAGGCTAATCAATTCTATAGAAGAGGAGCAGCAGAGTTAGGCTGTGATCACCAGAAGCCATAGCCCATCTTTTTCTTACATCATTCTCCAGGCCAGAAGTCTCGGTGAGAAGGAGCACTGTGGCTTCCCCCAGGCTCTCTGGTTTTCTGCACTTGCTGACACTTCTCCCAGTGCTGCTGCTCACCTGTTACCTCCTCCTGGCTGGTTTCCTGCTGTGCAAGTCTCCAGCAACAGAGTCCCACGGGGAAGTCTGTTCTCCATTTTGAGATCCACTAAATAAAAAGATCTTACCCTGGATATAAAGATAGAGGGGAAAGGTAAGAATGAGCTGTTGTCAGGGTTCAGGGTTAGGGCAGCCCCTTAGACCTATAACAGACACTCTCTGTTAACCTCCCTCCCTCCCCAAAGGGGAAGAGAAAGGGAATAAGGGAGAGAGACTTAGTGATTAGAAAAGGAAACTGGAACAGCTTAATGAAAATAAAAATAATGATGAAAAAAATGCGATCTATACAGATATATACAAACCCAGTATGGAACCCAACCCCCTGATGGTAATGACATCACCGTCACCACTGATGCTGTAGAGGAGGTAGCAGGGAAGTCCCAGCCTGGGCTCCACAGCAGACACTGTCTGAGAGAACAGGCTGCTGACTGCAGACAGGGCAGGGAGTTAGGAGAACTGAGCTGAACAGTAAAACCACTGAAGAGAATTAATTCTCACTAAAACTAGGACAGGTGTTAAACAGGTTAAAAGTATCTCCTCCAAGGTCCGCTTTGCCTGGGTTTATTCAGGAACCTCTCGGTCAGGGAAAAAGAGTGTGTGTGGCTCAATGTCCTCTGATTAACAATATGCTTGGTGACAATTCTGTTCCCATAAAACCAACCTGTGCTTTTCCATCTCAGGTACCACTTTTTCATGGTGTAGTCAATGTTTTCCTGATATATTTATAGATACATCAAACTTTTATTTGAACTAGGTACGGGGATGTTTATTCACCATATCCATTTGTGTTCAAGACAGTTCATTTCTATTATTGGACAGAGGGAACTGAAAAAAGGAAGACTTTCTGGCTAGGTAAAAAAGCCTTATAGTCATCCCTTGTGTAGTGCAATTGAAATCAGAGAAGACAACACAGACACACTGAATAAATATTTAGGTATTTAGGACAGGTTTGGAGGTTTTTTTGTTTGTTTGTGGGGTTTTTTTGTAATGTATTTTTAATAAGGTTCTTCATCTTTTTACAAAATAAAGCCTCAAATAGACACAGACACGTTTCCTATTTAAATCATGGTGGCTTTTTTTTCTTTTCCTGAAAATAACTGTTTTCAAATAGGCAGCACACAAGAGCTTCTCACTAAAAGAGGAAAGAACAAGGATGACCTGATTCAGTCAAGAACTACCCCAAACTTTCTTATATTTTTAAAAAAAAGGACTCAAAGGGAAATTATCACAGTCCTGATGCTGAAGAACACGGAGCAATTTTTTCCTATTCCACTATGAAAATCTATTCTGAGAACAACCACCAAAAGCTTCTTTCAGCTGGAGGATTTTGAGACAGGAGCCTCTTGAGATGACAATATTATTATATTCTCTGATGATTTTGTTAGCCTGAATTTTCACCTGATGAATTGTGCACCTTTCAATCCAGAACAAATCTCCTTGTACCACTCCATTATCACCCAACACTGCAACTCAAAAAAATCATCAACAGCACAGAATTGGTTTAGCTGCCCTCATGTAAACTCCACAGCATTGCCAAAGAAACACAGTTCAGTACCTGTGGCACACACATGTAAAAAGCACTTGAAGTAGAGGACTAGAAGAATTATGTTAATAAATAAAAGCCTTTGATACCGTTGGCATAGTTCTGTATCAAATAGCTCAGGCTTGGAACAACATGAAATACAGGCAAATGTTTCACCTAATAATCAACCAGGGGGCCTTGGTTTTCAATATCAGTTTTCAAGGAACAGAACCAAAATAATTCATAGTTGAATGAATTATTCTCGCCTCGTCAGCGAGAATCCTGGGTGTAATAGCCCACCTGAGGAGCAGGGTGTTGGCATTTTAGATAACCAGAGGGTCTATCCCCCCTCAAGGCTGGAAACCATATACTCAACTCCATCCCTGAAATGTTTATACACCAATGCACGCAGCATGGGGAATAAACAGGAGGAGTTAGAAATCCATGTGCGGTCACGGGGTTATGACCTGGTGGCTATTCCAGAGGCATGGTGGGACAGCTCCCATGACTGGAATGTGGTCATGGAGGGCTCTGCCCTTTCCAGGACAGACAGGCCAGCAAGGTGGGGTGGTGGAGTTGCTCTCTATGTGCGTTCCTGTGTGACCTGGTGTAGGTGACCCTGCTCTGGCAGGGGGTTGGACTGGATGATCTTTCGAGGTCCCTTCTGGCCCCTGACCTTCTGTGATTCTGTGAAGAAAACCCCTAAACATCCCCTCACCTCCATTTCACCTATCAGCTCTACTAAACCTCAGTGTTTCCATTTATTCTTATTATTTTTTTCTTTACAACTACTGGCATTAGGAAATAAGGAAACAACCAGACCATTGCAGAATAGTTAGCACAGGCTGTTTTACCCTGCTGAGAGGAACATTTCGAAAACATAAACCCAATTTTTACACCAATTTTACAGAGGAAGGTTGTTTCCAGCTACGATAAATAGGTATTTTCTGCATATTCATCATAAGATTTCTTTCCCCCAGTTAGGGGAAAGAAATCTTAATAACATTGTTTCCTATTGCAAGAAACTACATTTTTTTTCCTTTCATTAACTTTCACTATGATAGAAATATTAAAGATTCATTTCTTTTATTCTTCTTCTGCAAAACACCACATATATAAAGGTATCATGAATAATATATAGTGATGGAATAACAATATTTACTGTAATTTCACTTTTGAGAGAGGAAATCTGCCCCATTTCAATTCTGAATCCAGAGAATACTATCTAGTCACTGGGTTTGAATAGCACCTTTTTATTAAAACTAATTAAGTATTGATGCTGGAAAATATGTGTATGGATTGATAAGTCCTGAAGATCTAAGTGCTCTGTCTGCAGCTCAACAAGTCCAGTAAACATGCAGACATCTGTGATGCAAGTTTTCTTACATTGCCTGCTTAAACAAGGCTTGTCCTCAGCCAGCAGAGCTGTTTATAAGGGTGACAGAATAATTCACTCTTTGCACCTAGCTTGTTAGAGCCTGGGTTCTGCAACTGCAAGCCAGGGCATTAGCTGGTGTCTGTCATCCGTCTGATTTTTGCCAAGTAGGAACTAAAATCCTAGAAAGAAGGAGGCTAAGGTGTCAAATGGGCTCTTCATTGGTGCTGGCCAGAAGGTAATTCAACACAAACATAGCTAGAAACATGTTCAAATTCCACTTAAAACTTGGAACAGGCTCTGAACTCAAATAACAACTGTAACATGGAAAACAAAGAGCAACCAAGAGCACAGTCTAAAGGAGAAAGCAGCAGAGAAACACTGAAGATCAGAAGCCATCAAAGGGTACAAAGCCAGGAAGAACCAGCAAGAGCTCACACAGGTGATGCAAATACCAAAAAACCCCTCAAAGAAAATCCTTACGTTTATAGAATGTTTTTCTGTTGCTATTTCTAACATCATTTCTCTTGGAGACCTCAAAGATTACACAGCATTGCTTTTTGCCAGAGAGAAGTTTTCCTTTTCCTGCACCCAGAGCAGTATTACTGCTATTGCAGCAGGTTGTTACAGACTGTAATTTTTATAATATTAAGGATTACTTTGTCTCTCCAGTATTCCTTAATTGTGAGGTCATATGGAGATAAATCACCTCATGGTTGTGATATCACATGGTTTTGTTATCGGTTAAAGTTTCATGGTTTTAGCATTTTAATCTGGTAAGTACCAAAAGAGACCCCCCACTCTATTTAACCCATCTGCCAATTTTACAGTGATAAACACAGAAGAAATTCATTTGCAGGTACTTTTTTTTTTGAAAGAGGAAGGAGCATGACTCAAGATAAGATGCACTATAGCACGTGTAACAAAGCCAGTGTTCATTTCTAGCAAAGAAAAGCCCCTAAATGTCAGGAACCTCCAGATTAAAAGAAGGTCACCCACTGAAATCCTCATCACAGCCTCAGTTTTGTCAAGAGAATGTGGTCACCTAAAACCCCTGCTTCTTCCAGCACACACAGCATGAAACTACATAAAGACATCATCCTCCAAGCCCCAGCACAACTGGCATCCAGGGGATATTAATGCAGCAAGCCCCGAGCAGACTCTTTTTACTTCCAGCTGTCCCTAAGGTGGCTCATTTACTGCTATTCCTCTTCTGGAACAAATCTTGTGCTTTACATTTCAGAGATGTAGGGCAGTTTCTAGAACTGATAGATTTCAATATGTTTTAATCAGTACAAAAGATCATTTGTAACAAGCTAGCAAAAAACAACAAAAAAAACCAACAAAAAAAGGAAATCAAGTGTAAAACCAGTGAGTTTATACAAAACCCACAAAGGAATTTCAACCTGAAACATTGTGAGGCGTGTAGCTTTATGCTCAGGGGGTAACTTATCTACTAGCTGAGGTTAGGTTAAATAAAACTGTCTCATAATTTTTCCATAAACACGTATTCTTACATTTTATTTGCATCTTTTACCACGCTGTTACAAGGTGGTCAGTGTAGACATGCTTTATGCCAGATTTATTCAGTCTTCCCCAGTGTAAGCAATATAATTCTGAGAGTGTAAAGCTTCATTAGAACTCCCAAACCCATCCAGCAAAAAGGTGGGTAGGTAGATGGCTGGTGAGCAGTTAGTGTGAAGTTGTGTCGTGCTTCCATGACTCACCTTGCACCTAGTCAAGATGAGTAAGCAGCAGTTAGTGCATTACAGATTTATGAAGAGAGAGAATTCCTGGCTAAGAAAAGTTAAACATGAAGTCTGACAGCGAATATCTATCTGCTCCATAAACTCTGTAATAACTTCTCTACATTTCCATCTAAAGGCTTCCTTGACAAAACTGTGCACAAGAAATGTTGGTCATAGGTAACACCAAGCTTAAGTAGAAGTTGGGAAGGGAATAGGAGAAGCAGCACATCCCTCTCCCAGAGAGCTTACAGCAAATACGCTTCTAAGCAAGCAGAGACCCTGCATCTGGATTTGCCTTTTTGTTTTCTAGCTATCACAGTGATGTCTGACATGATCTGATTTGCCTTTAAGTTACTGCTGTGTCACAGTTTAGGATCGGGGGGCCCCTTAGACCAATAACAGACACTCTCTGTTAACCCCCCTCCCTCCCCAGTGGGTAAGAGAAAGGGAATAAGGGAGAGAGACTCGGTGATTAGAAAAGGAAACTGGAACAGCTTGAATGAGAATGAAAATAATAAAACTAGAATATTTACAAATCTATACAAAACCAGTATGGAACCCAAGCCCCTGATGGTAATGACATCACTGTCACCACTGATGCTGTAGAGGAGGCAGCAGGGGGTCCCAGCCTGGGCCCCCCAGCAGACGGGAGCTGTGTTCAGGAGCTGGATTCTATTACCAGGTTCAGGAACACACCCTTTGGGATCAAAGGCAGAACAGACAGAGTCCTCCTGGGATGCTCTGAGGAAGGAACCGAAAGAGGAGCTGAGCCAAGCNCCTGTGAGAACAGGCTGCTGACTGCAGACAGGGCAGGGAGTGAGAAGAACTGAGCTGAACAGTAAAACCACTGAACAGAACCAGCTCTGTTCTCACCCAAAGCAAGACATGCTGCTCAGACATAAGGCAATCTTAAGAATCCTTCATTTTCTTAGTCTTCTCCCCACATTTATTTTCGCTTCCATCTGTAACATTCAGTAAATGCAGCTGCTGTCTGCAATCCATCTGAACCACAGACATCTCCCTCTAAAACATTAAGTGCATGTATTTTGAGAAATAAGTCATGTAATATTCTACATTATTTAAAAGCTTTCATCATTCTTTGAAGGCTACTGTAAACAGTAGCTGCAGGGGAGATCATTTAAATATATTCACTTTGAACTGCAAATCATGTATGGTAGAAAACAGAATGACATACACAATTTTACCTTTTTTCCTGCTAACTGTTGTTTACAAATGTTATAAAATCTCTTTTAAAATTCAAGGCTATGTCAGGTTTCAGGCAGTTAATTATCAGTCTTAATGAGTACTATGGGCTCATTTACACTTGATAGGCCTTAGGGGGAAATTAAGTGGCATTAACATTAGGCAAACAGGATCACTTCTCACCAAAATACACAAATCCACAAGGAAATAGCCAGCAAGATCATTCTCTGTGCCTACAGATAAGCACAGAGACATGGAAAGCTTGGAATATCCCTGGTTACTGAACACTTCTCATTTCTTTCCAGACCATCATTATTAGCTTCAGAAAAATCACCAGCCATGAGCCCTTTTCTGTACTCACAAACGTAGCACAGTCATTTCATCCCTCCTTGCCATAGGTGAGCATTCTGGGAAGCATGACATAGCATGAGTTTAATACTAGATGACATTTGCAGTGTGCCACAAAGGGGAGTTCCACTGGTGCTAGAGGACTTGGAAACAATGAGGTATACAGCACCCTGTAACAGATGCTCCAAGCATCATCCACAGGACCACACAGAAAACATCTACAGAATAAAATAAGATCTTAGAATCATAGAAAAGTCTGGGTTGGAAGGGACCTCTTGAGGTCATCTGGTCC
>VWZY01009115.1:81053-95625 GCA_013399075.1 Chloroceryle aenea
AGCCAGTTCCTCATCCACTGAACAGTCCACCCATTAATTCCGTATCTCTCCAACTTGGTGAGTAGGATGTTGTGGGGACCGTGCCAAAGGCCTTGCAGAAGTCCAGATAGATCACATCCATAGTCATCCTTTGTAGATCTTACCAGGATCTTACCTTCCAGGACTCGGAATTTGGTAATGACATTATCGCAGCAACAAAGCGAGGTTACTGTGTTGAAAGTGCCTTCCAAGAATCATTAACTGCATTTGCTACTGGCAAAATCACTTGTGATGTTTAATATGCAAATATCATTAACCACCACACAGCAATTGAACATTAAGTCA
This sequence comes from Chloroceryle aenea, assembly GCA_013399075.1. Classification (NCBI taxonomy): domain Eukaryota; kingdom Metazoa; phylum Chordata; class Aves; order Coraciiformes; family Cerylidae; genus Chloroceryle; species Chloroceryle aenea. The sequence continues at coordinate 81,378 of VWZY01009115.1, forward strand.
AACACTACTCCTCAGTTCTTAAACAACATACTTTCATATACTTATTATTGATTATCACCCTAAAAAGGAAGAGCTACTACACTACCACTAAATAAATGGCTTACTGGGGGCAGAAGGATTAGTGAAGGAGTGAAAAAGAGAAAGGCAACTTTCTGTGCTCCCAGTGTAACAATTATTCACAACCAGCCACTGCCTGAACCAGATCATCACTGCTGCCAGTCATTACAGCGGCTGTGCAGCTCAGGTAAGCCTTGCTGATAGCCCTGCCAAGGTACAATTCATCTTCTCAAAGTCACACAGCACTTGACTGTAAAATTGGATAACCCTTGTTTAAGCCATTTCAACCTTGCCAGCAAGAGAAATCATGACTCCTATACTGGAATCCATGGGAATGTATCCTCTGCCTATAATACTAAGAAAGGCATCGCGAAAAAGAACAGGGCTGAGGTGACCAGTGGAGACTTGGCAGGCTTGTGTGGACCATACTGTCCCTCATCTCAAGGGAGGCACTTGCTGTGCACCGGCTTTCTATTTTCCTTGTCTGCAACTGAGAGAAACAGTGCTGTTACACAGAATGGTCGTACCAGGCCACGACTGCACAGCTACACCTTAAGTTCCAACATCTCTCTCCTGTTATAAAAGATAGCCTAAGACTCCAGTTTGATTAAGGACTGTGGCCTTAGTACGTTAAGACTGAAAGAAAAAAAAACAGTTGGGAAAAGCAGCTACAGCTACACCATGGCCTGGAGACAGCCATGGCACCATCAGGCCAGCCTGACTCCTCGCCTGAAGGAGGCACACAGGGGGTGCCATAAACAGACGGTTTTGTAAAGTCTAAACATCACCAGGACCATGAAACCATGGCCTGAAGGGCCACATCTATGTGGTTTTTAAACACCTCCAGAGAAGGTGATTCCACCCCCTCCCTGGGCAGCCTGTTCCACGGCCTCACCACTCTCAGTAAAANTCATCTTGGTGTCATCTGTAAAATTCCTGAGTGAAAACTGGATCCCCTCATCCAGATTGTCATTATGTCAGTTTTTGAGGTGTTTGTTTAGTTTTTTTTTGGCAAATAGAAAGTGTTTCAACAATACTGCTTAGAGAAATTAAAAACTGTTAATGCAATAAATTCCTTCCTCTCTAGCTTCCCACCATGGATTTCATATTAGTTTTTTTTTTTCTCAGTCTTTAATTTATGTACAGACCAGCAATATTAACTCTAAATGGAAGATGTAGGGATGTTGTTATTATTTACTTGGATGCAGTTGCCCAGGTTTTGCACTGTGCAGAGGCCAGGATCTGGTCTGTAACACCTCAGCATACAAAGACCGCCCAGCTAGAGCCCCCCTTCTCTGGCCGTGCTCAGCTGGCTGCTTCTGATGACATGCCACAAGAATGCCTACACCAGCCCAAAGCCACAGGTCAATGAATAGAAGCACACAGCACTTTTTTCTGTCCATTAAAACAAATGCCAAATATTCTAGTTTTTTATCTTCTATATGCTGCAGAAGTTTTATGTGCTGCACCTCTACACTTCAGGCAGCAGTTTTATAGTGTCTAGCATTTAACAGAAGAGGAAACAATACTATCACCTAATTATAGTCTGGTTTTTTCCCCCTGAAAAATACAGTATTTTTGCCAACATAGCCACCTTCTATTTCACATCGGCGTTTTTACTCTCACAACTTTGCAGAAAGCCTGTAAATGACAAGAGGATCCCAAAGGCACAGAATGTAATGGAAAACTCAAGAGCTGAGAACAGATAGGAAGAAAGGTACTTAGCTAACCATAAAACCTCAAATTTATTCCGTCCATAAACCCTCAGTAGAGGATTTTCATTCATGTGGGTGAATGAAAGAGGATGAAAGGGGGGCTGGAAGGCGTGTTAGCCCTTCAGATGCTCAGCAGGAGGATCAGCACAGCACCTGCAGATGTGTGGATACGCTGTGCAGGTGCAGACATCGATGCATTGACAACAGCTTACCTCACCTGCAGGGCTGTTTAGAAAAGCCCTGTCCACACCATCTGTGGAGGAGTGAGCGTATAAGCAAAGGTGATTATAAGAAGCAGAGCGCTACATGAAGAGCAAGCATCAGGAAATACAAGGCAGATCAGAGTAGAATCCTACCCAAAAGATTGGCTTACCATTGAATATCATAAAAAATAGTCTTAGGAAAAGAGTTCCAGTCATGAGTTGAATAACTCTGGTGCAAAGAAGTGATACTTTTTCATATCTCATTTTGTAAAAATTTCCCTAGATTCAAAAATATCTGTTCTTCTTGACATTCATGCTATGCAAACCTTTTAAAAATGTGTAACTTTTTTTATTCCAGTTTATTTACCTGTTTTAACTAAGTGAATAACTCTTTTTTTATCCACAGAATACTATAGCACATGTTTAGAACAATTTACTTTCCTGACAGAAATGATATTCTGAAGGAACCTTTATCCACAAGTCTAATGAGAGCTGAGAAATCTCCCAGGCCGAGCCTCCATTCGGTGATGGAAAACAGGGCTCTGCTGCTATCTGTATCATGGGCTCTGTGAAGGGCAGTTCAGGTTCCTCAGGAAAAAAAAGAGAGCTCACCTCTCACATATCTTGCACAAAAGCTCCAAGGACAAATGCTTTGTTTGAAAGAAGTTTATAACTCTATTTTTACGCTTTCTTTCCAATAACTGGAATTTTTGCGGTGTCAAAACAATGTTTGGTGTTAAATGAAAAGCATTTCAATCAGAGAAACAGCAAATTTAAGCTTGCTTGATACAAATAAGTACATATTATTTTATCACTTGGTCACCAACCTTAAGAAGTTGTTTATTTGTATTCCGAGTGAAGCATCATATTTGCAACATGGTCCTGTAGTTCTAAATAACCTCCACCTCACACTTAACTCAGTGATGCAGGACACCATCTGGGTAAGCACCTGCACTCCTTGCTTCAGTTTAGCTCAGCTTTATGAATTTTTGCCTACTGATGTCAAAAATATGGGACTCTCTCTTTAGAATGATACCTTTCAGAATGCTTCAAATGAAGGGATGATTCCAGACGAGCCCCCCCAGCAGCCATGAGTTCTATTTCATAGCCTCTTTCTGATTTCAGCACGCTGAGGAGCCACAGACACTTTCCCAAACATGCACTGGGGTGTGACAGATCTTCAGCAGTAGTGCGTGACTCAAGCCTCTCAGGTGCCTGCTAGAATCTTTGGCTCCAACAGATGAAACTAAGTTTCCCATTCTGTTTAAATAGATAATAACCTGAAAGCTAAATAATGTGAAATCATTTACAAGAATTTTATAAAATACCTTGCCTGAATAATGGAGGTGGCACCTTACATACCTGTTAAACATGTGCACTGATGTGGACCATCTATACCCTAGAGCAGAATGATACATGCTTAAAAAACCTCACAACCCCCCCCAGATGGTTACATGGGCCAGTTGGCATGCAGGGCTGCGAGCAGAACAGAAGCTATGGCAGACCAAGCTGTTTTAACTCTGCTGCTGAAGTGTATGGTAGAAGAAAACACTCTGGTATGTTTTCATACAGCTCCCATGCCAGAGAGAGCATCCAAGTAAGTCTCTTTGGGGTTCATTTTGTTTCAATAAGACACATTTCAGAGACTGATATTTTTCATAACAATTTTGACTTCTAACTTTAAAATAAGAACATCCAAAACTTGTTTCCTAAACCGATTTCTAATAGAAATTGTACATAAAAGGCATTAAATTTCATATTAGAGAATCTGAGCATGCATCCCCTGGTACTTTCCATCCCGTTGTAATAATAAATTAATAGCATGTATGCTTAGGCACTCTTTAAATGACCACTGAATCCAGAGTCACAGGGCTGACTGCAGTGTAAGTTAATTAAATGAACTGAAACATAACATGAAGAGTCATGAACTTCTACTGCTCCAGAAGTTCAACAGCTCTTCCTACAATAAAAAATGGAAAGTACTAGAAATAAGCCTGTAGGCTGTGATATAATGTATATAAAATATACAGGCTGATTTCCAGGGCCTCATTTCCTACAGGTTCTCTCATGTTAAATAAAGCCACCTTCCATTACTGCTTGCATTGCAGGCATTCACATGGTCTGTCTCCCACCTCACAAAACAGAATACATTTAACAAAAACAATTGAAAAAAGACAAGAAATATATTTCTTCTCTGGGATGTCTGGCCTCTTCCAAAAGAGCTACAACTGTCCAACAGGTTCAAAGCTGTGGGGCGAAAAGGAAAAGAGAAGCATGAACAGAGAAAGACTTGATAAACCCGGGCTAAAATACTTATTTCAAAGTGTATTTCAGATCTACCACACACATAGGTGGATAAAATCACTGTTTATGTAAGTTTTATAAACCCCATTGGACAGATCTTCAGAAGAAATTTGGGGTGAAGGCACTTTGTGCGTGGCCTGGTTGTCTGGCAGCCTTTCCTGTTTCCATTCTGGTGTGTGGCATGGACAGTACCAGCCCTTCAGCTGATCCTGGGAGGCCATCTGTCCTAGCAGATTTCAGAGCAAGTGTTTGCCTCCTGCAGTTTCGGAGATGTCTTTGAAACATGAACTAAATCACCTGAGTATCATGGCAGCTGCTTGTATTTGCTGCACCTTGAGTCTGAGAACTGCGACCTGCTCTGTTCGTACGAGCATATCAGGTACAGATAATGAATGCTTTAAATATCAGAACCAGTAATTACACCTCCATGCATGAAAACACGAACAAAAGCAGCATGAGGAAGACCTTGAACAAAGAGAAAGACTGTCCCATTCTTTGCCTATGCAAAATGCAAAGCCTGCAGAGGTTAGCAGGACATTTGAGCACTACCCGAAAGAGAAGCTTAATTTGAGACTCTTGCTGCACACAAAGAAAAGGAATCTGCGAGGATATACGAGAATATTTGCATTTCTGTATCATGGAGTTACATCAAAAAGTGGACTCCAGGATGAATGCATGGCTTTTACCACTCGACTCTTCCCCTACAGGGAGCACACGAGAGCTGACAGGATTTGCAGCAGGGGCTGGAAAGGTGCCCTTTCCCCCCTCCATCGCCCTTTGCCTTACAGCTTTGCACAGAGAGGACATGAGATACAGTTGTAATTTCTAGCACTGGAAGAACTGGGATCTGCAGGGCTTAATTCTCCCATGGCCAAGGCACTTTCTGTTCTGAACAGACTCAGAGTTCAACTCCAGCAAACCTTGTGAACAAGTCTGTGACTGCTCAACAGAAGATTTCAAGCTGTTTCACCAGAACACCATTAAAGCTCTCCTTGTCTAGAACAACACCATGGAAACAGTGAACAATCAGACTTCAGATTTGCTACTGACACCAGTGGTCTTGGAAAACTGTGGAGAAGATTGGCATTTCTATTCTTCCTTTTTCTTCCCTTGGTTGCCTAATACTCCATCACCAAATCTTTACTTTTCTTGCTTTTCTCTTAAAACTTAAAATCGTTGGGGGAAAAAAAAAAAAGTGTGCCTCAAAGGGCATGTGAAAAACACCCCCCTGCCTTTTAACTGCCAGATGATGTTCCTGAACATCCACCAATTGATACCAACTGGAAAGCTGTTCAGAATTTTGAGTCAGTGCTATTTTGCCCACTTAAATCTCTACAGATCTTAGTTTTTATTTCCCTATTCCACAATTTTTTTTTCCAGCTACATTTGGAGGAATTTTTCACCTTTTCTACTCTTTTTTTTCACACTCTCTGGCAATGATATGATAAGATCAGCACAGTAGATTTTAAACAAAGGAGAAATTAATTACATAATCACTAATAAACTACTCATTTACCTCTGCTTTTTTAATGGGCAGAATATCAGTGATTTTCAAGTTTCTCCCCCTCTTCAGCAATAACTGTGCTACTGCACCAATAGACAAGCTCACAAGGAAAGTACAGACCCAAAACCTTGAATAATTAACTGCAGGCACAGACCAAGTGCAGACAAAATTCAAGCCACTTTATTTCCAAGAGCTATTAAAAAAATTAGCATTTCCCTCTTCAGTTACCACATGGAATAAAGCTGTGTGAATCATCAAGCAATGTAATTCACTTCCTCTGATGTGATTCCCAAAGCCACTGACACATCAAAGCATACTGCATTGTTCACTAATATATTCACTATTGTTCTTACTGCAAAGAAATGGTGGAGGGAAGGTTCTTCATTCACTGAACCTAATTGCTTAAGCAGCAGGAAGGCAATGAGAAAAAAAAATCTGCTCAAGTTGAAACTGTAAATGACATCAAAATGTTATTAACCCATTTGGAGAAATGTAGACCAGCTGAGCATGAAATCTCTAGGATGCAAGTCCCAAGGGAATACAGTAAAATGGGCAAAATACCACAGAATAGCTAACGTTTCAGGATTTCCTGTTTCAGGGTATGAAGAGTAAACAACCTTTCTCCTATGTGTTTAGAATAGATCATAATGTTAATTAAATCTGTGAAGAGTGACATCTCAAACAGGAGATCAAACCAGGGTTTTAAGATGAAGCTGCAGAAGCTGTATCAACACTGCAATAAATAACAAGCACCTGGAAGATGAAGTTGTAAGGCTGGAAGCAAGAGGAGCTCTAAACTAGGAGTAGGCTGAAGGGTCTGAATAGTGCTTTGTAGATCTCTTCTTTTGACATGATGCTGTCTGCTCCTTTCAGACGTTAATTCTTTGTCATCTCTCATCACTTGACCCCTTCTCAGCTTTCTTCAACACCTTTCGGTCACTCCCCCCAGCTTCAGCCCTTTTACTGAGCTCTTCCTGGAAACTGCTATTTTCCATTTCTACTACCTACTCTGAACTAGTTTTTCAGCTATTTGACTTCCTTGCTTTGCCCACCCCACCCACCATCTGCTTCCACTCCAGTCCCCTTTCAGCTTCAGTCTCTATTTGTCGTCTCTCTCTTAGTTCCCTTGGCTGTTTTCATTCTTCTTTCAACTCCCACAAGCTTTCTGAATTTCCTGTTACCTACTCGGTTATCCTGCTTTATTCACTGCTTTCCTCTTTATTACACCTACTTCTTCCTGCAGCATTTCACTCTATCACAGCAAAAGCATCCCCTTTGGATTCTGCACACACTATACCCTAATGAGACAGTTATTTCTCCTTCCTTTCTCCCATCTTATTTTTGCCTCTCTCCACTGCTTAGTAGTTTTCTCTTTTAACTATTTGCTACATTTATTTTGTGGAGACAAATAAATGTGATCAGAAAACAAATCATACAAAAAACAAAAAGAATAATCAAGTGAACTGAAAGAAGGTGCTGGAAGAAGATGAAAAACTCTTAGTCTGGAAAAAAAAAAGGTAGTGTTTTGTGTGTTTTTCATAGCATCAGTGAAAGAGGTCTGGCATGGATGGTAAAAGGCTGTGTAGAACAAACTTTCCCTTAAGGACTGAAGAATATTGATGTAATCTATGACAGGTATTCATCAAACCTGCTCTTAGCAAGTAATAAAGTGGATTCTGTAAGCTCTGTTGTTAGCCTGCTGTGGTGTTTTCCTGCTCCTACTCCCTCCTACAATGTCATGTATTTGCCTGAATCCATACTGACCTCCACTCCCTAAGGATAAGACACAGTCCAATAGCTGGTTGAAAAAATTAATTATTTTAACTTTTCAAAATGGTCTTAGTAAGTCTTTGGAAAACTACTACTGAGGATAAACTGTCTCAGCTTATTTTACAACCACACAGGATAAGCATACAGCCAATGGACTAATGTGCTACCTGCCCCATCACAAAGGTTTGTTGGCTTGCTCTCTGCCATGGAAGAGTAAATTGTCACTGCTCATTTTTTTCCCAGCATGGATAAGCAGTTCCCTGCTGCCTCCTCACAAGATAACCTTTGCTCTTCACAGCCTTGGGTTAATATTGTAATGACTACAGAATGACATAAACCTGGCTGAAACTCATCCCCTGTATTAGCCACTGGCATTCTGGCAACAGCCGTCTGATCCATCAGTGGCTTCAGAGTCCTCTCCTGAACTGGTGTTTGGTTTTGTTGGTACCAGGACCAGCAGTCCACATTCTGCTGCTTCCTGCCCGACCCCAGCATGAAGCACTGAGCAATGGAATAGCTGCAATCATCCTGCCTTCCCCTCTCTTCTGACCACAGAAACCTACTTTGCTTAATCATCCTTCACAGGTCATGATCTCCATTCTGCTCCTTGAAATTTGTCAGCATGTTTGACATCACCATGTTTGACATCACCATGGCAGATATCATCAGCATGATGTCCAAATCTGAGCAATATTTCTGCCTCATTAGCTCCAAAGAGCAGAGATGAATGACCTCCTGTTTCTCACAGACACAACTCCTGGTAACCCATCCCAGACTGAGATGTGGCTCTATGGAATAAGCTGCCTCAGTCTCTTGACAGGCTGGCACAGAGTCAGTCTGCCATCTGTAGGCAGATTTCAGGGCCTCTTCTGTTGTGGGCTGAAAAGCTCATGGATGCTGCAGTGTCCTTGTGATCAGCACTTTTGCTTCCCTAATACCTTGCACTGCTTTTGTCTGTATAGAAATCTGCCTTTTTGAGAGGGCACCCTGTGCCCATGTCCTGCAAGAGTGATTTGCATTATGGTCATTTCACAAGAGCTCTCTCCCAAATCCACCCCTGAAGTCTCCTCTCCCTTCCCATTCCCAAATCACTAAAAATCATTTTGTTAGAGCTGGGCTGTGGACATACTCAGGGCAAACGATGCCAACCTCCACTTGAATGTCTGATGTTAGACTTTGCTTGTTTGGGTAAATTTATGCCAGGTTTTAATCCGAGGTTTTTTTGCCTTCTTGAGGTCAGGTTTTCCTCACTGAGGTCCTGACTGAGTTTTTGTTTTACTAATTATAAAACATTATGATTAATTGCTTAGATTTTTATACACTTTGTGTGGATCTCATAGTCTTTGTAGTACTAAATCACTTTTAATCTTTTTTATTTCCAACTTCAACCCTGATTCAGGAAAACATATCTTCAGTTTTGGGATTATATATATATATTTTTTAATGCACATTAACATTCTTTCGAGGCAGCTGTTTAGATGTAAACTTCCAAGATGATGGCCAAATACAGAGGAATCGCTGCGCAGTACCATAAAGAATTCAGAGTTTGCCAAACAACTTCATACGGCAGTGAATGAGCTCCAGGAATAAGAAATTGTCCAAATTAAAGTGGTACTTTACAGCATTAGAATTGATCTGTTCAGATGTGGGTTTTTCAGTAACTTAGACACACATACATGAGATTGGCCACAGGCAAAGCAAAAGAACTAACCAGATGACATCTGGATTAAAATTAAACAAGTTCACAAAAAACCCCCAAACATTTTTCTTCTCACCATCATAAATTCTTTCAGTTCTCAAATATTTTTACTAAGCTGCAGCCAGAAACATTCCCTTCAGGAGATGTTACAGCGTAAAGGCCACCATAGAACATCTGCACTGTAAAGCACCCCCAGAAAGGTCTGTGCCAGCTTTGCATTTGTACAGATTTTGTGGCATATATATGAACCTTCTTAAAAGTTTACAGGAGAAAGAAACACATTCTCACTTCAGATCAAAAGCTAAATCCCATGCTGAGCTTTTACTGAGGAAAACTTCCTTTTTGTCTGATAGACAGCAGCATTTAAATAACTCTTTCATTGCCATGTTGCACACAAGTCATACCTGGCAGTGCCACCATGTGTATCTTTGAAAAAATGAGTTAGAGGATAAAATCAGCTTATTTCCAGACCCCACACTGATTTACATTCTACCACATCCTATACTTCTGTAAAGTTCATAACAAACTTGTGCAACTTATAAACAGCAGTTTGGAAAGCTCTCCTGAAAAAGATGTTTAAAAATGGCTTGCAACTTTAGATACTCAACCCAAGGCACTTACAGCAACTCATTTCCAGATGTGAGTGCCAGGAATGGAAATGTAATCTGCATCTGATCTCATCTCAATATTTTCCCCTATAAATCAGAAAAAACAATTGGTGGGATATCCAGTTCGACTAACACATTTATTTTCATTTAAATTCATTAAGGAGTCCACAAACCTGTGTTTTTATTCTCTATTATTCCCCTAAACCTTTATGATCTTTCCCTACTAACGAGGAACAGTTTAGATACATTTATCCAAAACTAGCTTCAGAGAAAATAAACCAGAGCTCTACAAAGTGTCTGATAAAGGTAGAACAGAGCCTACCTGAGGTGACACTGCTTGCATTTGCTTTGGCATGTTCCCAGACTGTTTAGGTAGCAGAGATCCCCTAGAGACAGGTACCATATAATAGGGTGCTAGCAGAGCATAAGAACCAGAATCCCCTTTTCATAATAAGCCCATGCCACCTCTGGGTAGTTTTCTCTGCCTGACACAGGCACCTTTGCAGAAGCTGGTACCAGGCAACCACCATACAGGCTCTAACCTTTGGAACTCTTTGGGTTTATTCTGCCATGGATTTCAAGGTTCATTATCACTACTGATGATTCAATTACTAAGAAAAAACCTGTATTGTCTCCTGTAGCCACCTTAATTTGAGACATTTATTATCAGTTCCAGCTGCAAAGACTGGCTAATGCACTTCTGAACAATATTGTCATAACATTTCAGAGCCTAGGGAACTGGGAGATATTGCATGAGAGGAGGAAGGAAATCACACTAGTTATGCATCCCACAACTGAAGGGCTGTGCAAGTCCAAGTCTACACAAAGAACTGACACAGTCCAAGTTGAACCAACAGAAACAACCAACAGACACCAACACAATGCAAGCTAACCCAGCTACACATTAAGCCCTATCAAACCACGCTTTGTGTCCATATTCCTCATATTTCTTCCTGCACGAGGCATTCTGCACCTCGCATTATCCATCTCACCAAGCTCTGGAAACAGATGTCTAAGAGTCAGCTGGTATCTCAATTTCTTTTTCTCCAATTTTCCGCTAAAAACCACCAACATTTTCATGTCTACAACAAACTGAGCAGAAGCTTCAGTCTGGAGCCAGAAGAGTGAGTAGTCATAACCTCCCTCTGGCACAACTGAAGCTCTTCATGTCGCACTGTGAGTTCTGGACTTCAGCCCATTTCACGAGTTCTTGACAAAGCCTCATCATCTTGTAATTTTAAGCAAGTTGTCTCTGCTCTTTCTACTCAACTCTTCCCAGCTATCACCTAAAAATGTAAGGATAGGAAAAGGAAAGTTGTTTTCTGACTGGGAAAAGATCCCGGAAGAGCTTTTTAGTTTGTAAAACCTAATAAAATATTCCATAGTATGACTTTGTCAGATGTATCTCTGCTGATCTGTTTATCTGCTTCATATAAAATGAGAAAATAACACAGGCAGAGAAAGTACACCCGTGCAAAACTGGGCTCTGCTGACAGTACCAGCACAGAAGGAATGACAGCAGGGCAAGATACTCCAGCAGAGATTTCAGCTCCAAGTGCAATAATACTGGAGTTAATTTTAAAATTACCACTTTTTTGATGGCTCAAATAGTAACAACCATCAGATTATCAATTATCAGAATTATTATTTGTGCCCAAAGGTGCATTCAGCACAATGTGAAGAATAAAGACAAAATTTTAAATGTCAACTTTATGAATTTTCTTTGAAGCTTTAGTATGGTTAGTACCTTAGCTTTTTAATAAATAATATGTTCCAAAAATAATATTTTAATAAATAATATACCCTATTACATGATTACTTTAGCTTTTTTTTAAATAACATTTTAATAAATAATATTTTAATTAATAATACACCCTATTCTATGGAACATATTAGACTGATAAATTGGAATATCATTACTTAGAATACTTTAATAATTATATTGAAAAGGACATCTTTTGATACATATTCATTTAAACTTGGTGACAAACATGTATTTTGCCTTTTCAGAATTCTTCTCAACTTCCTTTTCAAGGGCCATCTGTATTCTTCATTTCTATTAGAGAATACATTTCCAGTTCTTTGACTTGCTGAAACAACAGCTGTATAGAAAAATAACCAATGCAAAGTTCAGATACTTGCAATGTTCAGATGTGGAAATGGCAATTATTTTTTTTTTTGCCAGGAAAAGAAAATACAATGAATAGCTAAAATATTCTTGCATATACTTCAGAGATTAGCACAGACTCAGTAATATAAAGGAAGTAGCAGTGAAAGATTTAATTCGTCAGATGAAATAAAAATAGCTGTGCTGAGACTTAAAAAAGAAGTGCTAAAAAAATCTGACTAGTTTTGACATAGAAATTTAATTACACTCAAAGATTTTTTGTGTGTATCTAAATGTGGATCCAGGGTTCTATTTTAAAAGATCAATTCTTTTTCAAAATCAGGAAGATTCTGACATCCTCTTGACACCCCAGAGCTCTCTGTTATTCCCAAAGCCATGCTCTTCGTATTCTTTCTCAAGGTACATAAAGAACCCCAGACATACACAACTACCTTTGATCCACATCAGAGACAACTTCAATGCTTTTCTTTTTCAAGTTAAAGGTTTAGACCAGGTATTTTCCTTAACAGTAACATCTAAAAGTGACAAGCATCTATATGAAGAAAATGTGTAAGCCTACATATGCAACCTGCAATGATGTCTTTTGATACTTATTCTCAAACAAAGCTATAAATTAAGTTCTACTGCTCCTTAGAGATTCATGTTTGTCTGTCATGGTTTGGGGTCAGGGGGCCCTTTAGACCTATAACAGATGCTCTCTGTTAACCCCCCTCCCTCTCCACAGGGGAAGAGAAAAGGAANGAACTGAGCTGAACAGTAAAACCACTGAACAGAACCAGCTCTGTTCTCACCCAAACCAGGACATTGTCTTATTTTGCCCAAGATGCTGCTTGTGGCATTCCTTCTTCAAACAAAAATGAGCCTATGGAGTTATTCAATTAACCCCCTGAGACTGTCTTCACAGCAGCAGTTCTCATTATGACAGCTCTTTTAAGACATCATTTCATTCTGAGGCTTCATGTTTTAGATGCGAACAGCCAATGACAGTGGAAAACATCAAAACAGGACGAGAAGCAAAACCCCAGGTCAAGAGAGCATTAGAATCATTATCAGTGTTTGCAAATGTTTGTGTGATGCTACTCAAGTTGTGCATTGCTCCATAAAAGCTTAAATTGCCAAGGTGGCTGGCATGAGCACGTGAAGCTCATGCTGAATAAAAACACATTTACAGTCAGATCAGTCCTGATGACTCTAACAACCAATGTTGCCACTGCAATTTCTCACACCCAGTTTTCACTCAGTACACATTGCAGAGTCAGTCACGCCTCTGAGCAATAGTGCAATGAATCATCATCAGGATTTATAACAAATTTCCCAATCTGGCAACGTGGACATTCTCCTGAGCATTTCAGAGATGGCAAACCATTCTTTTATTATTCTTGGAGAATATGTCAGTGGTACTGGACAGGGCACTGGTGACAAAGTGCAGCACATGTGCTAAGGAATCCATGCTTTAAAATGAAATAAGTCTCTGACACTCTTTTGGTAAGATTCCAGACTGTCTAAACACTAGCACTGAAAGTTTCGAATAAGCACTACCTCTAAATACCAATTAACAAGATTTATTTCTCAAAACGTTCAAAATTTATTTGGAAATATTCAATAGATATGAAAGGTTTGGTTCTTTAATATTTTACCTGCTTGCTTGCTGGGAATTGGTGGGGGGGAGAGAGGAGGATGGAAGAAAAAGGAGAGAGAAAAGCTTTTAAAGTTTATTCTTTGCCCATAAATCCCCAGAGAGCCAGAAGCCAACCACACTGACAGGCAGAACCCTTTAGCTCTTTGTCTGCTGCACTTCTGTGCATCCTGCAGGGGCTGGTACTGGGCCTGGTGCTGTTTAACATCTCTGACAGTGACATGGACAGAGGGATCGAGAGCACCATCGGCAGGTTTGCTGGTGACACCAAGCTGTGTGGGGCAGTCAACAGGATGGAGGGAAGCGATCCATCCAGAGGGACTTGGACAGGCTGGAGAGGTGCCAATCTCATGCCAGGCTCATGAAGGTCAACAAGGCCAAGTGCAACGTTCTGCACATGGGTCAGGGAATCCCAAACACAGATATAGGCTGAGTGATGAAAGGATTGAGAGCAGCCCAGAGGAGAAGGACTTGGGGGTGCTGGCTGATGAGAAGCTCAACATTACCCAACCACATCCTGGGCTGCATCAAGAGAAGTGTGATCAGCAGGTCAAGGGAGGTGATTCTCCCCCTCTTTTCCACTCTCATGAGATCCCCCTTGGAGCACTGTGTTCATCTCTGGGG
>VWZY01009115.1:95699-106263 GCA_013399075.1 Chloroceryle aenea
GGAGAAGTCTCCAGGGAGATGTTATAGCAGCCTTCCAGTATCTACAGAAATGATGAGGGACATTTTACCAACCCATGAAGTGCTAGGACAAGGGGTAATGGCTGTAAACTAAAAAAGGGTAGATTTCGATTAGATATTAGGAAGACATTCTTTACAGTGAGGGTGGTGAGGCACTAGCACAGGTTGCCCAAAGATGTTGTGGATGATCCTTCCTGGAAGTGTACGAGGCCAGGCTGGATGGAGCTTTGAGAAACCTTCTCTAGTGGAAGGTGTTTGGCAGGGACACCTTGGAGCTGGAAGGAGGGGGGAACCACTGCAGAGAAGTTGAAACTAGCTGATCTTAAGGTCCCTTCCAACCCNGTATCTACAGAAATGATGAGGGACATTTTACCAACCCATGAAGTGCTAGGACAAGGGGTAATGGCTGTAAACTAAAAAAGGGTAGATTTCGATTAGATATTAGGAAGACATTCTTTACAGTGAGGGTGGTGAGGCACTAGCACAGGTTGCCCAAAGATGTTGTGGATGATCCTTCCTGGAAGTGTACGAGGCCAGGCTGGATGGAGCTTTGAGAAACCTTCTCTAGTGGAAGGTGTTTGGCAGGGACACCTTGGAGCTGGAAGGAGGGGGGAACCACTGCAGAGAAGTTGAAACTAGCTGATCTTAAGGTCCCTTCCAACCCAAACCATTCTATGATTATAAGGTCTCTACAGCCAGAACCTACCAGTGAGCCCTGTTCCATTGCAGCACCCATCTCTAACCCCAGTTGAAGAAAGCAGAATGATCTCACTTCCATGGCCCTACGTGCTGAGTCATAACAGCACAAAACCAGTCAAGTTCAACAGCTGATCCAGGAAATCAAAGAGCAATCCACATGGACAATAAAATTCACAATGTTATGACAGCTCTATCCCAGGCTCTCATTTTTCTTTTCACTGATACTGAGGAATATATGAACTCATTTCATACAACAGCACATCACAACAATAAATGATTTGTTTAGCTGTCAGTAATCTTCCTGATGAAACCTTCAACTATAGTTTGAATTTCCAGTATCTCTTTCTTCCATGTATAAAATGCAATTAATAGCATAATGGCACTTTATCACTGAGTCTCATTTATTTAATCACAGAATCATTAAGGTTGGAAATGGCCTCTAAGGTCATCAAGTCCAACATCTGAGCACTAAACCATGGCTTGAAGTGCCTCATCTACACATTTCTTCAAACACCTCCAGGGATGGTGACTCCACCCCCTCCATGGGCAGCCTGTTCCAAGGCCTCACCACCCTTTTAGTATAGAAATGTTTCCTAAAGTCCAATCTAAACCTCCCCCCCGGCACAAATTAAGCCTCCTCTCGTCCTGTCACTGGTTACCTGGGAGAAGAGACCAACACCCACCTCACTACAACAGCCTTTGAGGTGGCTGTAGACAGTAATAAGGCCTCCCTTCAGCCGCTTCTCCAGACCAAGCCTCCCCAGCTCCCTCAGCCACTCCTCATAAGACCTGTTCTCCAGACCCCTCACCAGCTTCATTGTCCTTCTCTTGACCTGCTCCAGCATCTCAGATGTCTTTCTTATGATGTGGCAACCAGAACTGAACAAGTACTGCCAAGTACAGGGGCAGGATCACTTCTCTACTCCTGCTGGGCACACTGGTTTTGATCCAGGCCAGGATGCCATTGGCTTTCTTGGCCCCCTGGGCACACTGCTGGCTCATGTTCAGCCAGGTGTCCACCAGCACCCCCAGATCCTTTTCTGCCATGCAACTCTGCAGCCACTCATCCCAAGCCTGTAGCATTGCCTGGGGTTGTTGTGACCAAAGCGCAGGACCCAGTACTTGGCCTTGTTAAACCTCATCCCATTGACGTCAGTCTATCGATCCAACCTGCCCAGGTCCCTCTGCAGAGCCTTCCTGCCCTCGAGCAGACCAACACTCCCGCTAAATGACAAGCTCGCCAGTAATAGAACCCTTCTACTGCACCTAAGCACCAAATCTCATAGCCAGGTACAATCCTGACAGTGTTCATACAGCAAAAGCTTCAATTCTGATGATCAGTAGGATAATCCCATTAATGTCCCAAGTGAACTGCCAGGTGAACATATCCAGACCAGTACATGAAGCTGGCTACTGTAGATATTCTCCAGCAAGCAGCTTATCTTTATTTTTTTGATTAACACCAGCAAACAACTTCAGGGATATTGACACTTCCTTGAATTTTCTAGTTTTCCATTAATGCCCTTCATTTTTTCTTTGTAATCACTGAAGCCAGCTTACTTACATCAAATGTAATCCATTGCAAAGCATGTTTTTGTCCAGATGCTGATGCCCTGTACACAGCACACCGTATTGCCCCACGGTGACATGAAGCAGGGGCAGTCTCTTCACCAGCACACAGCAGAATTACCAGGGGCTGCCTCCCAGCCTAATCAGTGTTTGCACACACATTTTTCACCTCCTGAAAGCCAAGGAGACAGGGGCACAAGCACTCCAATATTAACAGCATACTGCACCTTAAGCCATGCTTTGTGAGTAGTCCAAATTCCTGAGCAATTTCACCATTCCAGATTCCTGCTCCATCACAAGAGACATCAGGAACCATGGTGGCTCAGAATCTTAAGTCAAAACCTTGCAGCAGACAAAAGCAGAAAGGTGAAAGCTCTCTGCTTCTGGCAGAGAGGCTGTGGCTAGAATATGTTCCAGACTTTGAGAAATATCAGACTGACTGTGAGGACAGCAGCAGCTTCCCTTCTGCTGTGCTGGTGCTCTGAGCTAACACCGCTCAAGCCCCTTGGCTGCAGCACATTAAAGGGCTGTCACTTTATTTCCTGTGAGTCTGGCAATGCCCTCTGCTCAAGAAAACAATACTTAGAAGAATCCAGTAGTAAATTACTTCGATTAGCTCGCTGATACTCACTAGTGCAGAACTCTTCACTCTCATTCCTTGCAGGAGAAACTTTCTTCTCTCTTCTCCAGGGTAGCAAGATGATGATGAACTTGCAGTCAGATATTTTAGAAGTAGAAGATAAACAAGTATTTGCTCCTAAAGGGAAACATCATTAGAATTATCCAGGAATTGTTTGCTGTCTTGGAACAGAAATTAATATTTCTGCCTGGAATCCCAGCTACAGTAGCTTTCACCATTAGAGAAATCATTACCCAAGAGATTTTTGGGAAGTTTCCAAAGTCCATTCATTCCCCAGCCTTCATAGCTACTTAACCCCTTGAAGAAACTCATGCCTTTAGCTGCAGGAGACGTCTGAACTAAGAACTACATTATACCTTTATTCTAGACAACTAATTAAACCACCAAAAGTAATGCACAAACAGCAGGGAACATCTTCTATTCTTTAATAAAACCACATTAATATATTCAGAAGTATTCAGTAAACTACAACTACAGCCAAGAGGAATATATTTAAAAGAAAGGAGGTTTTACATTAAAAAGAAACTGATATGCCTCACACTCCCTGCTGAGGATGGACAGCACATAAATTTTATCAGTTTGGGCCTCTCTCTATTTAAAAACAAGGCACACTGAGAAAATCTCCCTCTCAAATGTGTGCAACTTCTCTTCAGTGGAAGACTACATTCTTTTTTGGAAGCATCGTGCATGTATTAGAGAAGAAAATTCAGCTCTCACCTTTACATTTTCATCCTGATTTTGAAGATTCAGTCAGAGGCTAAGCAAATATGCTGTTAAAAACACAAGGACTTGCCAGTTGCCTATCAAGGACTTAAAAGCCTCTTTCAGTTTAATCCTACATACATAAACACATTAAGCTGTAGTGTTGGACACCAGTATTGCTACACAAAGAGAATTCAGTAACCATATTAAAACCAAAGTGGGCAGTTAATAAAATGAAATAAAAGGATGGCCTGGAAGAGGGAGAGAAGGAAGCAAATGCTAAGATGGTCGAGTAATTATGGGTGCCTCTCCAGACTGAATTTTTACATTAGGCTTTAATAAAGCCATGGTTCAGAATAACTAAATATCTAGTATAGATCCATCTTATACCATGTAGCCATATAAATGCATGGATGTGTATCTACCATGCATACAGTATCTTGTGAGTTATGGTGCTTTCCAGTGGTACTCACGGCCCATGGACAATCCCTAGAGGTGCAGAGCAGAACATCTCCACACCTCCACTGGTCTCACAGCAGACAGGGCTCACCCTCGTTGATCACCTCTGCTGCTGCCTCTCCTCAGATGGAACAAGAGCAGTCACAGTGCCTGCCAAAAGGAGATGCTGCATTACATTGTGTCAGATACAAGTGTCTTTTCTTGGTCTTCTGGTTCAGGCAACACTGATATGGAACTTACACTTCCAGCCAGGTTCTTGATTTAATGCAAGTGATCCTGTGTTGCTTTCCAAGCCATTGCTGGCAGCTGTCACATGGCATGGCTGTTGGAAATCCAGCTGAACCCATCTCTCAGTGAGCAGTACACATGCTTTGTGTTGTAGTATAAAGATTAAAATATCAAGTTACACTTGATGAAATATAATTATAGAACTTTTGACATCTTTATGTAGCAGACATGTTTATTTTCCCGAATTTACTTTTCTTTAATATACATTTAAGTTTTATCACTTTAAAGAACCAATAATATGTCAAGCCAAAACTGAATTTGAAAATTGCCTACCCAAAATCACCCAACTCTCTTTCTGAGGAGATCTCAGCCTAACTAAAGACACTTTGGAATGGCCTCTCAACCCAAGACTAATGACATTGCTTCTAAACAAAGCAGAAAGCATTACCAGTCTGTCTGGCATCTGCTTATGGAAACTGTCCTGCTGTGGAATTCCATTCCCTGAAGAACATACAGTTGCTATTAAGAAGTACCTTGAGGTACTGAGGTAGACCCATTGTCATTCTGAAGGACCAACAACAGCTCAGGAGAGGTAGGAAACTTATTAAACTGTACCCCTCAGCTGCTGTCTCTCAATAAATATAGGGACTTGTATCCTGCTTGTATGTGGCTCATATGTTGCCTGCATTTTGCTGTCTTGGGCTGATGTGGAGGCCGGTGCCTGTTGAGCTCGTCAAACAGAGAAGAGCAATGGTTGGAACACCCCTGAGAGAAGAAGGAGGCCCCACTGTACAGGTTCAGTCAAGTATTTCCTCAGGCTCCTCAGGTACAGTCTGAACTGGTATCGAAGGGTCCGGTGATGGCCCACGGACTACAGGGCATGAGCAGGAGCCTGGGGTCAAAAGCTTAGCTGTGAGGAAGACGTCTTACTTCATCCTCCAGACCCCTAGCAACCAGCACCAGAACATACTGCTCCTGCTCAAAGGGGAGGAGACCTCACCTCCATGTGAAGCAGGGATAGAGGATGGACATGTATAGGCACAGTGTGAAACCCTGAATATGAAATGTTTAACTCTATAAAAGCTGCACGAGGCTGCCTGAGGCACACACGTTTGTGGTGGGGAGACCCCCCGTGTTCTCCAGCTCTGAATAAACAACCTGCTGTACAACTGTCCTGGCTGTGGAGTCTGATTTCTGCAACTCACATTCTCATTCAGCTTCACTTCACAACATGACT
Organism: Chloroceryle aenea; assembly: GCA_013399075.1. Classification (NCBI taxonomy): domain Eukaryota; kingdom Metazoa; phylum Chordata; class Aves; order Coraciiformes; family Cerylidae; genus Chloroceryle; species Chloroceryle aenea. Next base: position 101,252 of record VWZY01009115.1, read on the forward strand.
AACTCATTAGGTTTAGCTCTCAAACTTGACAACCATTTCAGTATGAGGAACAAAATAGTTTGTGGCTCAACAAGAACAAACCACTTCCTCTCATCTCAATGGCTAGCTACCACTTTATAACTTCTCTGCAAGATTAAACAGCCCTATTTCCCTATTTTCCTATAAAAGCTAATTATTCATCCGATTCTACATATAAAATTCTGCTTCGCCCATTCTGCTCTCTGCAATTTTGCCTTCTTTTTGTTGAACCTTCAGGGTTTTTCTCCTCATTAATTACAAGAGCTACATAAGGGCCAATCTGCCCTTTGCTCAGCTGAGGCGATCCTTTCCAGCAGAGCTCCCAGGAGCCTCCCAGGAAGTGGATTAGGGCTGTAATTTGCAGGAATCTCAGCATGTATTTCTTTTATTGCAAAGCTTCCTAGCTACATTAATGCCCCATGTAAATGTATTCCTTGAGATTTCAGCTTGGCAGGCTCATAAAGCCACATAATCTTGTGCTATATTGATGGGAGAGGGAAGGAAACTGGCATTCTGTGCTGGAAGACCCACTACAATTTTCTGGGGGCTTCTGCTGAGAAACAAAACCTTTCTTCAGAAAGTGCTTCCGAGGGTTGATGACAGCAGCTACTGTCCTGTCACACTAAATGAAGAGTTCCACTCCTATTTACACTGTAACACAGTTCCATTTGTCTTTACTTGCCCTGAAGTGTGTTGGTTGCACTTCCTACAGTTTTCTGAATAACTGTATTTCAGTAGCAAGAATATTTTGATCATTTTGTTGCTGAAAGTACAAAAGGAAGCGCACAGAGCCAGAGCAGAATATATTACAAAAGCAGAACTTCTTCCTTCAAACAGATTCCAGGGGATTAAAGGAATGGGGGGGTAGGTATTGCTGCAGCTTGTGCATTATCACAGGCCTAGAATTCCCCATCCCCAGGCACTAAGCTGTGATCCCTGCAGCAGCAGAAGGGCTGAGTGCTGCTGCTGTTCGGGCTTGCTGAAAACTGAGTTAGGGCTGAAGACTGGAAATGCCATGGGTGGGTTTGTGGAAGTGGGGGGACAAAGAAACTAAGGATCTTGAGGCAGCAAATGCAAAGTTTGACAGAAGGGCTTTAGTGCTAGGGAGAAATAGAAGAGAAGGGGATTCGGGGTCATGGAAAAGATAATGTGGTAGGAGGAGCTGAACAGGTTAACTCTGCTGTTTGGGATGTGCTGTTGGGAACTCAAGTTGGTGTGCCTGAGGCTCACTCAGGAATGGGTTGGAAAGCTCTGAGAGCTCCCAAGCTGTCTGTAAAGGGAACACAAGCAGCCTACCTGCAACATACTAAAGGGCAGTGGAGGCAGCAGGGTGAAACAGGTTCAGCACCCTCACTACAAGCACCCTACCCTTCCCCTCCATAGAAAACCCACTCTCCTGGTTTTAACTCTTACTGAGCTGTTAAAAATGGGATGACAGGCAGGGAAATAAACCAAGACACGGCCTTTCTAGTCATGGAATCTCTGACATAAGGGTGTGTGAGCAGTCCATGGGTCAGAGCCCACCTAACCCAGGCTTCTCATGCTACTCTAATGCAGGCAAAGCAGATGAACTGGTGAACACTGCAAAGTTACTAATGAAGCAGCAGCTGCCATGGCTCTTGTAAAGCTGCTATTCCCACCACCAATGCTCAACAAATTACTCCTAGGAAATGTACTCTCAGTAAGCATTAATCTACAAAGACTGCACTGTATCTTCCAAGCTAGGTGAAAAAAACATACACTTGCTTTGTTATTCTTTTTATGTCAGCTCCACAGAACATTTTTGTTCAACTTGGCCTTGATTCCCAGCATACAATATGAGCCTTGTTAGCTTCTTCAGCATCCCTGTGCATTTGGGGCCTCCATAAAATGTTCTTTACTATGGTCCTCCGGGTGCTGAACACATCCTGTCCTGCACAGATCTTGTTCTGCAGTGAGCACGTAGCAAAGAGAGGTCACTCCTCATTTGAGCCCAAGTGTTTTCAGTTCTTCATTTCCACAAGATTAAGATCTACAAATGCCAGCTGTGGACTTAGTTTAAACACTTTTCTCAAATGCACTGGACTGTGTGACTACAAGCATCGAAATCTCTCCAAAGTTTCTATTCAATTCATGCAACACGTAATTGTAACTGAAAAATCTTCTTTGTTCTCAGAACACTGAACAGACTCTTTTTGGCCGTAATGGGTGGTTTAGGATGTGTGCTTTTAACAGTGCTGTCACAAAGACTCTGCCTGAGGGTGGTGACTGTCACCAAAAACCTAACGCTCAAGTTGCAAACACTTCCGTGGGAACCTATGACAACCAGAAAAAGCAAGAAAGAGGAATCCCTTAGAAAAATACAGCAATCCAGAAGTAGGACTCCTGTTTAACTCAGTTCCACTGACGGCTTTTTGTACCTGGAAATCTAAGAAGGTTGTACCAGATTCCTGGAGACTGTCTGCCCACCCAGGCTACAGTCAGAAACAAAACTACTCCCTTTTACACTCGGACTCAAGAGGCCAGGTAATAAAGAAGTGACAGACACATCACCACTTTTCTCCTCTGTTAACTTGTTTAACTGCTTCCTGAAGTAATCTGTGCACATACATTTGAAGCTTCCATATATGGTGTCTTTCTACTATCAATACAAAAAATGCACACCAAAACAGACAATCTAAATTAGCTCCTCTTAAGTGGATTCCTCATTAAAAAATCAGTGGGATATTTTGGGTATTAAAAAAAAAAATAAATTACCAATTCTTTCTGTTCCTTTTAAAAACATAAGAGAGGCTGGAAAGAGAGGCTGACTATTGCTGTAGATCACCTGCTTCATTTAACACAAATGCATGGAAAGGAGACCACGATAAACTCTGTGTGTGACTACACTGATAATCCTTCCGAATCCGGAGTGAAAGAAGAACCCCTGGCAGATGAAAGGGACAGGAGTAGCTTGTCTGGTGAGCTGTGGGTACAGAGAGGCTGTTTTACAGACATAATGTGGTCGGGCAAGATAATCTCACCTTTGCATTGCACGACTGAAACTGTCAGCTGAGCTATTTCTGATTTACAACGAAGCGTAACGGGAGCATCTGGTGATCTTAGCTGCTGTTCCACTGTGTGTGCTGCTTATTGCCAACAGTGAGTAAATATTAATATCTCTCACAGGCCTCACTCAAATGGCTCACCATGAAACAGCAGCTTGCATGGTTTTCTTCACATCCCCCTCCTCAGACATCCCCCCTCCAACTTCTGCCTCTCCGGGTGTTGCAGAACGATGTACAAAGCATAAGGCACAAGACAAACATTCTCTGGGTAACCTTCTGTAGCTGTGGCCATATAAACAAACCTTTGCAAACGTTCATCTGTGATAAAATTTTCAGAGTACTGCTTCTCAAGATGACAAGAAAGAATATATTATCACAAAAGTACTGACAGCTCTCCCTCCCAGCTGATGACAGATAAAAGATTCACTAAACAAAGTTCCCTGAGATACCCACAGCAGACAGTCTGGCATCAGTTCCTATGGAGGGATTGTACCTCTCTTCTGAAGGAGCTGCACTGTGCACGGCTGGCCTCCTTTTCTGACTGTGGTGGGCACCCCAAGCAGTCACACGAGAATGTAAAAGGCAAATCCACAAGGTGTGGAACTCGGAGTGCCTGCCTGGCTCTCACGCGAGCTTGTGCTGCAGAGGCACACGTTCCACCAGGGCTATGAGCTGTGGCTCACATCTGTGTCCCCCCTTTCTAAACTGACATAGAACGTTTGGTACAAACCCAGTTCCTGTCAGCAATTTCAAGTAAATCAAATTCATCAGTCGTGGTAGTTGCATGAGAGTCAATGGGGAAGATAAAAAACGGTATTTTACATTTTCCAGAGAACTTGGGCACCTTGTTCAAAACAGGAAGATTCTATTTTAAAATCAGTGTCAAGATCAATGAAGTTTTAAAGCCAAGCTCAAAATAAAGAGAGGATTTCTATTATCTCAGGACCCTCATCTCATAATTATTGGCAAATGCAATGTTTTCCTCGGTATCTATTTGGTAAACCAAGAAGGCCAAGGTGAGTGTCCCAATCCATCAGAACTGTCCGGGAAAGGAAAACTGACGCACTCTTCTCCAATTCACTCCGTGTCTCCCTGGCAAAAGAAAAGAAAAAAAAATGTCCAAACCACAAGCCACTTAAGGTCACAGAAGAGATAGATATTTATGGACCTTCTCTTGTGTGTGTATGTAATTATATTAATTAGATATACTGAAGACAATCAGATTTGCATCATCTTTGCTGGCAAACTGTTTTCATTCTTTGCCTTTGATTTTGCCCATCTAATCACCAGATATTGTCCCTTATGCTGAAACCCAAGGTGTTTCTGGACAAGAACCTGAACCAAAGGGTCAGAACAGCAGAAATCATTGCTAAGGCTGTTTACAAAAAGACAGGCCATATGAAATGCACCAAATGTTGTTTCTTCTGGCTTGGCCAGACAAAACACCACCTAGCCCGCCTTCAAACAGTTGTGTGAGATTTGATGTTAACCTGAGAGCAAGGGTTACAGAAGAGAGAAGGCAAGAATGGTGACTTGCTAGTAACACAATCATAGAATCATAGAATCATAGAATAGGCTGGGTTGGAAGGGACCTCAGAGATCATCGAGTCCAACCCTTGATCAATTACCGCCACAGTCACTAGACCATGGCACTGAGTGCCACATCAAGTCTCTTTTTAAATGTCTCCAGAGATGAAGAGTCCACCACCTCCCCAGGCAGCTTGTTCCAATGTCTGATCACCCTTTCTGTGAAAAATTTCTTTCTAATATCCAGTCTGAACTTCCCCCGGCACAATTTAAGACCATGCCCTCTTGTCTTACTGAGAGTTGCCTGGGAAAAGAGACCAACCCCCGCCTGGCTCCATCCTCCTTTCAGGTAGTTGTAGAGGGCAATGAGGTCTCCCCTGAGCCTCCTCTTCTCCAGGCTGAACAGCCCCAGCTCCCTCAGCCTCTCCTCATAGGATCTGT
>VWZY01009115.1:134466-169380 GCA_013399075.1 Chloroceryle aenea
CTCTTCGATTGGCTCGAAAGCTCTTCTAAATTGGATGATACAGTGAGCATGGAGCAGCAGAATAGCTTCCATAGCAACACACACTCTCTGCTTAGTTATTTCTAGGGCATCTGTCACTGACTCCCTTCCCTGAAAACAGTTGCAGGGAGAGAAGGTTACTTGCAGACTCGTAAACAGCCACCTACATGATTTTAGAAGTGCATCTGTATTATTATCAGTGCACCTTGCAGGGGCAGGCAGCAGAAAACTACTGCTCCAAATTGATTATAATGCAGATTTGTATTTTCCACCACCTCCCAAACAAAGACTTCGGTGCAGTCTACAAATAGACTACAAAACACCTTGCAAGAGCCCAATATTCTAGGTTAAACTTTCTGAAGCCAGAAAGATTAATTACACAAGACTATGCCACCTAGAATTACATACCATAAATTTCCATGTCTAAGCAGAAGAGAAGTCTTTGGAAAAGAGTCTTAAATATGTGGAAAATCTTCCCCCAATCCCCTTTTTCTGACAGCATATCAGATATTTTTAATTATCACATTTCCTCACCGTCGCAGCGTAGCAAAACAAACCAGCAGCATAGTTTGAAGTCCATCCATACCAAATCACAAACCCCCGTGTCATTATAAGGCTTCTGAGTTCAAACCACTGCACTGTGTCTTTACAGATTTCCTTGTGTTAGTCCACAAGTGAGACAGTATCAGTAGCTCTCCTGATTTTCATCACCTTGGAAACACCACTGTATGCAGGAAAACTAATCCCAGGAAAATAAATATCGATTTATTACTTGCAATACAATAAATTTTTAATTCTGACTCTTCTGTTTGAGGTTCTTATGGAATTCTGCAATAACTGAGGGGAAAAAAATCATTTTGTATCAGAGTCAGTCTGTATCTCAGCAAGAGCAATTATGATTGTGATTTTGCAGATTATGAGCATAAAGAGAAAAAGAAATCAGGTCTGATGACCACATATCACTTCCCTCAACAAAAACACAGGGCTTCTCAGCAAGACAGACCATAGTTGTGCACAGTGTAATATTCATGTTAAATACTGCTTGGATTTTAACATGTACATACAGAAGAAACTATCAGGTAGTAGTGGTCTAGGACACAGCAGCAGCTACTAAAATCAGTGACAACTGAGAGAAAATGTTACTGCTGTTCTCTTGTCATTTAATATTGTGTGTGCTAAAACAGACTGAGAAGCTTTTTTATAAATTGTTTGGTCTGTTTTTTAGTGAACAACACTGAAGATGTCACCAAGATCACACATCAAGCACATATTTAGTAGGTGAAATGTTGTTTTCAGTATATTTAAGTCCACTACCGTGTTCACTGAACAGTGAGTCACTGGAGAAGATATTAAATGTTCTGTACCTGAGAGAACAAAATATATTAGTAAAGAAGAAAAAGAAAAGGAAGAAAAAAAAGAGTTAATCTGAAAGAGAAGAAAATTTTTTTTTTTCTGAGCTAGTCTTTGTCCAAAACAGCCCGTGTGAGCTCTAATCAGCAACACATACTGATTTAGACTTTTGTATCTGCTACAGGTTGCTGGCCCTTTCTTTTCTTTTTGCTATCTGATTTGAGCTGCTTTTAAGCTTAGAAAGCAAGCTGGACATATATTATGATTGAAAGACCTACTGTCACAATTTCCTTCCACTCCCTCCAGCTCTGCGCTAGCTTCTCCGGTTCCCGCTGGATGACTGGTGCGAGGTGAGAGCTGGATGGGTAATCTTGCCTGGCTGGACGTCCAGAGCAGGTAGATCACAGCAGCAGAAGATCCGAGAGCTCAGACAGAGCCAGGGGGTGCAGGTTTTACAGACCTCTCAGAAATGGTGGTGCAGATGAACTCAGCCTGCATCTTAACCAGATACAGCTTTCCTCTGCTTGCAACCATTCGCATGGCTCTGCAAGGTGCACGTTTCTCAGAGTAAATGAAGGACTGATTTGCACAGATGCAAATGGCAAACTATTGTGAGTTTGTGCAGTGCTGCTAACAGGCACGATGCACCTCTCAAACGACCCCATCAGAGACAGTCTGGACCTCGGTTTTGTCAATGCTTGGCTTGAGTGACGTTTACATAGTGATGAGCAAGTTAGTCAGTGTCTGGCTTTGCTCTTGTCATCATTATGTGACCTCATGCCTTGCATGCCAGCTGGAGGTTGGGTCTCGTGGCAAACCTTTTTGAGCATATGCCTTTTTCCCTAAGATACCTTTGCTTATGTTTTCCAGTACTTAAAAAGGAGTTCCTCAACCACTCCAAATCATTTAGGTAGATATTTTCATTTATCCCATCTGTGAGGAGAGAACCACTGCAAAAAATCTTTGCTTCTGGAGCTAGTGAACCAGCAGTAAATCATGGTTTCCTTTGCTGGCTAGCAATCAGAGTGAGGTAAACCCGGATTTTGTTGCTGATTTCATCTGCTGCTGCTGATAGCAAGTGAGTGTTAAATCAGGGGGTCTGCACTTCACTAAGGACTCCCAGCACGTAACCACAATGAGGCTTTTCCGATCTGTTTCAAAAGGGTCACTCTTCCTGACACTTCCTTTTGGTCTTCATACCAGGTCTGCCCCACTCTCTTTAACTCTGTGAGTGTTCTCGCTTTTGCTGAACCTGGAAAGCATGTTCCAATAGTAAGGAACCCTGGCAAAAGTGAGAGCAAAGCAATTGAATTCATTGGAGTAATAGACATTGGTAATTGGGGTAATAAACATTGGAGTAATAAACATTGGTAGAGCCCTACAAAGTTTTGTTGTCTGCAAGACTCATCAAATACTTTCTAAATGCCATTGCAACTCAGAGTTTGCTGTACGCCCTGAAGGTGAATGCACATGGGCTGTTTTGGACAAAGACTAGATAATAGAAAAAATTTATCTTCTTTTTCAGATAACATCAGAATACCAGTCAGGAGGGGCTGGCCTTCTGTCAGTGTGCCACTCTGCCAGAAACACTGTGAGGCAGAGGAGCGTTAGAGCCAGTCCAAGGAGAGGGGCAAGGAGCCCATAGCCCAGACATTAATTACATCAGCTTAACTCTAAGGCCACACATCCACAGCAGGATTTGACAGGAATGGCTTCTATCAAACAGTAGCAAAACAGCACCCGATAGTAGAGCAGAAGCACTCTGCCCCTTTAGGAGGAAAACACACACCTCTTCCAAACGCCTGTGAGGGGGTTCAGTATTGAAATGCTTTCCTTCCAAAATCCAGTACACGATTCTTAAGATTCTTATAAAGATTGCAGCAATAACAAACACACGTCAGTGCCTCATGGAAATGATTAATGAAAGTACCATTTCCATTAAATGGAAATCAGCATGTGCTCTTTCTAGGTTGGTTAACACTGAGGTGTGTCTCTAAAATGAGAGAGACTGCAAATTCACTTATAACTCAGTGTAAAGGTTCCAGATGAGGAAACTCTCCAGTTTCTGCAGGACTCTTCTTAAATCTCACTCTAGCTCTAAACCAAATCTTTCCTGTGCACAAGCTTCATATTTGCTCTCAGACCAGGACTAAGCTTAACTCCTACCTGATAGTTACATTGCTATCACGAAAAGCAGAACAGAATCCCTTGCTTTGATGCTTCCATTTTCTGGCAGCACTAACAGGAAAAACCATGAAAATTATAAAACAGCTGTATCCCTTAAAGAAAAGAAAACACCATAAATCATTGTTACGATATGAAAGCTAATCTAAATTGGGCCATATTTCTGGGAGATGAGTGTTCTATTTCTACAACTGTGAGTGCTCTAAACTCTGCTGTAAATATCCATTTAAATTTTTAAAGCTGAATGAGGAAGGTGAATCCAATTCAACTTATTTTTATGCTGTGTCAGTTAGCTTTCATTCACCCAAGAAGCAGAGAGAACAGCTCGTACCTTCGCTGGCACACTATGCCTGGCAAATAATGGATCGTATTTTTGCATCAGTAGCACAAAACAACTGCAGCTAAAATGAGGACTGACATACAAGCAGGTATCAAGATCCATATCTGCTGTAAAACACATCACAGGGTAACGAAGGGAAAATGTATTTTCTCCAATTGCACATAGCTAACCAGGTCACAGAAAGATTGACACATTCGAACTCTCACTGAACTGATTGACACCTCCTTTAGTTGTCTCAGATGTCAAGAAGAGAACGCCGATAAAAAAAATTTACAAACACCTTCAAAAAAATTAATGAAGAATTACCTCATCTCTTCACAGTCAATTCTAAAAGCAAGAAAAAGGAGCCAAACCAAATATTTGAGACAAATTAGTTGAAATAATTCTCTGGTTTAAGGAAATAGTTCAACATTAAAACCTAAATGTCTTCAATATCTCATTTTGAATGCACTTGCAATGCAGTTTTTGTTGAGAGAGAACTGGAAAAAAAGCCTTACATTACCAATACTTTCAATATCATCAGAATAAACCTAATTATCTCATTAAGTGATGTGACTACTGAGACTCTTAAGATGTTCTGCAGCTGCACGACAGGTGTCAGCACCAAAAAGTATGGCAGCAGCAGCAGGTTCATCATTGGTACGTCTCACTTCGAACCCATCAATCCAGACAACTTCATTCATGCTACCAGGACTCCATATACATGGGTCTATACACATGACTTTAAACCTGTTTGCTGGTTAGTGGATATTTTAATAGCAATAAGAATAGTAAAATAAAATCAATATTTTAAAACTGCCAAGGATATTCTCCAAATGAATCAGTTACTGGCATTAATTCCCTGAAGCTATTTAATCCTCAGTTACTGACACAAACTTTCAGATAGGTTCAAGTACCAGAGATTCCTGTATCAGCAGCCTGACTGCATTCAGCTACCTACAATACATCCAAAGCATTCTTTCAGCAAATATATGTTCTGCTAAGTAGTTGAGGATGATAGATAAACTCTCATAGATGATGGAGAAGTAAGGTAATGAATATATTTCTAGTTAATTGCTGTACAATAATTAAGTATTTATTGAAGGCTCACCAGTACATTGGACATTGTCCTTGTGAAAGCAGAAAACACCATTTCAGCAATGAAAATATGATGCTTCCACATAAAGAAAAATACTTTTAATAAGTCATCCATGGCACTTTCATGAAGTCAGTTACCAATCCGAGGCAAAGATAAAGTGCAAGTACAATTTAAATATTATAAACTGTAATATAAACCCCATAAATGTTGTTAAAAGAATACTGGCACCCCTCTTTTTCTGTTGAAAGTCTCCTCGAGTGCCACCAGATCCATCGCCATCTAACAGTGGGGTTTGGGTAGAGTTCTGCATCCTTCTTCTCTTAGCATTCCTTTTTCTGTTTTTCTCCTATTATTCATTAAATTTGTTACAGTCTTAACTTCCAACCTTGGGTGAGGCATTTTTCTTTTTCCTTATTCCCATTCATCCTCCTGTGGGAGGGAGGGAGGAAGAGGAGAAGAGGGTTAATAGAGAGGAACCCTGCTCTGTGTTTCCTGTGGCCTTGCCCCGAGCCCTAGACAGTGACACAGATACAGCATGCAATTTATAATATTCCCCATTTTCAAAAGAAAGTTTAAGTCTTCCCAAGCACACATATAATCAGAGGTTAACATATTCCAGCAGAGTCTAGGATATTCCACTGTCACTTCCCAGCTGACCCTGTGGATACTGTCAGCATTGCCACAGAAGAGCAGACACAGAGCTACAAACCCCACTGTCTGTGTTTTAAGTGCCTATGATGGTTGCATTTCCCATCCTGTTTTCACTGTAGCTCAATGGAAAGTGGAGTATTTTGACATGTCATGAGAGCACTCAGAACCATCCAGCAAATTAAAGAAAGAAATCAGAGAACTTTTAGAGATCTTGATCATCTGAAGATTCTTATTTTACAAAGGCAATATTTAGAGAGTAGAGATTTCTGAAAGGAATCTCACATTGTGATCTCACATTGCAGGGTATGGGATATGAATTCCTTTAATTTCTGAACATCCACAGAAAAGAACTCTGAGACCAAGTGGCAGCAGATTAAAAAGTCATCCTGAAAGAGGACTTCAGCACTGATCTCAAAATAGGGAGGAGAAAAAAGCAGTTTCTTAACATGCTCTCTGGTTTAGTATTTCAGTTTTGTAATGTTCTGCACTGCTACTGAATGATGGTAAAGGAAATAAAAAAACACCATTCTTTGGTGCCCATGTTCACAGAATCATAGAATCGTCAGGGTTGGAAGGGACCTTAAAGATCATCTGGTTCCAACCCCCTGCCAATGGCAGGGACACCCCCACAAGAGCAGGTTGCTCAGAGGCCCACCCAGCCTGGGCTTAAAAAACTCCAAGGATGGGGCTTCCACCACTTCTCTGGCCAACCTGTTCTGCATTTTTTCTGTATACTGTAACACATGACAGAGCTGATTGTTAATAATTCTTAAGACCTGCAGTCACCAGATGTGCAGCTGAAAAGAGAAGTGGGATCAATATCAGGGATAAAGGAAAACTGGTGAATTATCAGAAGAAACCATCAGAAACAAAAAGTAGCCCCTTCTGCTAGGCTTAGAGGGTGAAGGAAGGAAGAGAAGAGGCAGCATCGTGTTGTTGAATAATCAAATCTCCTGTTATGCCCTGTTCTGTGAACCCATCCCTGAATGTTTAATGCAGGCTGTGATTTCACCCAGTGCAAGGAAGCAATTTTTTACTTTCCCCTTTCCTGACTAAAAAATACAATAGAGGGAAATGTGTACAGTCAGAATCACTGATCCTGCCTAGTGATGCTCCTAAGTTTGACAACAACCACCCAACGCAAGCAGCCATGGGATGTGCTTGCTGCTCAGTAATACTAAGATCTTAAAATGAAACAGTAAGTGAAGAAAGCAAGTATATAATGGTGAGGATTTTTGCTGGGTTTGTTACTGAGCAATAAATAAAATCTTCACCCCCCTCCATCACATGGGTACTCAGTTACTCCAGGAGCTGCAAATGCTTGCACACGCAGAGAGCATCAGCCTCTTCCTTCTCGTGTGTAAAGTGAACAAGGCCTTCCCCGGCTACCACCCCAATCCTCTTGTTTATCTGGTGTTCTTGTACGTTGAATTTTGGGATATTGCTCTGAATTCTGGATCTTGAAAAATAATAATAATAGCACACAGCAAAAAAAGCCTACATTATTTTTTCTTTTTTCTCCTTTCAGCCTTAAAGCAGCCTCTGTCAACTTTCTCTACTGCCCTTTGTCCTGTGCTGCAATATTTTTAGCTCATAAATTATTAAAAACTCCTTTGCAATAAGAACTGCCTTTCCTAAACTGTGTATCCATCTGTACCAAATTGCCATCTACGTTTATTATAAGCCTGCCCTCAAAGCATCAGGGCCAGAGGAATTCTCTTTTCTGAGGCTGGCAACTTCATCCTTTTGCATATGTCAAAAATCCACTTTCTTATCAGGACGAGTCTTTTTTCCTGGTGGTGTCACTGAGCAAGAGCTGCTGTGTTCTCCTGATGTATTGTTGACTGGCTGCTGTCTTCTCCAGCTAGAAAATCCTTCTCAGTCACTGAAGGGAACAAAAATCTTAAACAAGCCTCCTCTCAGGACCACAAAACCTACTCTGCAGGAGTTGTGCCACAGTTCAAGGATGAGAATTTGAAATCTACCAACAACATTACTGAGAAAAGAGGTAGAAAGAGACAGCTTCCACCAGCTGAAAGGACAGAAAGGTTTTTAGAATAAGAGCAGCTTCAGAAGAGGTTATAAAGAAAAAGAACTTTAACTTAGGATGAGTATTCTTCACAGTCAGAAGGCTTTCTGTAGAATTTATTTATTTCCTCCTGACAGCATCATTTCAGATGCATATAAAGAGAGGAATTTGAAAGAGAACTTGTTTGAATATGATTAGAGAAAAGGACTTGAGCATGATGCCAACAGATTTTAAACTGCAATTCAGATTTGGTCATGAAAACCCCCGTGGCTCAAGGAAATGAAAGGAGAAGCCTTGCTCTGTAACAAGCACATGAAATTCTGCCACAGCTGCTCAGCCCCAGCCCCTCTGCCCACTCACGGTGCTCCACTAGCAGTTGTAAAGCACTACTGTGTCGAGCCTCTCTCCAGTTATGCTCCCATCTAGATGGTGGTGCAGGTCTGCACCTCTCTCCCTTGTCCTTAATAGCACAGGCTAGTGCAACTGGACCCTTCTACCTCCTGCTCTCATGGCTGCTTGCCGGCTTAAAGGGCTCCTCTGCATACTCCAAGAGATGATCAGCTACATAAATGAACACTAGTAACTCTGCTCTACTACCACATGCTAACTATCTATATTGATCTATTGCCACAGGTTTGAGAGAGGGGTTGCTGTGGAGAAATAAGGGCTTTTAGAAAAAAAAACAATTTGAAACCAAAAACTGTGGTAAGGATACAATCTGAAATCCAAATCCTCAGCAATTCATTCCCATAAATGTTTGGAATTAAGAAGGAAAAAAAGAAACAAAACCAAACTTGAATATTAAAAATAAATAAAAATTAAATATTTGAAACATTAAAAAAAATGTACATGGTCTAACTGTCACCATTTGCCACACCATCCTCTCACATTACGCAAACACTGACTCCCTTGGGTGTGTAAATTTAGGACAGAAGATAAAAGCCTGATTCATCAAATGGCACGTGACAGATCAGGAGGAGGTTACCTGTACTGCGACACTGGGAATTGCCTATAGCAGCAAAGGGAGCTCTTCCAACCAGAGAGCACTCCGTCTGTACCAGTGCCTCCTCCAAGTCTTCTGCTTAGTCACATTTCCTGCTGAAAACCAGGTTGGAGTGGGACAAAGGAGCAGGTCAGAGCAGGTCTAAATGATACACTCGATGGTTTGGTACTTGAAAGAGCAGCTAAATGGTAGAGCAGAGGGAAATACCTCACAGAGCCACTCCAGCATGGGGAAATGAGCTGCACCCAGCTTTCCAGTAATAAAGTGTCATAAATAAATCTTTCAAAGTTAGTAAGAGAAATAACAAAAGAGGCTCAGGCTTTAGTTTTGTTCCTGCTTTGTTGTTTTTTTTTTCTCTACTTAAAAAAAAAAAAAAAATCCAGCCCAGGACTCGTATTTTATTTAGCAAAGAGTCTGTTTGTCCTTTCTCTTATTCTGAACTCACTGAGGCAGTGTAGAGGCTGCTGTGAACTAAAGCCAACCAGCTCAGAGTCAGAAAAGAGCAAAGGAAAAACTGCTAGCTGTCTAACAGATGGAGCAATTAACTACACGAGGGGAATCCAGGAGAAGTAAGTGTGAGTAACTAGCAGGGAGCATGGCTTTCAAGGGCATTTTGCAGGCAGATCCCTTCTCTCGCTGTTAACTCCTTCTTCTTTCAAATCCTTGCCTTACAGTAGCAACCTGGGGGAAAAAAGTGTATTTCTGAGCTACCAGAAAATGGAAAAATCACCTGGGTTTCTGGGTACCAGTTCAAAATGGTATTAAATATTTTACTACTAAGCCCTAAAAATTGAACTGGGTACAATGTTACTGTCAGTCAAGACCCTGCTTTGTCTGACCATCTCTTATTTTCCTGGTCTTACTGTCATACATCTATCAAACAAGAAATACGATCTTTTGAGGCACTGTTTATCTGCAGTTCCTGATAATTTCAGCACAGATTTGCAGATGACATGCTATTAATTGGGAGTGTCGATCTCCTTGAGGGGAGGAAGGCTCTGCAGAGGGACCTGGACAGGCTGGAGAGATGGGCTGAGGTCAGTGGGATGAGGTTTAACGAGGGCAAGTGCCAGGTCCTGCACTTTGGTCACAACAACCCCAGGCAGTGCTACAGGCTTGGAGCAGAGTGCCTGAAAAGCTGCTTGGTGGAAAATGACCTGAGGGTGCTGGCTGGCACCCAGCTGAACAGGAGCCAGCAGTTGCCCAGGTGGCCAAGAAGACCAAGGGCATCCTGGCCTAGATCAGGNTCTCTATGATTCTAGATTAGGCAAGACCTCAGATAAATTATTACTCTCTTTCATGTAATGCTCATCATCTGTTTTGCCTACTATTGTTGTAGCAATCCCATTTCTGCAATGACAGGGGACATTCCAAGCTGGCTAGAATCCATATTTTCTAGGTTGACATTAATTGTAGCAGTAGACTGGTATTAAGTGTTGATGCAAAGGTAAAAACTGTTGCTACCTGGCCCTCAGAAAACAATCTGAGGGTATGCAATGTATTTAACCTACTCTGCTGCAAGGTTTGCTGACAATCCTTTATTCATGTGCACACACACACAACATGTAACAAAATATAATCTTATATCTCATGGAATTTACATGCTCCACAATTCAAAAAGTTCCCATTTTCCTGTGGGATAATCTCTTTATGTCACTTCAACTGTGTGAAACAAATGGAAATCATAGTCAGATATAGAAAGGATGCCTGCTGAAGAGATAAAATATGCTTTATTGAAAGACTTCTATCAGTTTTATACATTATCTTCTAATTAGCTGTCAAAACAGCAACCAAAATAAATGTCTCAAGAGAGAACTGAGACCATGGAGTTGAAACAGTGAGAAAAGACAGCAGTTCATGGGGTACAAGGAAAGGTTTTCTCAGCATCTGGTTCTCCTCTTATTAGCAGCTGAAACAAAGCAGTCCAGAGAGCTACCAAGAAGGCAGTGCCACAAATACCATCCAAACACATACAGGAAATTCCACTTTTGGCAGATTAACCTACATCTGAGAAAGTGTCTCAGATGCAAAATCATCACATAAAAAGAACAGTGTTCTTAGTGTTAATAAAAAGACAATGCTTTTTAATGGGAGAAAGAACCCTACAGATGCCCTAGAGATGGCAGCATGGAATATGCTGGCAGATACTACAAGGTTCTTTCTCTACTGCATGTGGTATTTGGTTCTTCCAGGCAGGAGGATGGCAAGTGAAACTCACAGAGTCTTTCATAAATTTTAGTGCTTGACATCAACTTTTCCGAGGCTCTTCTCAGACCCAAGCACTTGTTTTCCAGAGAGCCCACTGTGACACGCTGTGGGGTGACTACAGGGTTACGTAACACACAGGCACATAGTTTGCATCAGGTAAGGGAAAGTAAATGCATTGTTCCTGTGAGACAGGCGTGTCAGCTTGCATGATAACGGAGAACAGACTAGGAAGTCATACCTGTCCAGGTGAAAAGCTGGATACCATTGGTATATCCCCAGTACAGTAGCAGAAAGGTAAAAATACCTGCAACCTTAGATTGCAGCTAATGATAGAATTGAGTTTTCTGTGAAATAAAATTCAGAAAATGCTGTTGCCATATAAGGTAAACTCAAAGCAAGCTCCAGAGAGCAGGAGATACAGCCTGTTTTTCTCAACATGCATCCCTCCTACTACAAGCTGGCAAGTGAACTTTTCTCCCAGTATTGTGAACCACCTGCATGTTTTGCACTGCTCTGTTTTCCTGGAATAGATCAATACACAGGAAAGCACGGGGCACTGGCAAAGGAACCGAGGAAAGAAGGCACATTAACAGGAATTCCAAGGTATCTGAAGTTCTGTTTAAAATGCGATATTCTTGGAACTGGTCCTGAAAATGAGACCATAAAAAGGTAGTGTACAATCCACTTATTTTAAACACAACCCTTTTCTACCATGGCACAAAGCATTGCTGCTTATGACCGCAGACAGTACAAGGATTTTGTCTTTTCAAATGGTGGTAACAGGGAAATATAATTTTAAGGAATTCACCTAGCCTCCCGATAAAAGGCTCCCCCATTATGTAGCCACTTAACTACTGCATCTTAATTTCCTAACAGATGCTGTTAATATATTATATAACATTTAATCACACGTGACATTGGTAATACATATTTGTAACAACTACCTAACTCCTTTCCTATTTTTTATGAAAATGTGCTTATTTTTCAATGAGAATAAAGAGTTATGACCATGGTTTAAAGAGATATGTAATGTGAGCGAAGATCTAAACATAGCGTGTTTAATAAACAGTGCTTGGGCTATCTACAGTTCAGGAATTGTATCAGCTCAAGTCTGTTTTCCATATGATCACCTTTCTGCAACAGAAAGCACACAGAGAAATGGTGGCTCCTTGAAGGAGTTCCTCATTTTAACTAAAAGCTAGTGACTTTCTTAGAGGGCAATACAAAAACACAAATGAGATTTTGAAATACACAGTTGACACAAGTGTCTGGGAAAGGTATCTCTGATCCACTGTGAATATCATACCAAGGAAGTTCAAAGAGCATCAGATGCCAGTCCAACTCAGTAGCATGTAGCATCCCAGTATGTAGCAAAAGTGCTGCAAACCAGTAAAACTCACAATGGCTGCATGAGGAGCTACATAAGGACTGATCAGTTACGTGGATAATTTTCCCTTCACAAGCTTCTGTAGGTAGATACAGAATGGGACATCAAAGGGAGCAGGTGCTCCCACTGTCTAGCTCAGACTGGTTTCATCACGAACGCATTGGGACAGTTTGCTAGAACTGAAAGAATTTCCAGTTCCTCCACCTTCCCTGCAGAGGGAGAAGCAGAGCAAAAAGATGAAAAGGGAAAAGGTAAGCCTTCTGTGCTGTGATTTTCTAAGGAATGATTTCTGTCATTTACTTACATAGCAATTCTCCACATGTGCCTGCAATAATCTTCCCTAAAGTGTTAATGATGCAACTCTATAGGTAAGTAACTTTGAGACACTCGGGAGAAAGAATGATTCAAGCCCTCTTATATAAATGGAGTGGAAGAACGCTTAGGAGTAGTCACTCAGTAAAGCCTCAGCCTTGGACACAGAAATGAGACCGACACTGCAACAGCTAAAGATGGAGCATTTTACAACAGCTTATTCAATTAAACAAGGAGGCCAAGTTCCCCCATAAATTCTCTTGCCTTTCCCTTGTGTTTAATAACCAAACAACATCAGCGCACAGCAGCAATGCCAGATTGGTCTGAGGGGAGCGGGGCGAGGGGCTGTGTGGGGTGTTGTGCATGGTTTGGGTTTGTTGTTTCGGTTTTGGTTGGTTGGTTTTTTGCCCAAACCCGTTTCAAATGCAAACATTTTATGAATTTCCAAATTATCTGCATGCTAACAGTACCAGAATGCTAAAGACAAAAGGGATTTTCCTCATTTCTTACATGAAAAAATATTAATAGTCATAGTGACCATCATCACAGTTTGTTTATAAATACCAAGAAAAACCCTTTTTTAGCATGAATATATAATGTCTTTTTAGCCTATAAAACCTTACAACTCAAGGATTGCCTTTTTGAAGTTTCATCATATTTAAGGAACTGATGATAAAGTCACAGCAAAATGTGTGTGATGGAATAAAAAAAAATAGAATATAATTGGATATGGTGTAATAAAGCACATTGCCCATGCTTAGGTGTAGCTGCAAACAGCTTGAGTAACAGTATTTGTAAAGCAGACAAAAACAGAACTTCACAGCTTCAGAAGTAAAGAAATCATTAATGATTTGATTTTCTGAAATACAGAAAAGGAATTTGGAACCACACAGAAAAGTATTAGGCATTTATTGACTCTGGATAACTGAGATTTCTTTCCTCTGGACTCTGAGAAACAGATTCTACTCAGGTACTTTGCTCCTGATCCCCAGTTTTGGCTGGCACAATTGAAATACCACCCCTTGTCACTGAGAAGTTTCTTCCTGCTGACAAGGAAGAAAGTTGCAGGTTTCCTTTCTATTTTTCATGTCTCCTTGTGCTTATTTAATGAAGTATAAATATGGATGACACCTTCCTCCTTACATCAGTGAGAAACGTACAGAAATACACTCAGCTGCAAAAGTACCTCCTTTTTTAACCAAGCTTTAAGTAGTTCCCTTGGTTTTCATTATTATAGATTTACACTTGCCTCCTTCATGTGAGCCACTCAATGGCCATAACAATGTGTCTGTGTAAGCTCATCACACTGATTTCAGAAACAAACAAGCAAACAAACCAAAAACCACTTGGAACAAGAAAATCCTGATTCTTTAACTTAATTTCCACTTCCTACCGGATGAGTGCTCAACAGTGATGTTTAGATGTTGTTCTTTCAGGCATGCTTGCAGACCTGCAGACAAGGCTGCGGGCACCAGCTCTACCTGTGCTCCAGGTCACTCCGTCCAAATCCCCTTCAAACCACAAACCTTATCACAGCCTTAACCTGCCACTGAGCCTGCAGCAATGTGCTGCCAGGGAGCAGCCAGAGCAGACCTGCTGCACCAGGAGAGGAGGTCAAAGTCACCACTGAACACACCAGCACAGCAGCCTCATCCACAGAGACACAGCCCCCCGGCTTCCAAGCAGTGTAAGGCTGCCCAGAGCTCAGAGCCCCCAGGTCAGGAAGCAGAGAGGGTGGCTGGAGGTCCAGGGGGAGCCCAGTCTGGGCAAATACTGTCTACCATTGCCAGCAGGCTCCTGACCTACATGCTTTTTTGGCTACAGTAGTTTTGCCTGTGGTCAACTCATGTGCAGATGCCTAACTCTAAACCAGTTTGTGGTAAGTACCCATTTTGTTAAATAAAGAAGGCATACAATACATTCTGTGAATGTGGTTTGTATTTGGACTTAAGAAACACTCAGATTAATTAAAAACATAATGCTTTGTAACACACTGACCTCTCTCTAATCTTTAAAAGGATCATCAATACAGTTAACAAAGGTGACGGAACCACATGCTGTGGGTTTTTAAGGAAAAATATGCTGGAATCTCATTGCAGAACCTCCTTATACATCAAAGACAATGTTATATTACTTACTGTTGCAGGATACCAAGAGTTTGGTATCTGAGCTTGTAAAACTGATGTCTTGATTACTAAACAGATAGAATCGAATCACCTTTAGAATGATTCACCCTCAGCAGAAAACTTCTGCTTTCAGAAGTGAACAAGTAACCTTAAGAAACACAGTTTTATTTGGCCATATCTGCAAACATTTGTATGTATGTGTGGATGTGTAACATTTGGGCTTGTTTACATGTGCAGATACTTTTATTTCTAAGAAAGCTACATGGTGGCAATTGTGGAAATCAGTGTGTGCATTGTGTTTTACATGTCCTTGGAATGAATCTTGTACAAGTTTACATACCAAGACTGTAGCAAACTCCAGCAAGTTTGCAAGTAATGCATTTACTTCAGCAGTAACGCAAGGAACACTCCACTATATTCATGCCACATGGAACTAGTTCCTTGGTATAAAATGTTTTCAGCTCACACCTTGATGCCACAAAGGGTTCCTATAAAAACTGTGTTATCACGTCCAATTAAAGGAGTCAGTGATTTTAATCAAGTTTGTTTAGATTTCAGCTGAAATACAACACTGAATCTCACAGCTGACTGAGAAAAACATCCAGAGGAACACAAGCACATAAGGAGAAAAGTAAAGGCATGCCTACTGTTTTCATGTGGAAGGACAGGAGCACAGAGAAATTTAAACTATTTACATGCATTGTAGACACAAGCATACAAATAGGAATTTTAGATTCATGCCTTTCAGATTCATATACTTGGGTTTTTTTCAAATGAGGCAAACTACAAAACTTTAAACTCATTTTTAGCTGTTCAATTTATACCAGAATAAAGGAACATAGTACTAAATCTTCTTTTTCATTCTTTACACAGGTTCTTTTGTACCTAGTTCCTAAAATTGTTCTATTTGTAGAACTATATGTTTTTTCCAGAGTTTACCAGAGACCAAACTTTTATGTACAGGCAGAAAAAGACACTGCTGCTGTAATTATACTTCCTCCTATCACCAACAGTTAAGAGTCCTACAGTGTTCAGAAACACAGGCTGTGCCACTGCACACACAAATAGAAAAGAAGTTTTTAACTGGAAAAGCAAGTTTTTTCCTAAAAAAACACAACCAACCAACCAAAACCAAAGTAGCAAACAAGAATCTCTAGAATTAAGTGGGTTTCCTAAGTCCAAACCCACATTCGTTTGAGTGACTCCAGCCATAACGCACGTCTGAAGGCACATGGTGGAGGCCTGGGCCAAGACTGCCCTGAGAGGTGGTGGAGTCCCCTCCTCTGAAGACTTTCCAAACCCACCTGGACACTGAGATCCTGGGCAAACTGCTCTGGGTGAGCCTGCTGGAGCAGGGGGGTTGGCCTCGATGATCTCCAAGGTCCCTTCCAGACCCAAACTCTCTGCGGTTCTCTGATACCTGTATTTCAGCAAGCTTATGCTGTACTAAGAAAAATGAAGCTTCCAGTTTCAAGATTTAAGAGTGAAATACTCCATATTTAATAGTAAATTATGTAGTGCATTTCTTTTGAAAAGAAGTTATTTGGAGATGCTGCCAAGCCACTGACACAAATACCACGTGTAAAGACTGTTGTCTGATTGCTCTACTTTTTTCTTAGTATTCTGGCTTTGCTGATATCCTTCAGAGATTCACCTAATTCAGAACGGGCAGCCATGGATATGCCTGCAGGAGAAAGGGAGCTCCTCCACAGCTGCAGGAGGAGATGCATCTGTGAGCTGACATTGGTTATGTACCCAGGAAAAGCAGAAAGAGGAGCTTCTCCAGCCTGCTGGCTCAGGAGCCATTATTACTCCAAGGAAGGGGATATTGTAAGTGACCTGGATTCCTTCTGTGTACTGAACTCTGACACAGGGGTTACAGCAGTTTCTCCTAATATTTTCCCTCAGTTCTCCATTCAAAACCCTCATGAATTCATATGTAAAAACTGAGTGGCTTGCAGATGTTTCTTCAAAAAATGAAGCCTGGCTATTCAAGTAATCATTTTTAGCAAGTTGAGGAGAACAATGAAATGTTCATATTGTGACTGCCCAGCATTACTCCAATCGGTGATTTAATATCGGTAACTGAAAAAAAGGAAGAATTTTCTCAAGAAAGATACCACTGCTACACTCCATGGGTGTTTTTACAGCCCAGGAGAGTCTCTAATTTGAGAGAAAAGGCATCATTTTAATCTATTTGATGTATTTGCTCATGAAAGTGCCACCTTTCCTTAATGGAGGATAGTCCAATCTTCTAAATTATTATATAAGGTAGTCTCTTATTTTCTCTCTCCTGAAAAAAGCAGTTTCATCCATATGTGCAAAGAGTGCAGGATTCCATTTTTCCTAATAAACTCACCAGTGAACAAGGCTCTGCTCTTCTTTTTTGTTCTCATTAGCAGGTTGAAAAAAAACAATTATCCCAGCAAGACTCTGAGGCAAGGAGGCAAGAAGAATCTCCTTAAACTGAGTCTTCCAATCCCATCTGTTCAGAGCTAAGCCTGAATTTCCCAAGGATGACAGTTTATGTCTGCTTCCTGGTAAGGCAAACAAGTAATCAAATATGATAAGTTGGCAAAATGCCAAGAAAAAAAAAAAATCAAAAATGTCTTCTATTCAGTTCAGCAGAGGGAAATACTAACCACAGAAGAATCAGAAAGAATCAGCACAGCACATCTACACATTCAGACATTCAAAGGCAGCTCATTTTTTCTGCTTGACTAAGTTGCCAAATGCTCCCTTCACAGATGATATTCTCTTAAACAGAAGTTATTTTTAAGCACTTGTTATTTAAATTATTGATCTCTATATGCATTCTTATCAAAACATACCTATAAATACCAGGATTTTATCCATGTGCTATTTTCTGTTTCAGATTTGAAATAAAGTTTTTTGTCAGGTGTTTACTGTGTCATTGCCATAGTTCAGAAAAATGAGGGCATTTCTAAGAATTTTCTGCCTCAGAAGTCAGAAAAGAGTATGAAAATACAGCTGAATTGTCTGTAGGAGACATGTGCGTGTCTTTTCTTTTATTTTTTTCCCCTTCTTCTTTTCTAGACCAGTATCTCTTGTTTGGTAAAGATGTATCTGACTAAAGTACTTCTTATCTTCCATTTTCCTCACATTCTTCCTCCTCTTCTGTACCACATAGTTAACCTTCTTCTAGATGCAGGGAGATTTTTCAGCTGGGGCTCTGAAGCTGAGCTTTTGCTCTTCTAGAAAGAAGATAAAATCCAAAAAGGAAGGAACAAAGATAAAGATCTGATTAATTTGTTTTGATTTAACAGGCAAACAGATACTGCTGAGCAGGAATCAACCCTCCAAAAAAGTAACATATTCTTCTGATGACAATTAATTATACTTTTCAAGATATCTAAGTTCTAGCACTCTAAACAGCAAACACTTCACTTTGATGACAGGAAAACATAGCAACACTCACTGTATAAGAGAATAATATAGATGAGAAACACATCTATGAATCACAGCAGAAAGCTAAGTAACCCTGCAGCAGATTCTTCCATCCAACCAGATCCGTGAAGGACAGAGCTTGAAGGATCTGTGCATTTACTCAAGCTAAAACATTAATAAGCTTGCAATATTAACACACCACCACACTTGTCCCAGGGACAGAGCCCTGGCACTCAGCCAGGACATTCCATACCATGCTGACACACTTCATGATGGCCTCATTATATTTACAGACCATTTTGGGGCACACCAAGGGCACAGCTACAAAGCTGGACCAACCCCCTGTACAGTAATCTGTATTTTACACCTGTGCTTTGTAGGACATGACACATTTTGTACACTACATGGCTTCTGAAGAGTTCCTATAAAGTGTGAGAGAAGAGGAAATTCAAGAAAATAGAGGAACATGTTTATGGGACGGAGCTATTGTCTCAAACCTCAGCCATCAGAAAAGAAACTCTGAGATCTCAGTGGTAAACATATAGGAAAAAAAAGTAGAAAGGAAGGCTCCTAAGAAGTCTTATACCATTACCCTACAAATTCCACCCTTCCTGTGGGGTCAGTATAAGTGAAAAATTAGTTCTGAGACAAAACTCCTCCTACTGAAGGACAACAGAAAAATTAGGGCCTCTAGTATACCTGTGACCATTACAATTGTGCCATTTTAGTCTCTCTCTACTCTTTCCTCTCCTGGGGTATTTAACACAATCCAGAAATTCCTTATCCAGGAGAAGCACTGCATTACCTTTTTATGTTTTGTTATTTTTCTACTACAAATCCTTGATCTTATCCAGTCATTGCTTTCAAAGACATTATTCCATTCTGTTGATGAAGTGCTCTATCACATCTGCTGGGGACTGGAGGTCCGTCGACATCGCTGAAAACACTTGTTGGAATTCTCTTCCAAGCCATCACATCCTTCCCTCGTGCAGATATTACGGAGCGTAAGAAATCGTTCCAAAGAAATCTGCATTGCAGTCATCGTCAGAGTGAGTAAAGAAAAGCTGATAGGACACTACAGACCAGGCAAATCGCTGTGATCTTCACAGAAAAGGTAGTGGATTTATTCTTCTTCTCTTTTTAAATATAGCTTTTCTTCTAGATTCAGATGCCTTCATGTTAAATTCAATATTTTTAGCACCCGCACGACAATCTAGAATTAAACTGCAGCAGTTCCTTAGCATCTGAGTAAGAAGGCAATGATAGATCACTGTGATTCTCCTGTCCTTGTACAGTAATCAAAGAATCATTTACCGAATTGCTTCCAAAAGCAGAAATCACACAGCTCCATCTTGTGGGAGACAGGGGAAATACTCGATTTCCAGCCCCGTGGTACTTGGCAGGAAGCGATTGCAACCGGGGTTAGGCGGCAGAGGAGTGCAGGGCAGCGATCGGCACAGAACTCTGATCGGTGATGTCCCCATAATCTAATGCCCTTAAAGCAAACCCAGACATAAGAATTTCCACCTCATTCGAACGAGGTAACTTTCCTCAACAATACAAGAAATACCTTCCTGGATTCTGGAGACAACTGTGGGATTGATCCTCATTCCTTTGCTGCAGTCTCCTTGTCCCACTGAGACCTTCAGAAAGGGCTGTACATCAGAAATCACGTTACCACATGCACTCCACAGGTGTTCTACTCCACAACAGTTCTACTACTGTTGGATTGCAAAGCGTAGCCTGGCTCCCTACCTCTTCCACCCTGCTGCTGTAAGATCAGCGTTGCAGGGAGAGAACCTTGCAGTTCTCAGCAAACACAAGTTTATAATTATTCTTCGTGCTTCTCTCCAGAAACTTCTCAGGTAATTGTGCACCATTTACCATAAAAGGTAAATTCCAGATGATGGCGTCAGGAATCCAAACTAAGACTTTTAGAGTGGCAAAAAAACACTAAACACTTGGAAACTGCTGAACACAAAGAGCCTCTTCTTACAATGGCAGTTATTCACCCTCTCATGTTGTAACCTCTATCCATTGACTCTTTGGTCATTAAGTGAGAATTTTATGGGAACTAGAGAGAAGAAAACTGCAATCACCTGGTTTTGCCCTTTCTTTTCTTTACTGTGCAGTCAATACAGTGACCAGGTCACCACCAGTGCTCTCAATGAACAACCAAGAAGGAATTTTCACAAAAAATCCAAATGTTATGAAGTTCTGTATTTGATATGAACAGGTATCAAAGATAAGATGCAAACATTAACTACAAACTTAATAAGAATGACTAAATAGGGGTTAATTGAATTGTAACTGAAAAATCATAAATCATTCAACTATATATTATTTATACATCAGCACTTGTGCCATGCTATCAAGAAAACTCCAATTTTTATAGTCGTGGCTATACATTTTACTTAGGGAACGTGTATTAAACACAGCAATCATAGAGGCCTACAGACTGAAATCCATCAAGAAAAGCATTCCTTGGTCTTCAGTATGTGACCTACTGTGAAGACTTCCCAACAGATTCTGATGTTTGGAACAATACTTTGTGTCTGGAGAAGCATGCATGTTTCTGAAGTTGCAGTCTAATGTAGTACTTGTCCATCAGGTTACCCCAGCACACATTCGCTGACGCTTTCTGAGAAAGCAGTGAGTAACACGACTCATGTGGCTATTCACGGGTGACTCCAGGAACATATTTCCCATTAATTCACAAATGAAATGTGAGAGTGGTCACAAATGACCACAAACATCACCTCAAGTCTTCTAGTTTGATTAAAAGGATAAATTATTTTAAGTATTTTCATCTCTTTTAATTAGTATTAAATTAATTTTCAGCGTGAGAGACAGAAGTCCTAAGAGAAAAAGCAAGGAATTGTGCACAGGAGGTTCTGCTGATCTTCAGATATAGCAGATCTGCATGATGAATGTCAACACAATAACCAAAGCCAGCTGCTTATTAAAATACTGGTTTGGACTACAACAGTCGGAGGCTGTCTGAATTTACACACAAGCAAAAAAAAATGCAGTAGAGAAAAATCTCATAAAAATACTCTAAAATCTCTATTCTTAGCCAACTTGCCAAGACTTAAGGGGAAAAAAAAACTAGACCAGAATGGCATAGTTGTTATTTCTCTGCAAAGCGTATTCCATGCCCCCATTGTGACAATTCATCACCACCTCACCTCCTTGAATTCACCTTCCACACCGAGAAACAGGATGGCATTCATCTCTTCCGACAGAGGTCAGAATGGTTACCCCCTGGACAGGACTGCCAAGAAAAATAGCTCATCTCCTCTGCTAACATTTTTTACTGTATGGAACGTCAGGAACAGTATCAACTTCATGTCTTGTTATTATTCTTGAAGTGATTTCTGTTTCTCTTAGAAGTATTATTATCCTTCTGAAACACTGAAAACCAGAAAAGGATGAACAAAAAAGAACCAAAGGAAAAGACTTTCCAAGGTTCATACCCCACCCTACCAATAGCTGTCAATCTTGACAAGAAACAGCTATTTCTGAATGCAGGTGGATGCAATAGCTTATCCTCTCTATCCAGTCAGTCCTGGGACCATATTCCACCACCTGCCAGCAGGTTTGCCCATTAGTGCCCACCACGGTAGGTTTTGCTGTGATACAGACAGCTACTGAGGAGAAACTGGGCTGATATTATCCATCTACCGCCCATTATTATCAGTCTACTTTGCATCTTTAGCTAAAGAGCCTTTGTATGACTTTGTAACCTTCATTTACCACCAAGATTAGCCAGGCTGAAATAGTAATCTACAGACAGGAAAAATATATTCCTCCATCACAAAGTGAAGTACCTTGAGCAGTTCACAGCTGGAAGAACTCTCTGGCTTTTCAAGAAAGTGCCCTGGGATTACTGCTAGAAATGTCATTTGCTCAACAGGACTACAATTATTTCATTCCCAAAATGTAAGGGATTAAAATTTATGTTAATCATGGTAAATATTAAGAAAGTGGTAAAGCATTTTTACAAGACAACCCAAACAACAAAAGAGCTGCTGAATGTTACATCTGGTATGAATAATATTTCAAGTGATATTCTGTGTTGCATACGGTGCTTAGAAGATAAATAACTGCACGCTGGCTGCCTGCAGTAGTCTGGCACATTTAATCACCCTTAACCTTATGTCCGTTTACTACTTGGGTGCGTAGCGTCAAAATGCAAATGGTATCAAAACAAGACATTAGAAATCATGTAGTATTTCCTGCTTTAGACTGAAAATCATACGACGATGTTATCCACAAGGCAGGCCATCCTAGTTAAAAACAGGACAAGGAAGAGTACAAACACTGCTGAACCTGCTGTGTTTCCCAGCCCCCCCATTTGTCTATTCCTTAGCAAATACACGTGTGTTTGGAATAAGGCATTGAAAGAGTAATCCTGAATTCCCTGTTAATCTAGATGGGAGATCTGGCTGCAGGAAGAATCAAACATCAGACTTAGGGCAGAGAGTATTAGAAGTAAAATGCCTAGAAGACTTTGCAGGTATCCATTTTTAATATAAAGGCTCTCATTTTATTATGCATGAATATGATTCTTTGGAATAATAGATGTTCAAGGGTTTTAACAACCTCATTACATATCTCTTGTATCAGATCATGAACATTTGCAGATGGGGTCATGTAGTAATGTTTCAAAGGCTAAAAAGTTAGATCAAGACATATTTTTCCAAAACTCTTCAAAATATTTCAAAATCAGGAGCCCTGCCCCATGTCCATTGCCCCATTCGGCGCTGGCGCTCTCTGTGGAATTCAGCCACACGCTGGTTAAGACGTGCACTGCTGTTTTACTTACCCCACTGTTCAATGCAATGATGACTACATCTGCACAACTTCATCCAAACGTAAGTAGGAAGAGTTTCATTGAAATAAAACAAAGCTACAAAAATGTAAAGCTACATGTAGTAAAACCCAAAGAAGAGATTAATGGAATTTACTCACAGTGTGCAAGGTTGTAAAAAAGCTTAGGTAATGATTGAGCACATCTATGGCAGTTTTGTAAGTACCACTTGGGAGGATTTTTCCTTTCACTAGATGAACAAAAAACATCAAAGCTGAATCAACAGGACTTTTGCAGATTTGTAGAAGTATCTTACAGCTTCCGTTTTCTAAATTTGTGTATAGTGGGTCACTCAATATTTTCCACGGGGAAGTGTCTCTGGTGTTCAGGGACACACACCCTGAGCCTCAGTGATAACCTGAGCTCTCAGGTGAAGATGTATGTTGACACTGTGTTTACTGAAGACACTGCTGAGTGATACTGAGCTTTATATAAGAGAAATGACTTCAGAAACTCTTAATACAAGGATGCAACCCCAAAATCCAGAAATAAAATGTGCACTTTCCCTTAACTGAAAGCTTGACATTGAGCTAAGAATACTTACGCAGCCTATTAAATACTGAACCAGTCAATGTTTAAAACATAAAGATTTAGAAGGTTAACGAACTGCAGTAACTTTAAAGAAACAGTTTTCAGTAACTTCTAACAGAAAGGCTAAGAGAAGATGGCAACACACAGTTGCAGGAATGATCTAGATCTAATTCTCTGAATGTAGATACGAGTATTCTGTTAAGAGCCTCATATAAAGAAAATCGTTTCCATTTTTATTTTTACATCACTTAGCTGCACACATTCCAAGAGAAAACTCCCTCCCAATAATGTTCATCACTTCCCCCCCCAAAAAAAATATACAGAGAGGCCATTCAGATACAACTGAGGCATTACATCTTCTTTCTTTAAGCTCTGTGACTGCATGTAAAGGGAAAATGGCTCATTGCTGATGAGAAGAAAACAGTGGTCCAGAAAAGAAAGATTTTTTGTCAGGATTAAGTAAAATGCAAGGGAAAAATAACTGAAGGGAGTCTAATTTCCTTTTTATTCGGTAACAACCGAGGACAAATTGTTAGAACACAGTCATGTTTAGAATTTAGGAGGCTAACAAAGTATTCCCAGTGTCAAATAACACAGAATTACCTCAGTGTAAGTGAAGTGATGGGTGCAGTGATCTGCACTGACTCAATATGGCAGCACAAGTGAGTTTCAGACAAGCCAAAGGGCAAAACCAGGAATGTTTTAAAGTGTTTCCTCCTAGGGGATACAGTCCTTTATCATATGTGTCAGCCTGTAGGCTGTACTGAGAACCTTCTGTAGGGTGGTAGATGAAGTTTAGGCTCAAATATAACTTCTCTTTTGTGAGAAGAGGAAGACAGAAGAAGGATTGTCAGGTTTATACACAGGCATGGTAAGCAGAAAGCTTTCTAGTCAGTAGACATGTGTTTATGGAGGTGTGTAAACACCTACAGTTGGGAATGTAAGAGTAGCCAACCCAGATCAGAGCAAAGGTCTGCATCTAACACTAACCATTTGTGGATGCCTAGGCAAGTGTGAAAGCACAGGCATCATACAGTGAGACTTCCTGAAGAGGAGCTCATTCTTCCAGAGCTGAGATCCTGGTATTTCATAGCTTTGGGTGGTATAGAACACCGTTACTTTTTTTAAACCCATGTAAACTTCTTACATCTGCTGTCTTCAAGATGAAAAGAAGGGTAGGGAGTTGAAGGAAGCAAGGCAAGAGGTTTGGAGTAGCAAAAAAGGAGAGACTGCAAAAGGAGAGAATAAATGGGAAGGGACTGCAAAGAGAGAATAGTATCTGAGAAGCAAGACTGTTTGAATAAAAGAATGAAAAGGGACTCAGGGCAGAAATTGTTTCCATCTGCAGCTCTCCATCCTTAAGTGACAGCACTGGGGGCTCTCTAGGAAGGTAAGAATCAGCATTAAGAACGCTTGCTGACAGCAGAGAAGAGGCACATTGTAACTTATTGCAGCTTGAAAAAGTGTTAAGGGTACTGTGAAATCCAGAAAGAAAATTAGTTCAGACTTCACCTGAGATATTGCTGAATTGCATGCATCTGTATACAACCCACCAATGAAGGTAGCACTTTTTACCTTTCTCAGCTATGCAACCCTGGACGTGTTCTGTCTCTCACCCCATATGTATCATATTCTGAGAGGAACAGTTCTACTACTGCCAGGAGTTGTTTTCAGAAGCAAAATATGGGGTTTTTACAAGGGTGGGGAGGATTGAGAAATCCTATGAAAAAACTGCAGAGGGGAGACAATGGTTAACTAGAGCACAAAGCAAGATGGGAGGGCAGATCTACCCTTAAGAGTGTGTCAAAGAAGGCATAGCAGAAAAAGTAATACTTACCCATGATGAGCTATTAATGGTACTGAAGCTGCCATTTGTTTGTTAAAATGAATGTGCTCGACTGTAGATTTTGTCAGTCTGTATATCCTGATTATCTGCACCACACAGCTCAGCAGTAAATTGCTGCAATTAACTTTGATTCTTTAGGATCCACAGGAGTAGCACATGCACATCTCGTGGCAGAATCAGAATTCAACTCTGAAGTCATGTCTAAAATGTTTGTGCAAAGTGAATGGTTACACTCAAAAATACTGACAAAATTCCGCAGGAATTCTACAGAGGTCAAAGGGAATATTGGATTCTTACATTTCCCGTAAGAAACCTTTTTAAAAATCCAAAGAAAATTTCATACATCTGTCACAGTAAAATCTGAGAAAGTGCAGCTTGAGTACCTCTCGTAACAAACACCCTGAGCATTCAGTCACCATTGTTGTGCACCAAATACGGGCAGTTCAATGACAATCAGTGCGCAGATAAAATGTTTTCCATGCTGTTCATTCTTAATTTTAGTAGCACATCAACTATGAAACTATCACTGATCCATCTGTGAAACCTATATAGAGTCAGACATTTTACCTCATAACAAATCTGCATAGCTTGCTATTTTGGGCTGTATGAGTACAAAAGAACTTGACACAAAACAAACGGCAAACAAAACTCCCTAGAATAAAGTTATAGACCTACTTTTGTTAGGAGAAACCACAAAGCAAGTGTCAGTACAGCCTTGGCAAGGGAAGAGAAAGCAAAATCTATAGGGAAAAAGCAATAATATAGGGGAACTAAGAGAGACTCCACAGTAGAAGATCTGCCAGGAAATAGCAAGTAAAAGCAATTAATTCACTGAATTACATTTGGGAAAGTGTGAGAAGAGTTAGGGCAGACATTTATTTCTGATAAAGGACTATTATACTGGGTTTTTCCTAACTTCCCAGTGCACTAATTGGCACTTCCCTGTGCTGAATTAACTTGGCTTACAAATGAAGTGTGTTTTTCTTCTTTGTAAAAGTTACTGTGCAGAACAATTAATTGTTGCTGTATCACTCCAGGATTATGTAGAAAATCATACACACATATAATGGGGTATTTTGTCACAACTCAGAAATTCTGTCAATAGATCATTTGAGACCAAAAGGCACCACAGGACTGGGCCAAATCTACTCAGCAGTGCTTGCTTCTCAGCTCACAGTGCAGTCTGAAGATCCTCTTTCTCTAGTCACTGCACCAACAGAAAAGAAAGGATTTTACAGATGTCACCTAACAAGCTATGGCACTATGCACTCCATTAAACTTCAGTCTGAGAAACAGCCACCAAAATTAAGCACATCCACACATCTCAACCATTCACAGCTCAAACTCTGCATGAAGACAATGCCCTGTGAGCTGGAGTGGCTGTGGCACACACGAATCTTCCATTAAGCTATAAACATGAGGAGATAATAATGTCATTTGAAAAAATTGCCAAATTATTTCCTGGGCTTTTGGCAAACACAGTAAAACCATGATTAAGATAGTAAAAAAGTAAACAAATCCCCCTTGCAGCTCCCTAATAAAGTGAAAACTTGCACCATTCATCTGGTAAATACAAATCCTTGGGAAAAAATAGAAACAATGAGAAGGCAGTTCCATGCATATTTATTTAGCTGTAATTGCTATGGAAACCATCTCTAGTAACTCAGTCTTTGTCTCAAAACATCAGAGGCACATCAAGATAGAATGACTGCAAAAGAAAGTGTAATACTGCCTAAGATTTCAAAATTCAAGAGAAAATTTAACCACCAGATAGGAAAAGCCTTCACATTCTCCAGTCTTCCAGGTTTTTTGTGGATGAGTTCTTAGGTACTGTTTTCTGCCTGCATTTCCCAATAGCTGCTTTAGTAGTACAGAGGGCGTGCAGAATCACTACAACAACAACAACAAGGTTCTGTTTCTTTAGTATATTCTTCACACAATGATAATTTTAACTGCCCTTCACTGCTAGAAATTTTGGGAAACCTGAGAACATTTAACTCTATTCCAGCAATGCCATTCATTGCCAAACTCCAAGAAGACTGGTAACAGGAACAAAGAGGGTAACAGGTTTAAGAAGTCAGAGGTCATAAATGACAGCAATAAACGTTATGTAAATAAAGGTGGGTAAAATAAGCTACTATTTTTAGACTAAAAAAAAAAACCAAATATTTTAAAATATTGTATGCTTTGCTTTCATTTCTTTGGTATGAAATAGTCTCAGTTCTATAGGATCTGTACCACCTGGATGTGCTAAAGGGTAGTTCAGAACTATTTCAACATTTCATCTTGTTTCTGCCTGCTGATAAATCAGAGGTGACCTCCCAATTGCTCCTAATGAACCTCAACACCTATTTCTGAGGTTCATTGTATGACTTTTCAAATTGATTTGATGCATAAAATTAGTAAATGCAATATGCATATATTGAGTACTCCAAATTATGTCCAAAAATCATTGCTTCTGATGCACTAGCCTTTACTCTTTTGAGGTAAGTTTCAGAAAGAACACCTTTTCAAATATTTCTTGAGAAGAACGCTGCATGTCAAAGACTAACCACTTCTCTTTTTTCAGGTACATCCCATCCCATTACACACTCATAAAGCATAAGTCCACAAACACTTTGATTTATCAAAGGTTTACAAGGTTTACAGTAATATGTCATTAATGATGTTGTTTCTAAGCAACAACCTATGCTGTTAAAAACATAATTTTATTTGAAAATTCTGCCTTGTGAATCAGTATGTGTGTAATGAGGATTCTGTTTCATTAGCATGTGAACCTTGCCTTTCACACCTTTTCTTTTTTTTAATTAGAGTCTTCTAAGCCATAGAAACCAACCAACTTCCCACAGAAAAAAACCTCTAGGAAACACGATTTCCACCTTACAGTCAGTCAGAAGTCCAGTAAGATCTGAGCAATTAACTGCATTTTGTCAAGCAAAGCACAAAATATACTAGCATTGTTCTGATAATCAGAAGGCAAACAGTAACTATTCACACCTGTCATTTGGTTTAGTATTAAATCACCAACACTGTTTTCATGGCTGTGAACTTGCAGGATGTGAACCTAACAGATAACTGCCATATGATCACAGCCTGGTTCTGTAGCCATTGTCAGATGTAAACCTAGATGTACCACGCTACCAAACCACACCTGGGCTTTCAGTATACAAAGGAACAAAATACAAAGCAAGTTACACACACAACTAAACACACTTGAGTATAAGGCAAAATAATGGTTGGATCTTAAAATTATTTCAGGAAAAAGTGTTTATAAAACAAACAAACAAAAAAGTAGCATTTCTTCTTTTCAGACTAACAGAATAATAACAATAATAAAAAAGGGGTTTACTTATTCCATAGACTGCTCACTGCGATTAATAAAAACTCTTTTGTCCAAACAAATTAATACATTTAAGTAATCCTCCTACATAAGGCAGAAAGAGAAAAAAAAAATCAAACTAAAGCATACATAAGAAATGCACATGAAAGATAGACTGGGATTACAACATGAAGTTCTGGGATGGCAGAGGACAATACCCAGGAAACTGGGAGTTGAAGAAGGAAAAGCAGCCAGGGAGAATCTGAAACAATGAGTCAATATATCAGGAGATTTCTAGAAGTATCTACCTTTCTGCATAGAACATATTTCTATTCAAACCCAAGATTCAAAAAGTCACCATGAGAGCTTTCTACATTTCACCACCCAAAAACCTGAAAAAAATACTACAGATCATGTGTATTTCTATCAAAGAAAATCCACGTAGTTAATAACTTGATCTTGCACCAGTATTAGCATTTGTATCCTACTTCACCTGATATACTGTCCATATAACTGGATCTGAAAATCTTGGGTTTTCATTCTCAGGGACCTGCTCCAGCCCCGTACTGACTGCTCTAACACAACCCTAGGTAGCTTTAGCTCTGTCTTACATCATGTTTATGCTGCAGGTTTGAACTGTATTCTTATTAAGAATTGTTGAATTCATACCTCTTTTGATATATATATTATCCTCACTTACGTGGACACGCATGCTTAGAATTCTGTTCAATTTCCTGGCTGGAAAGTATTTTTACAAGTCCCATATATAAAAATAAATAAAATAAATAAAATAAAATCTCATGGTAATTCCTCATTAACATAAAAAGTATCTCTAAACCAATTTACTTGTTTTCTCAGCAAGAAAATATTCAATGCCTGGGACATCTGTAGGCCTCACACTTTCAAGGATCTAAGAAAATGTTCCACAGTCACATGAGGTTTTTAAGTGTTACATTTGTAAAATATTTTATCTGACTACCCTACGACCAACCTAGAAACATACACTGTAAGATAAAATGCAGCATGCAGAGTTTAGAAGTGATTCAAAGAACTCTTGGAGCTCAGTTAAGACAACTAGCTATTCAGGTCTAAAATAAGCTTCAGTCTTAACTATGAAATTATTATCGGTGCTTTGTAATTAGAACTTTCCTACAGGCTCTGAAGTATACAAGCCAACAGTTTTCCCTCTACTTTAAACTGAGTTTAAAACTTCATTAAAAATAGAACAGATCATGTTCGTAATAGTAGCAAAGCCAGAAATCTGAGAAGTATGATAATTTGGTACATACCTCATTTTT
This sequence comes from Chloroceryle aenea, assembly GCA_013399075.1. NCBI lineage: Eukaryota > Metazoa > Chordata > Aves > Coraciiformes > Cerylidae > Chloroceryle > Chloroceryle aenea. The sequence continues at coordinate 164,428 of VWZY01009115.1, forward strand.
CAGATACAGTGACTAAAAGTAAAGGATCGAAAAGACATCTTGTTTTGAAATGCAAATAAAGATGTAGATTATATTCCTGATTTTTGTACTGCATGATAAACCCCAGGAAATCCACTCTAGATTAGAAAGGTTTTAAAGATGTTCCAGATACCATTTGCTAAAGACAAGGTAGTTTTCTTGATGCATTTCTGGGAAATATGGTACATTCAGACTAGAAACCAAAAGCCAACAACTACTGAAATCAATAGAAGAGAAAGTATCACAATGTTTGCAATAAATAACGTAACAGTGGTAAGAGACAGCATTATTTCTCACTTTGAACTGCCCAAAATCAAAATATTCTAATAATGACATCGTACTCTGCAGTGAGACACTTCTTTCCAATAAGCAGTTAACCATCCTCTTTACCTCACTGGAATATGCCATGTCATGGCAGATGGACATTTTACTTACTTACGAGTCCTGTTTTGTCATCACAGAAGCAGGGATGGGCCTTTTCCTTTGATCAGAAATGTAAATCTCTCTTCCTAGAAAACAGTTAAAGCAAGATGTCATTTTCCTGTCTTTGTTGTTTACTCACGCTTACCCAGTACATCACAGGAGAGCTGACATCACTGGGCATGGCACGAACTGATGGTGCAAATTTCAGAAGAGCAAGCCTGAAACGTGAGTCCTGGTTTCCTCTGTTTGGTTGCTTTTCATGTCTGGATAGCACGAAGTTCTAACTGTTAATTGGGTCAACTCAGCCTTCATCCTCAAACTCCCCTTCATGTATCTACACAATCAGGACACCGTACAACAACGTCAAAATGCTGCATTTGCTGTCTTTGTTACACGTATTCCATAACCAACAGAAGAATGGGAAATTCCATGGATCGGGAAAGCTTACTTCAGGTTAACTTTGCAATCCCTTCAGAAGCCAAGGAGAAGTTATAAAGGTATAAATTTGTCCTGTTCCTTCAGTTACTAGTGTTAAGCTGTAATACCCTAATGTGATAGATTAGCAGCAATACCCTGTTTCAGCAACAGGCTACAAGCACTTCAGTCAGAAATGTCTATCATGTAAAACAACATTAATACCCCTTTTACAATTTCAAATTAATACGAAAAGGCTTAAAATTGTTATATTAGTACATTCCCTTGCTAAACTACTCCTGCATTGGAGAAACAACACATTTGAGAACATGTCTCAGGAAAAAAGTCTGTGTCAGACTGATAGATCATACCATCTTTATGGTTATAGGATTTTACTGGTGCAATTTAGGAACAGTCATAATTTTGTCTCCTTTTTTTACCCACAGGACACTATGACAGCAGTGGTGTTGCTCTGGATTCAAGTAGTCTTGTTCACACAGCAAACACTGGGTTTGGAATACGGCTTTAAAAATAATTACTAAATCTGATTTGCACACAAAAGCAAAAGTTTTGGAAAGAAAAGTATGTCACTTTACTTGACAAGGACTAATGAGAATAACAGGCTGAGGTGCAAAATTAGCTCCTTAACTACCTGTTTTCCTGGTGCCTAAAAAGCATGCTCTTCAGAATGCTGCATCAACCTTATCTTACACGGTTTTCTCTACGGGATCTTGTGCAAGCTCTTTAGCAAAGCAACAGTTTGGTAAAATATTTGGATTGTAAGTGAGACCAACATAGATTTTTGTAAAGCTCCAATTCTAATCCCTAAATTTTATTTCTGTTCTGTTGGAATCAGCATGAAAAATACATACTCATTGAACTACATGTTCCAACAACTTAGGCATCTTCAGTTCAGACGAACACTGCAAGATCACTACCTCTCACAAAAAACCCTCTTCTAGGAGCATTCAGCACGATGTTTTGCATGAACACCTTTTCCACTTAGGAAACACAGAATCTTCAACTAAAATTTCAAAACCAAATTTGCACTGTCACTACTGCACCACAAATCTATCCTGGTCACGATGGCACCAAGTGTTCACATAGAACACTGTCTACATACACCCCTGCTAAAATACTGCCATCATCAACCACTTCTTTTGTTAATAACAAAGCAGTTTTAGTTGTAAAATCACTTCTATTACATGAACTGCCAAACATCTCAAGAAAATCAAAACTAAGGTTGTTGATACTTAAGTACAGGTGGCACATATCTTTAAAGTTTTTAAGCTAGCTTTGTAATTGTGGAGAAAAAAATACTGTGGAAATCGATACGACAATAAGAGGGGAAGGCTGTGGATGTGGTCTATCTGGACTTCAGCAGCACCTTTGATACTGTCTCCCATAATATACTCCTGGAAAAGCTGGCAGCCCATGGCCTGGACAGGGGCACTCTGTGCTGGGTGAGGAACTGGCTGGAGGGCCGGGCCCAGAGAGTGCTGGTGAACGGGGCTGCATCCAGCTGGCGGCCGGTCACTAGTGGTGTCCCCCAGGGATCAGTGCTGGGGCCAGTCCTGTTTAACATCTTTATCAATGATCTGGATGAGGGGATTGAGTCCACCATCAGCAAATTTGCTGATGACACCAAGCTGGGAGGGAGTGTCGACCTACCGGAGGGCAGGAGGGCTCTGCAGAGGGATCTGGATAGACTGGAGAGTTGGGCTGACTCCAATGGAATGAAGTTCAACAAGGCCAAGTGCCGGGTCCTGCACTTTGGCCACAACAACCCCNTTTCCAACCCAATCTATCTATGATTCTATGATTCTATGATTATCTTTAACATTTATTAGTATTTTTGATTATTGTTTGAAAAGCTGGAAGCTGCTACTTTGAAGAATTCTATCAGTATTCTATCGACCTGTCCCTGTAATTTAGGAACCAGCCATTTTCTTGGTCTCCTGTATCCTCCATGAATTAGAATTAGTACATTTTCTAACGGTCCAAATGAATTATTTCAGGAATCTCTTTAGTGTGATTTTATTTTATACTGTATTTATATATTTATATATTTGCACTGCAGCTGAATGCATTACTAATGTAGCTGTGAAATGTTCTTCTTCTCCTTATATATTTATTAACCAGTAGAGAGGGCTGTCATTTGTTTCCTCACAAGACCAGAATTCAGGCCTAAATCTGGCATTTCATTTTTATGTAATTTTTCTTTGCAAAACACTAGAGTCAGATTAAAAAAGTATTCATAAAACATAAGAAAGAACTCTCATAGGAACAGGATAAATAAGATTTCTCTAAGAACTAGCTCTGATTTGTGATTTTTAAGTGGAGATTAATAGGCTAGGAGAATCATATTCAGGTGAGAACATGCTAACACGTGTTTGTGTTCAACAGGGAAGGCTTGCTTTTAATTTTCAGCATATTAAAGCCGGTGCTATATACCAACACTACATGAAGGGCAGGTTAATTGCATGGTAGTGCAATAGGACAAGTCACTGGAGGTGGGATTATTGCTGTGATCACCAATCTAATCTCTGGAAGATACGCTTTTGACAATTTCTTTTTTTATTATTTTTTTGAGATTTCCTTAAAATCTGTAGATTTTTTATTATGTCTTTGACCTTGCTTGTTTAGATTCTACCCTGATCAACCTCATTATCCACAGAGAAAAATCTGATTTAGGGGATGTTTTAAACTTAGTTGTGTTAGATAACTAAGAAGACTAGGGCAAGTACTTGGAATGTCCTAAAAATTATCACATTTTGCAATTTCCCGAGAGACACATTTATAATAAATAAAAATAACTATATTTAGCTCTAATTGTATGTATGTATTTTGACTCATTACCTCTGATTAACTTTATCAAAATACTATCTCCTAAAAACATTAGCTGATGAATCTTAAGAGATTAACATCCACAGTCTTGTTACCAGAGTTATCTTACATCATTTATCATCGGCTACCTATTTATTCTTTTTTATACCTTTACTAAAGGTGCAAAAACACCTGTTGGACCTTGAAGTTAAAAGATAAGCCTGCTAAAGTGAAATTGTATGAATGCATATATCCAGGTTCCTGAGGAAATATGTATATATTTAAATTTTTTTTTAACCTAAGACCAATCACTCTTTCTAAAAAAAATAAACAAAAAGCCCAGCAACAATAGAAATACTGATATTTATCTGTAGGTATAAAGTTACACTGGAAACTGAAAAATCATGTTCCATTATTTGGGAACTTATTTTAAGCCATCTTTTAGCCACATCTATTCATATTCTTTGAATATTCACTTCTGAGTTGGGCACTTTCTGTAATTTGTAATTGGCCAAAATAGATTTTTCTAAAAAAATATTTGCCCTATAAAGGAAAACCTAATTATTCTCTCTCTAGCTAGGTGGTGTGGTGTCAGGTCTTAGGCTGGACTTGATGATCTCAAAGGTCTTTTCCAGCCTCTATGGTAATTCTGTGTAATTCTGTTTTTCTCTGAGGAGTATCCTTCATTTTCAGCTGCTTCTGAAAGCAGGGTTTAAGAGCGTCTCACCCCTGGGGGAACAGACATCATTTTCTGCCCTGACTGAGGTAGGAACACTGAAAAAATAGGTGCCAGGAAAACACGGAGGTACTGATGCCTTACTTGAGGCACACAGGCTGAAAGTTCAGTCAAGTTTGGCTCTGTTCCTTAAAAAATGCAAACAGCGCATCATTTATAACACAAAGTACACGNGATGAGAGGCGTTCCGAGTCCTGTCGAAGTCCGAATTTCTGCCGTGCAGCACGGCGAAGTCATCACCTAATGATGAGCTGATACAAGTTCTGTAATAGCTGAGCACTCTTAGTAGCCAGCAACCAGAAGGGGTGAAACTTTTTGAGAGATCTCGCCCTGCTTGTACAGAAATGCTGCCCTGTTTTCCCTGGAACCAGGGAGACTTCCCAGCATCGGGGAGGCGATACTCTGGGGATTTTTGTAGTGATCATAGATGCATAAATATCACAGCTGTAGTTTGTAAGATTAAGCTTGATGTATATGACCTCTCTGCTGTACCTGTTGATAACAGGTGAGTGAAGTTAAAAGATGATCTCCTCCCC